>OZ021726.1:64457560-65057560 GCA_963978545.1 Linyphia triangularis
CATCTCTTCGAAGTGAAGCTGCTGACATTTTACAGACACTACCTGAAGAGAAGCGGGGAGAATTCGTGGCACTGGCGAGTGCGTTGGAGCTAAGGTTTGGTGAGCAGCATCTTAAGGATTACAACAGACTGCAACTGAAAGTGAGACAGCAGAAGGCCAATGAAACTCTTCAAGAATTGGCGTCAGATATAGAAAGACTGTCGCTCCTCGCATTCCCAGACTGTCCCTCGGACGTACGAGATAATCTGTCTCTTCAGTATTTCGTGGAGGCCATCAAAGATCCCGACATACAGCAAGCTACCAGGATGTCCGACAGCAAAGATCTGAAATCCACCCTCGTCTATGCCATGAGAGTAGAGGCAGCACAACAAGCTTCTAGAAAAGATCGGCGTTTCGTACGTGGAACATTGGCAGACGATTCCTCTGAACTTTTCACGAAGAAGTTTCAAGAACTGGAAAACAAGGTGGAGCGAATTATGAGAAGTAATCCTGGCTCGAAGGATCAAAAAACTAGAGTGGTTTGTTGGTTCTGTAACCGTGAAGGACATTTCAGACGTGATTGCCCTGAATTGGACAGGAGAGGGGACAAACCCACGTCCGAGTCTCAGCAGTTAAACTAAAGAGCGGCTATCTCGCGAGGCGGAGGTCGCCGTGTAGAGCAGGTGGTGCCCCACTCAGCCTCTATCACATCTCATCCCTTCAAGGAGGAAACCATGGTTTATTCGTGGAGGGCAAGATCAATGGAACTCCCTGTCGTCTAATAGTTGACTCAGGGGCAAATGTAACCATCTTACGGACGGATGTAGCCCGGCGCCTGGACAGTCAACCTCTTTACACGGCGCCTTCAGTTTCACTACAAACTGTGACTGGTGACAAAATTTCTGTGCATGGGAAATTAAATGTCAACATCTCTTTTGGATTTCACACCTACACTCACACCGTTTACGTTGCTGAAATCTTGGATCCATGCATTCTTGGGCTGGACTTTCTAAAGAAAAATGGTATCACTTTGAATTTCGAGAAATTAGAGCTTCAAACAGGGAAAGGAGAAGTTCCGCTGTTCAGTTTGGACTCGGAAGAACCGTGTGCATATCGAATAGTAGCTCTTGAAGACGTCACCATCCCCTCCATGACAGATTTGGTTGTAAAGGGTTCAACAGAGCTCCCGAATGCCTTCCGATTTGGAGTAACGGACTTCCCATCATCGAATAGTGTCCCGAAAGGAGTGCTAGTAGGAGCGACGCTTGTGGATCTCGTCGATGTGATGCATGTGAGAATGGCTAACATCGGTGATTCTACAAGAATTATCAAGAAAGGAGAAGAAATTGCCACTTGCACACCTGTTACAAGCATCGAACGAGGATCGAAGGAGCTTCCGACCGCACCATCCGCGGATTTAGTGAACCAGCTTCTCGAGGACTCCCGGTTGGAAAGAAGTCAAGAGAAGATTGTCGGAAACCTTATAAAAGAATTTCAGGACATTTTCTCCATGTCATCGAAAGATGTAGGAAGAACAATGCTTTCTCAACATCGAATCGACACTGGGGCCCATTTACCTATTAAACAACATCCTTGAAGACTTCCTTTCGCAAAACAAGTGGAGGTCGGGAAACTGTTACATGAAATGGAAGATAATAGAGTTATCGAAGTCAAGTCTCCTCAAGTCCTTGGGCCTCTCCAATCGTACTCGTTCGAAAGAAGGATGGTTCCACTAAATTTTGTGTGGATTACCGGAAGCTGAATGAAATTACGAAAAAGGATAGTTACCCTCTGCCGAGAATTGATGACACTTTGGACACTCTATCGGGGAACCAGTGGTTTTCAACGTTGGATTTGAAGAGTGGATACTGGCAAGTGGAGATCCATCCCGATGATCGTGAGAAGACTGCCTTTACTACCGGACAAGGATTATGGCAGTTCCAAGTTATGCCGTTTGGCTTGGCCGACCAAACGGTATAGTGGTTAGCGTGCTAGCTTCTAGACCGAGAGGTTGCGGATTCGAGTCCCGTGTTGGCATGGGTGTTTGTAAATGTATGTTGGCTTGTCTAATGACGAATGTTTCGGCGCATTATAGCCCTCGTGTTGCTGACGGCGCCAGATAATCTGAATACAACCAACCAACCGTTTGGCTTGTGTAATGCACCGGCCACGTTCGAGCGACTAATGGAGACTGTGCTCAGAGGACTCCTCTACGAAACCTGTCTGGTGTATTTAGACGATATCATCATCACCGGGCGGAGTTTTGATCAACACTTGCAAAAAGTAAAGAACGTGTTCTTGAAGCTTAGGGAAGCCCACTTGAAACTTAGCCCATCAAAATGTAAGCTCTTTAGGAGGAAAGTCAGTTATCTCGGACACATCATCTCATCCGATGGAGTGAGCACAGATCCAGCCAAGATCCATGCTGTGCAAATTTGGTCTCGACCGCAAGACGTTCATCAATTGCGAAGCTTCCTAGGCCTGTGCACGTATTACCGTATATTTGTGAAGGGATTCTCCAAGATCGCCAGACCTTTGCATCGACTAACAGAGAGCAAGCAGAAGTTCCTGTGGACTGCCGACTGTGACGACTCCTTCAATCAACTGAAGAACGCTTTAACATCCGCGCCTGTTTTGGCTTTTCCCGATGTTAACAAGGACTTTATTCTGGATACAGATGCCAGCAATGAGGGAGTGGGCGCCGCTCTTTCCCAGGAAATTGAAGGACAGGAGAAAGTCATCGCTTATTTTAGTAAGAGCCTGGCAAAATCCGAGCGGAACTACTGCTTCACAAGAAAGTAGTTACTGGCAATAGTGAAGGCCGTGGAGCACTTTTATCATTACTTGTACGGCCAAAAATTCCTTTTAAGAACTGATCATGCGTCTCTGACTTGGTTGCTAAATTTCAAGAATACAGAGGGACAAATAGCAAGGTGGATTCAGCGCCTGCAGGAATACGACATGGATATCCATCACAGAAAAGGAACGTTCCATGGAAATGCAGACGCTCTTTCTAGAAGACCATGTCCGGAGAATTATCGATTTTGTTCCAATGCCGAGTCTAAGTTTGGGGTTAACACATCGGCCGTTCGGAAAATAACCACCAAGTCGACTACTTCAGACGTGGACCCTAGGAGTGACCAGAATGTTTGAAAGAGACAGGTTGAAGATCAAGACTTGAAACCTCTAATTGAATTCATGGAAGCAGCTACCGGAAAACCCAGTTGGCAGGAAATTGCACGCTATAGCCCAACAATGAAGAGATATTGGGCTATGTGGGACTCTTTGCACTTGAAGAATGGAGTACTCTACGGTCGATGGGAGTCCGATGATGGCAAAAGCTTCCGGTGGCAATTAATCCTTCCAAGTTCTAGAGTTACCAACGTTCTAGAAGAACTTCACAGCAGTTCTACTGGAGTACATTTTGGTGTCACGAAAACTCTTCAGAAAGTCAGGGAGAGATTCTTCTGGGACAAAGCCAAGTCCGACGTGGAGAAGTGGTGCAAGTCCTGTGATGCGTGTAATTCGCGGAATTGACCGAAGACCCGAACTCGTGGAAAGTTGCAACGTAACAACGTAGGAGCACCATTCGAAAGAATTGCTTTGGACGTCTTAGGCCCCCTACCTCTCACAACTAATAGCAACAAATACATCCTAGTTGTCATGGACTACTTTAGTAAGTGGCCAGAAGCATACGCGATTCCGGACCAGGAAGCCACAACCGTAGCAGAAATCCTCGTGCAGAATTGGATCTCCCGATTTGGCGTACCCCTGCTGATACATTCTGACCAGGGGACGAACTTCAACTCTGCCGTCTTCACTGGACTGTGTGACTTGCTCGACATGGAAAAGACTCGCACAACTCCCCTCCACCCACAATCGGATGGAATGGTCGAACGGTTTAATAGAACGATTCTGAATCATCTCTCTTTGTTCTTTTCCAAGAACCAGCAATATTGGGATCAGAAACTTCCACTGTTCCTTTTGGCCTACAGAAGTGCTACTCACGAGACCACCGGATATACACCATCTCAAATGATTTTCGGAAGAGACCTTAGACTACCCTGCGACCTCCTCTTTGGACGACCACCGGAAACCCCTTCCTCGCCTGTTAAGTATCTAGATGATCTCCAGGCACATTTGGAAGCCGTACATCGGTTCGCCAGAGAAAGAATCAACATCATGACGGAGCGCATGAAGGTCCGCTACGATGCCAAGGCCACAAAACGTTCATTCCAGGAAGGTGACAAGGTGTGGTTATGGAATCCTAAACGTCGGAAAGGACTCTCCCCTAAGCTCCAGACGAACTGGGAAGGGCCGTATGTGGTCCTTAAGAAGATCAACGACGTCGTGGTAAGGATTCAACGGACACCCTCCTGTAAACCTAGAGTTGTACACCACAATAGACTAGCCCCATATTATGGTAGAAGTGATTGAATTGCCTTTCTTCTTAGGGACTTCACTGCCCGGGACGTGCAGTCTTTTAAGAAGGGGGAAATGTTGCACAAATTGTCTGTATATATTGTAAATAGTGACGTATTATTTTAAAATTCTATTGTAATTTATTTTTATCTTATTTTATTTATTAATAGCGATTATACAGGTTAGAAAAAGGTGGCAACACCTAAAGCAATCGAGAAGTTTCGAGATGTTTCTTTTCCGACGAATTGGCTGGAAATTTCTAGATTGTTCTCTCGCGCCAAGTATAAATAAGACTGTAGATCGGGAAAGTTTTCAGATTGACTTCGGACTTCGATGTGAGCTGATCGCGATCGCTTTGTTGACCTATTGGAGTGAGCTTGTATAATCGCTATATTCGAAGCTGTTCTTGTTGACGCTTGTATTGAAGATTAATAGTGATTGCACTGTTATCTGTGAATAAATTTTGTGAGTTTTCTGAAAAAATAAATACTAGTTTTTATCTGAAAAACTGTGCCATCATTGCCTCAGTGGAAAAATTCATAACAGTATGTAAGAGAGCGAGTATTATCACTTGACTTTATTCACGATTCAGGTAGTATATTCTACTACCCAAAAATTATTACGGCATTAATAGCTTTTAACATAACTTAGAAATTAAATGTTTAGTTAATAAATGATTAAATGTTTTTCAATTTAGTATATCCAAAGTTATAGGATTTTTTTGTATATAGTAACTTCGTTATAGATGTTGGTATCTTAATACGTTCATACAGCCTAAACTTCAAAATTGACGACTTTCGATCAAACGATTTTTAACAGATTAGTTTAAACAGTAAAAAAAACTCTTTTGAATGTACCTAATTAAAAAATCAATCAACCCCGAGTGTCTGTATTTAAAATTTACATGTCGTAAACCTTTCTCAATAGGAATTAATTACTAAATATGAGGCACTTAGAATCAAAATAAGCTCCATCCACATTTTTTCAAATATGACTTTTTCTATTCTTTAATTTCTCGTTACACTTCATCACACTGCCAAGCAATTATATTAAAAACCAACTCCTTCAATGTGAAAATTAATTACAAAGTAATGAGATAGTATCAAAATTAACACCCTCTCTTAAGAGCGAGAGTATTGACCAAAAAGAAATGCGGTTGTTTGATCTTGGAATTAACATCAAACAACAGGTTTGCAAAAATGGCTTTTTGCAGTGGATAATAGAATGGTTTCCAGTGGATAATAGAATTTCGTCCACAAAACTTTCTTTCTTATACAATTGCAAAAATGGCTTTTTGCAGTGGATAATAGAATGGTTTCCAGTGGATAATAGAATTTCGTCCACAAAACTTTCTTTCTTATACAATTAAAACAAGCCAGATTTGTTTAGATTCGGTAAATAATCATTACGTATTTTATGTGAAAGTTTTCCGGATATATGGCTATAAAAACTGAGCACGGAATTTCCTGAAAGAATATTAAGGTTACTATGCAGAAAACTCAAGGTAGATTGAATAAAAAATTCAGCATTCTGTATAAATTGGAATTAAGTTTTTTATAATAATATATGCATTCAGGGTGATGATTTACAGTACATCGCCTCATGGCGACTTTTAAAAAAAGTCGCCAAATTCTAAATGAAGTCAAAAGGTTGTGTCGCCCAATCCAAAATGGCGTCAAAATGCCGTATTGCCAAATCCAGACGGTCGCATTCGGCCCTAAATCGACAATTTTCAAAAAGTCTCTAAAGGGCATTGTGCAGTAAATCTGAACCTATATTAATTTCTAATCAGTGCAAATTCAGCTATTACGAATTGAAAACTATCAAAATAACGAATAAAACCACCCACTCAACTTCAAAATCTCATACGAAATGAAAAAAAAAAAAACTTTTGGCGAAATAGGGCTGATTTTCTTGCCAAATTTGATTTTAAAAAAATTCCGGTTGATTAAAGGCCGGTTAATTGGCCTTTCACTGTTTTATTTTATTTTCTAAGTATTGCAAAAACGATTATGCTAACATATGATTGCTTCGTTAAGAAATTTCGATGTGCAACTTTAATTATTTTGGCGCTTTATAAGAAACCAGGCCGTAAATTTTAATTGTTCAATGAAATAACCGATCTTTTTTAAATATATGTACGATATTGTTTATTTTTGTTGTTTTCCAAGAGCTTTCTACTACGTTGCCACACTGTCCCTGCTTAACGAGTCTCGACAGCAGTAGGATAATGACGTGGCAAGTATTCTGGCTCTTCATAAACAACAAAACGTTTTCAGTTTGATGGCATTATGCAGGTTTTTGCTAGGGCATATTTTAAATGCCTCACTTCACTTTGAGCAAAGCAAGCCAAGGGGTTTGCATAGCAATCCAGGGTGTTGACGAGCGTCAGCGAGCAAAGGCCGGTGCCCTCTAGTATATATGTATTATTCATAATTTTTTTTACAACTGTTTATATTTTCTTGTTTTCAAAATATTATTTATTTACCTATTGTTCGTGTTTTATGAAGGTTTTCTGAAGTTGGTAACTTTACGACAGTTACTTACTGCATCGCAAAAAGTTGTTAATGACCCGTTTTGATTCAAAACCAGGTCCATCCAAAATTTAAATTCAATTACCCAAAAACTTAAAAATGCACAAGTTGTAAAAAGCTACCCTTAAAACAATCATTCACTTCGATTCTTTCAATACATTATTTAAAAAACGGCAAGCAACTACAGGCATAATTCCAATCTAGGTAAACTCCTCTTAATAAGCCTCAAATACATATCCACTTATGTTTCAAAACAATGAATCATATTATTTTTAAAAAATACATTGCCTTTTGACTGTCAATAATTTAAAATAACTACTACTTGCACCAAAATATTTTTAATCATTAAAATAAATTCACATCAAGCGTTGACTATGCTTTTGATCCCCAGTTTTTCCAGCAATACACAACATTTTTAAATTTATAAATAAAATTTAAAATAAAATATTTTTTAAATATTTTTATTAAGATGATAGTTTAAAACCTACTTAAAACAAAATAAATAAAAAATAATTTCAAAAAATTATATATTTGAATCAGAAATATAATTTAAAATTTATTGCAGGGAAAACAACTGTATAATTTCGCCCATTCCCTGGACTCTCAGAGGGTTAATTCTATCCTCCCAGTCAATAAAAACTTACCCATTGTAGTTACAAACTGTAACAGATGGCAAATCTATGACCTTCGGACTGGCCACCTGGACATCGATGACAGTCTTATACTCCCAGTACATATTCATGAATACCAATGATTGGTACACGAATCCCACCAAGCAAAGGACGAACACCAGGGCCCGAATGATCTTCTTCGGGGCATTGCCAGCAGCGGCGATCTGGGGAACTCCGGTCAGCATGGAATTCTGGAGCACAGACACCATGAAGTTGGTGAAGTCTTCCTTCTTTCGTTTCACCATGATTCCCTCCTCAAATTTACTCGGAAATCTTAAAAAATTGAGTGTTACTTCTTTAGAGTGTATCGCAGATATAAGCAAGAGTAAAAAAAATTAACTTTTCCTTCTTAAATGGGCTTCATGCACAAGAAAAAGTAACAAACCAGGTATAAATTTCTATGGAAGTAACCTAGGTTTGGTGAATTAAACACTAATGAAACCTTAACTTTTAGTTTCCGAAACTAATACAAACAATAAGGAATGTTAGTTATACATTTACATTCCTTCTTGTATGGACTCGGATATGCGAATAAATCAAGTTTTTTCTAAACAAGCAAATTCGTGCTCATTAACTAATTAAAAAAAATAGAAACAGTGTGTAGCTTCTTTAAAAAGTAATGTCAATCCACCGGTAACAAAACCTGATGATTTCTGAATTGTTATTCTCCAATTGGGGGATTCAGTAAACGAGAAAATCCCACAACAGTACGTAGCTTCCTTAAAATCAGTTAAATCTTCAGATTCTCAGATGGACTGCGTCGACAAATAAGATTGAGCAGAATATAGCGTCTTTCTTTCAAAAGTAACTAAAACACTGCTTTTCAAATTCTATCGAAGCAATAGAAGATTGTGAAGGTGCGTAAAGAATTTGAATGCATCGATAATGATAATACCTCGTTAAATATATAAGCTGTAATAACAGATATAATTACAGATTTAAATGAAAAGTATCTTAAGATATATACATTTTTAGGTCTAGTAAAAATACTTTGAATGGTGCAATGGTCCTACATAAACTAAGTGGTGCAACAGTCCATTTTAAACTTGGTTGATGCTGCAATCCTTTGAGTTTGAACAGTAAGGTGTTTCTACGGATGCTGCTTTAATAATAACTAAGAAAACTTTTCGACGCCCAAAACAATCCAAATAAAAAAGAAATCAATGATTCCTAATTTTATTCGTTTTTCCATTTAAACCATTCCGGTGTTTATTTAATCAACCCTTAACTAATGTTTTCCGAACTTTAAAAATATATTTTTCTAATAAATGTCGTTTTCCAAACTATTGTTTTACATGTCGGTTCAACTAGAGCATTAAGACATTACGCCCTCTTACAGGTTAAAATCTTTAATTACATACGAGCAACTAGTTTCGCAGTTGTGCTAAACGAGTAACAACTGTACTGATTTGAAAAACGCATTAGTCAATATTTATTTATCACACAAACTGCTTCTGGAACACAAATACACAGGTCAACAAGGAAAGTTAAATAGGAAATTTTATTAGTCACCCTAATTACGTTTTTTCTAATCAATAGGGAACGCCTTTGTAAAATTTCGGAACAACTGTATGTGTGGATTTTCTGCAACTGTGAGTATTTTGTTTAAGTGAACAAAATAAAAATTATTTCGTGGAAAGAGATTGCAAACAATAATATTAGCACAATCGATATCAATTCAACATAAAAATCTAAAGATCAAACACTTTCAAAGGTCGACAAATATCGGAGTTTCGTATTTCCATTTATGAAATACATATCTTGAAAATAAAACTTAACTTCAGCTTTTCTTAATCCAAGCCCCAGAGGTGAGTGAAAGGGTATCGGGGGGTACGCGGAAAAAAAGTGTAATGGCAAGTACTGATAGATAGATTGAACATAAAAGAAATGATAAAAAGTTATTGTAAAAACTAGCATTTCAAATGTATATTGTATTTAATTTTGCAAAATCAAAATAAGTAATGCAATTATATCCGAAATCTGTTTAAATTAGAAAGAAACAAATTCAATTTAGGTAAATATTTTATCTGCAGGACTATCAGTGCCTGTCAAGAGTTATAGGACCACAGGCCTTCACATAACAACCAGCAATCAAATGTATGCCATTCCAAAGGCCTTCATCTAACAGTGCATGTAGATATTTCTAATTGTATATAATGTGTATTAGGTTGAGGTGCGTGTAGCAGTGATGATAGGTTAAGAGGTACGCAAAAGTAAAAAGAGTTGAAAAACCCTGCTCTACATGATAATGTATAGCATAAATTATACACATCACAATAAAAATACTATGCGTTTTAGATGTGTTCACCCACAGAAATTAGTGCTTCACTGTTTGCTTATTTTTTTAATGAAATAAAACAAAGAAGTCCTGGAAAGAAGTCAAAGAAGACAAGGAAAGTTAAAATGCAACTTCAGTTCACTAGTGCAGACGCTGAATAGCAATTATGGTGCATACCATGTACTTTTCAAGAAATGTAATGAAATGTTTGTCTCTATACTAAAAAAAAAAAAAAAATATTAAGAGTTGCCACTGTTCTAGAATTTTTTCGCCATGCCTGCTTCTCTGTATCAGAACTCAAAAATTATTGATTTAAAAGTATGAAATTTTGCATCTTTGTAGAGAAATGTTTGGGAAAGATAAAAAAAAAAATTTAGAAATGCAAACTTAAGTTTTTGAGTTATTATACGTCAAATTAATTTTTTTTTTTTTTTTTTTTTTTTTTTTTTTGTATGAGCCGCCCTCTCTAGAGAAAATTTACAACTGTAGCAATCTAATTTTTTGCATGCACATAGGTGTATGCCTTACTAAAACACTCACGTTACCATTTTTTTTTTTTTAATTCGTTAAATTATTAAATATTTTAATAATTGAATATTTCAATTTACTAATTTAATTAATAAAATTAATTCAATAATTCTAATTTTCAAAAACTCAATTTTAAACTTGAGATATTGATGTTTGTTTTCTGTAAGTAGTGGAAAAGTATAAGATCTAGACATGAAATAGACCAGATCATCAGGATTCTATTAAAAAAAGTAACTCAGATTGTTAAAATAGCGACACAAATATATGACTAATTTAATTTAGTTAAAAAGGTGGGTGATTTAGCCTTTTTACTCTCCCATCTTTAAAAGGGAAAATGAAATGTTGTTAGTTATAGTATTTTGAATACCATAGTAATATAAAGATAATAGTAGTATGGCGGCAATGCCGCTGTCAACTCATGAGTACTTGTGCCTAATCACAAAGTTCCAATATGTTTTTAAAGGTGGGATCTGATTGGTTAAAATTCCTCAAGACATCCAGGGATGTAGCGATGTAAAATCCCCATTTTCATATAAATTTTTGGGCACAGTATTTTAAGCAATAGTTTTCAAAAATGTGGTATATTTTTGGTATTTTCTATTATTCAAAAATTTCATAAGATATATTATGGACCTTATGCAGAGCGAAATAGGTGTGGGTTGCATCAAATTATGTTACATGCTTATGACCAATCATTAATTATCTTATTACTACTTATATCATTACTTATCTTATTAATCTTATTACTTATTTTCAAAACATGACAAATAAGACAATGATCCGATTTGAAATGCATGTACTTTTTTTAAAAAAATCGTCCTTATTGAACTTCGAGCATTGTCTTAAAAATTCATTGTCAAAATATAACTCGTATTTTACAAATTTTAAATATACACTTGCTTAGAATGTGAAAAATTGTAACATAATATTCCAAACCAGAACAAAACACAGCTGTATGGTCGCCGTGACGTCAGATAATAATTAACCTGTGACGTCGCAGGCAGAATTCCCAATCAATATACAAAATAGTTGTGTTTTAGTTTTTCTGGTTAGATAATAATGCAAAATATCTGAAAATCTGGCAACCTTCGTTTTTAGAGTTGAGTTCTATTGTTTTAAAAGATCATGTGTTCGATATTTTAATGATAGTAATTCATAATTTATTGATTTCCAAGAAATCACGTCTCATAATGGACTTGATGGACGATTTTCAGTTATTAGGTATTTATAATAACAATCCGCAATCGCAGCAAGCTGCCTCTTTGATTCATCATGCACTTGGTAGCGAATCAATCCTTGGATAATTTATTAAAACTATAGCATTATTAGTGTTAACCATTTCTTGAAAAGTTTATTTTATTTAGGATCCCTTTTTCAGGAATGGAATATAGACAGAATTGTTAAATTGGATTAAATGTCAATTACTTAAAAAACACAGCCCATTTAAAGAGAGAATACAAATTAAACATAAGATTATACATCTTTGAAATAAATGCAGGAAATCAATGTGATTAATATCAAAAAAATTTATTGGGTGCTAAAAAAAAAAAAAAAAAAAAAAAAACTATGGCTGTTGAGCGTCGCACAACTTTTCATAAATCTATAATCCCGCTGATGTATTTAAAATGTAAAAGAAATTAGAGTAACTTTTTTAAAAAAGAATCTCAAGATTTGAATCAGATGTTTTTAGTGATAAATATATTTACAAATCTCTCCAAGTTGTTGAGCATGGCTACTTTTTTAACTGCCATTTGGATGGGAAAGAAAGATACCGACCATACTTAACCTTTCTATAAGCTTATCGCTCCAAAGTGTCTCTCCAAAAAACTACACTAAAATATTCTTAGAACTGGTATAAATTAAGATTGATTAAATGAGGATTCCTCGTTTACTCCTTCCATGCGCGTTGCTAGGGGGGGGGGGGGGTATGGGGATTTATTTCCATATCCCGAATATACCCCATATCCCCTCCCCCCCCCCCCAAATTTTTAGACAGTAGAAAATTTAAAACTAAAATAAAATTAACCAATCCCCCTCAAATTTTCATACTAAAATGTAATGAAGTTGTCTGCTTTAATGTTGAACCCTTCGTTTTAGGAGAGACTTTCCAGGAATCGGAGTTGAAAAACCTCTCCCCCTCTCTCTCTCTCTTTTCACAGCTCTTTTTTTTAAATATGCATAAACATTATTCTTGTACAACAAGTTCTGTAGCATTATGTAAAGTCGACATAGCTTTTGGTCAAAGATAAGTTTGCGCTGGGCCTAGCAAACTCTAAAACCACACTGTGACTGTGAATGAATATATTTAATTATTTAGTTCTTACTGCATATAACCTTTTCATCTAAAAAACGGGTAGTAAACGGTTGCAATCGGCAACATTGTATATTGCAATTGCCATTGCAGAAAGGTCTTCTAATCTTTAAGGCAATTGAAAAATCACCTGAGAAATTCTACTTCCCAAAATCGCTTAAATATTTTAGATTTTATATCCACCTTAAAGAAATTGACATTGACAAAGAAGTCCTTAATAAACTTTCCAAAAAGCCTCGACAGTTAGAATTTCTATTATAAATTACTAGGCAAAATGTGTGCTTAACTTAATTTTCTGCAAATTTTGTGAGTGGAGTTAATGGATAAAATTTATATATTTTGTTTTTATTTACTAAGAAATTATATGTTGCCTAAATAGTGCCGAAGATTTAATTAAATAATTAATTAATTCACTAAGTAATTAAGGATACTTAATTTAAAAGTACTATCTTCGAGTTTTATAAATGGGGGAGCATATCCCCCCCCACCCCCCACCCCCCGAAAAAAAATCCTGGTTTTGCCTCTGACTCCTTCCATTAATTTCCACATTTCCTTTCCTTTCTCCTTTCATTTATTTTATCCACTTGACCCGAAATTTCATAATTATGTAAAGTCGGGTGAATGTTGAAAAAGATGTTTGAAAGACAATATTTTTTCACAATTTTACTCTTTTAGCGCATATTCACAGGAGTTTCGATGCTGGGAATGCTGAAAACGCATGGAAAAGAATTACCAGATTTAAAAAAAAAAATTTAAAGTCGTTTTTTTTCACACTAAATTTAAACATCTGAAACTTGAAATTTATACTACTTGCATCATGCAGGTTACTTGGTTTTAAACATGTGGACCATTTTTCAAAAATTACTTCTTTGGAATCAAAACTTTCCTAATTATGGGAAGCACCAAAAAATCATCGTATTACCAAAATGTCCTCCCCGGCGGGGAATCGAACCCCGGTCTCCCGCGTGACAGGCGGGGATACTGACCACTATACTACCGAGGACATACAGATTGGAAAGAAAATTAGTTACTAAAAACTTACCAAAATTTATATTTTATGAAAAAATTTAAAATAGAAGATATTTATTTTGCAATTAGATAAATATATAGAATCACATTTTAAAAGTTCACTTTTGAAGTGATCAATTTAAAAAAGAAAGCAAATTATTTTAAATATGAAAATGTGTCCGGAATATCTCTACTATTTTATATCATTCAGTTTGAAATCAGTAGTATTTCTTAATATTTTAATTTAAAAATCGTATTGCCTGTTTTCATAAGTGTAAATAGTTTTATTTTCTGATAAAATTAAAACTTGAAGTTTAGAACCATCACAGCAAAATAAGTTTTATCTATGGCGCCATCTAGCTCAATTAACTTATACTAACAAATAAATTACGTTATTTGTCTTCGTTAAATCGATAATTATGTAGAGTAATTTTCATATTTTCTACAGGTATGATTCGAAATAATAACTTCAATATCTTTAATGTTATATTCAATTGTAGTTTGCAATTTTAAATATTTAAAAGTTTAAAAAGTGAAAGAAAAACAAATATTTTCCTGTATCCCCGATTGCTCAATGCTTTTAACGCGTAATTTTGCATAAATGTTTGAAGATAAATAGACAACTGAAATTCCTCAATACATATTTTCATAATTACTTTACTTACGTAAAACAATGGTATTTTAAATTTTGCTCTTTTATTTTATTCTCTACCTATAATTATAGTCTTTTGTTAAATTAGTTTTGGTGTCGCCATCTTCTTTTGAAAATATGTACTATCATTAAGTAACTGTACTTTAATGTTCAAGATGATCCATTCTAGGAAAAGTGCATCATTTTGTTTAGATGTGGATTAATTTTTTTTTTTTTGAAATAAAAGTCAAAATAGGCCCTCTTATATACAGTTTTTGCAGTGAGATCAGAACACAACTTTATACTTTCCTCCAATGGGGTTGATTTTCTTTTTTCTTAAAAATATATGTCAAAAAATTTAATATTTCGTGAACATTTTGCATAAAATTGGATTCATAACAGATCCAGATACTATGTCATTCCTTACATGATTTTCTATAAAACTTATTCACAATCAGAATGAATAAAAAAGTAGTTAAAAAAATTTTAGTGGCAAATATTTAAATTTTTAAATAATTTAATTTTAATAATTTTAAAATTTTATTACTTAATGAATAATTTAGCGTTTAGCGAGCATTATTTATAATTGTGTAACGCACGACACATCTCTATAAGTGTAATTACGCTTAATATATGATGAGTAGTAGGTTTTATTTTCAAAGTTCTAAATATTTAGTAGAACACATTAAATATTCAAAAAATATATTTGTATTGCAAACGTGTCCAGAAAGATTCTTAAACGACTAAATACTAATTTGAAAACTAATGTTTAAACAAGGAACTAAACAAATTTCAATTATTTTTAAATATTTATTTACTATAAAAAAAATATGAAAAGGTCTTAATTTAAATATGCAAATTAAAACATTTATTTCTTTACTTAGCATTGAAATATATACAGATATACATTAATTTTATGAGTACATAACTCTAAATACGTGCCGTACAAATTACCGTAGCAATAATTAACTTTTATTCTCATACTTTTCCTATAATAAGTATTTTACTGTTAGAAATTTTAGTACCATAAAATGACACAAAATTATGAACACAAATATTTAAGATAAATAGCCATGATAAAACAAATGCACTGCAACTAAAATACTTGTTTTTCATGATTAATGTATAGAGGCTGAAGATACTGTCAGAAAGGCTGTTTAATTTTTATGTTTTGTCCTTGCATTCGATTCATCAAGCCCTTATACTCTAAACATTTCATTTTTATAGAAATAGAGAGAGAAAAAAAAAATCTTGAATCAACAGCGTCTTAAGTGTCACAGATGTCGCAAGATATTGTGAGCTTAACTGAAGAATCCCATGTTTTATAGGTGTCAAGTTACATTTTGTTGAGGCATTGGTAGCATCGGTAGTTTTTACTTTTCTTTGAAAAAAAAATAACCCTATATATTTGCACGAGGTCACTAAAAATGTCAGAATACCAAGCGACATCGTGAAACGGCACTATTGCTAAGAAAGAATTAAACTGCATTTTTTGTACATAAAGGATTTAGATAACAGTGTTTTTTCTTAGTCTTGCTTATAATCTCTTCACACTTTTATAGGAGAAGGTTCAAATCAAGCTTATGCTTAACGCTAGTTAATGGGATCCACCAATTTGACGATATTAAGAGACAATTCAATTTGAAAAATCAATTATAATTTCATAGTTAGTCATGTTAAACTGGCTTTATTCAAAAATTATTTCCTCTCTAATAAATATAAATACAATCAGAAAGTTCTTGCTGAATAATAATCCTAGTTCCTCTTGGGTAATATTAAATAGCTTGAGTCCAATATCAACACGCTTTAGTTTTCCAGAACAATGTAAAAGGAATCGATTTTCCACCTACGATTACCTATCATACGTGTATAAAGCTTGCAAGAAAAGTGATAAACTGAAAAATAAAGAGGGAACAGCTGTCATTTAATATTATTTAATAAAATGTGGTACTGTTGTATAAGGAAATCTCTCAATATTTCAATTATTTATAAATTAATTTTAACATTTCATACGAAAATATTTTATTTCCTTCATCCGTTAATTTGGTGGCTGTCCATAAAAATAGGCAAGAAAATCTTTCAGCCTAGAGTTTTAACCACTTATTCAGAACTTTTATTCTTAAATATCTCATAACTGCAATGATACTTGACATCTTTGCTCATGGGACTCTTCAACCATCAAGATAATTTCTTGAACACATTATTCACGGTTCTTTGGTTAGATCATTGCAAAACTACACTCGAAGCTCAGCTCTGCAAGATACTTTCTTGTCAGTCTCTTAAACAAAAATGATAGAGGTAGTCCACAATGCATCTCTCAAGTGCCTTCATTTCTCACAGACATTTGATCTTGTCGTCTTCGTCGTGGTTAGGAATAGGTTCGCTCTGTTTCTGTCTTCTTTGGCTGAACCTGCGATGACCTTCGAATGCTTTCATGCACGTCGAGATGTTCGTCTTGCTCAAGACTTCCCTGGTGCAGTGGGATGGGAATATCCTGTGGAAGGAAATGTTGAATATTTTTTAAAAAAATGAATTACAACAAAAAACAGTACACATTCATGAAAACACTACATTAACTGTGATGTGCTTCAAACACTAAAACTTTTCTTACATACTGAACAAATCGATTGATGCTGTCGTTGAAACTTCATATCGTTCCATAACTCATTCTTGAATTTATTTGTATTATATTTCGTTTAAACCTTCCAGAAAGTTTATTATTTTTAAGATAAAGCAACCAGGTAATTAATCTGCAAGCTTTCAATATTGGTAGTTAAGAGTAACAACCATTAGAATACTTTAATGAACCTCATCATCATTGACATCACTAGGATACTTTTTTGTTTCAGGCCGAATATATACGGACCAGCCCTCTTTGGTGCCTCTGAGTATGTACAATTTCTAGAGAAACTTTTTAATGAATATTGAGAATAAATATCATCAAATGTTGAGCGAATTCATGCGAATGAAAATAAAACAAAAACTTTCAATTATATTTTTATTTAAATCATCATATTCTTTACTTTCATTATTAGTAACATAAGAATGCCCTTAACAACATATAAAATGTCTGAAGTATTATGTGTTTGGTTATAACTGTTACATATTTTATAAGCTTTTACGTTGTTGTTGTTGTCGTGTGACAAGTGCAGAAAAAAGGTAATAGGACAAGTCAAATGGGACCAAAGGCATTGAGCACAGCCCTGGCCACATCTCCGACTTTATCGGTGTAAAGGGTGTCATGGCAGCAGTTGAGATCGATGTTGAAGAGGGTCGAGGCAACAGAGATGCAACTGAAGAGATGCCTCGGATCCAGCTGAACTCCTGGGCAGTGCCTGCATTCTGCATAAGTTCTGGAGCCGTCAGGCATGATCTTCATACCTCTCATGTGTCCCGTCCGCAATCTGCTGATGGTAGTGGTGATTTCGCGGTCAAGATTAAGCTCCGGAAGGCACCATTTCTTCCGAAGTCCGCCGCAGAGGTGATGTTTTGCAACGGCATTTGCATCGAAGCAAGTGGTTTGCATTGGAGGGGATCCATTTCCTAGCCTCCTTAGCAAGGGAGTCCGCTTGTTCATTCCCCTCGATGTTGACATGAGCGGGGACCCATTGGATGGTGCAGGTTTTCTCCCTGGCAACTAAGGTGGACAGAAGTGCGTTGATTTCGTGGGCGAGTCTTGATTTACCTCCTTTAATGGCCTCCAGAGCAGACTTGCAGTCTGAGAAAATGATGATGCCATTCGAGGGAACTGGCTGTGAGAGGTAAAGGGCTAGAGCGGATTTATTGGCGATCAGTTCACTAGTGAAGTTGGAAGCGATTTTTCCGGCTGCGTCCCGATGTTTGAGGGATGTTTGATCTGGAAGGAGAAGGAAAATGCCAGAACCTCCTCTGTCGCATTCTGAGTTGGAGGAGCCGTCAGTGTAAGCAGTGGCAAGGTCAGGTTTAGAGAGCTTCGCTATAGTTTCCATACATAGTTTTTACGTTAAAGCATATAATTATTAGTTGAACCCGTTTGACAATGTTGCTTATAAAAGTATATTTTCTTGATTCAATTTTTTAGAGAGAGGCCCTCTTCAGTTACATCGTGCCTATTGTTACTGGAAACTGAAAGTAATGCTGAATTTATACTCTGATACAAAATCTAAAATGCTCTATAACAATGTGTCATGTTTTCGGCATTGTGATGTCTATGGTAGACAATTCATATCATTGAACTTAATCTGGTAATATATTTTCACAAATATTATAGAATGTAACAATTATCATCTATTTTTTTTTTTTTTTCAGACAAATATTACCATATAAATACGGGCAACAAAATATTGTTTATACTAATGAGTTTTTTGATTTCGGAATTGTCCATTTTAATCGCAAGTTCCTCAAATGATTTATTACTTATATTAGATTTTGTAGCACATCAAATGAAATTGTCCTGGGTGCGAGTTTAAGGAAAAGTTACAGAAGCTTTACTGTGTTACTAGTAAGTAGTTAGAGATAGAAATGGTTTTACAGCAATATTAATCATCTTTTGGTGTTAGTATACAAGTAAGAGGTGTGAATAAAAAATATGTTGAATACATTTGTAATATTTCTTTTTAAAATTTATTTTTGAAATGCTGATATAAAGTACTGTATAACTACTAATTTTACTGTACAACAAATAATTAATACAAGTGTATGTAATATAAAATTACTCCAAAGCAACGTCCCCCAAAATACTCACAATCCCTAGAGAATTCGCCATAATCACCCTCAGCCAGAAATTCTTCCCATGTAGACATTGCTTTACCCATAAAATTCAGAATATTTTTACAAAGTTATTTTTAAAAGACAATTGAAATCTTTCAATAAACAATACTATCACTCAATCCGAATAATCTTATCTTTCTTTCAGGCAATTTTCTCCTGTTCACAGCTAGAACCATTCTAAAGTTAGCGAAGTTATCTGCAATGGTATTCAGAAATCAGGTTACTCCATCTTCCGTATTTTGCTTTCTTTTCTTTTTTTCGTATTTGCATTCTTTTCTTTTATTCTGTCCATCACTCCGCTTGTCAAGTTGCTCTCAATTCTTTGTGCTTTACTTCACACTCGAATGTATTTACTGAACAGTCCATAAACCTTAAGGTATATTTAAAAGATTTCTGCCTATTCTTAAAATGCCGTAACACGGTTGAACCGGAAGTAAATAATTAATTTTTATTTTAAACTGACGGTTGAAAGGCAATTCTATTTTCTTAAGGTAAAAGTACAACTGAAAACCTTTAAGAACAGTTTATAAAATGACATTTGATGAACATCCGTTAAAAATTAAATGTCATCGAAAGACTCTATTAACTCAATATAATATTAATAAAACAAAAATTTCCATTCCTTTCACTTCGTGATTATTAAATAATTGTGATGTAGGTTGGGTGAATGCTTATTTCGCCCTAACTAAAAAATACAATATACAAAACAACAAAATTTACTTTGCTACGTAGAAGACTTTCATCTGAAGCCACCCACCATCACTATTAATTAAATACTGCTGTTAAAGTTTGAAGGACATTTAAATCTCGAAGATAAGATTCGGATTTAAAAAATAACTAATTTTATTTCTATACTCCACCACCACCATTCAAATATATGTCAAGAAATACTTTCTTATAAAATCTTATATATAGGTAAAATATATGGATTACAAAATATTGATTTCAATTTTATGGTAATTTTAAGTTTTACCTGTAGTTCTAATAACTTTAATTAATAAAACAAATTAAATCCAATATTTAAATCTCTACTCAAACCGATTTCGCCTGTTTATATTTTAATTATGATACGCGTAATGCAGGTTACGCATGGCTATATCACAGGTAACTGCTAAATAGGGTAAAAAATAAAATGCTCATTGCCTCATCAATAAAGTCTACATTTCAAATGTTTCATTCTCGAGAGCTCTAAAAAACGTCATAACCCTGTAGTGGAAAATGTTTTGCAACAAGGTTCATAAGCGTATTTTGAGCTTACGACTCTACATAGAAAACAAGCCATAAACTATTAAACCGCAAAATCTACATAATACAAATAAAAAGTGTTTTACCCATCCTAACTTTGTGACATTTTTTTTTTTTTTTTTTTTTTTTTCCTAGAGCTTGTTTACAAAAAGTTGGTGCTGTGGGTCATATAACAGGTTTGATGCTTAATAGAAAAGTAGTATAATCTTATTTATAACTTTAGTTGAAGTGTATCTCTAAAGACATTTCTTCATATTATTGTAATTTAATATTACCACACAATAACGATATATAGTTACAGACTTTTATTATTCGATTGCAATTATGTATGTTTTGCAATAGAGTTTGCAAAGATAATTGTCTTTGTTACTAATACATACGCGCACATTTCATAACAGTTTATCAAATAAAATATTTAGTTATTGCACTGAAATAATCCTGGAACTGAAAGTAAATCGATATCTGTTCATAAACTTGTTTTAAGAAAAATGTAATTATAAAACTTTTAGCCGAGATTTTTTGTCAAACTTTACCTTGGGTCTTGTTTGTCAGCAAAGCCTTTTCTCCCAAGGCTATTAGCTTGTCAGGAATATCAACAAATATCGATCCATTGATGGATTAATGCATTACCTATCGTAAGACTGTATGAAGGCCAGACCAAAAAAACTAACAAAAATTAGGCTTAATAAAGGAGCAAAAGTTAAGGGAAAACCACGATATTTTGGAATAAGATCTTTATTAATTAGAGAACCAAATATTACGGAAATATATTACCCCCCCCCCCCCATGAATTTAAATGATCAATTGAATTTTATAGTTGTCTAATCACGTACATTTATCTATATCTTAGTGAATTACCTAAGATATTTTTTAAAAATAAATTATGCGTTCAATATTTAAGAGCAAGTCTTAACAAGGCTCATTCTTTATAATCGCTATGTTACAGTCTTGATAAAAGTGCAAAAGTTAAAGGAAAACCACGATATTTTGGGATAAGATCTTTATTAATTAGAGAACCGAATATTAGGGAAATATATTACCCCCCCCCCCCCCGATGAATTTAAATGATCAATTGAATTTTATAGTTGTCTAATTACGTACATTTATCCATTTATCTATATCTTAGTGAATTACCTAAGCTATTTTTTAAAAATAAATTATGCGTTCAATATTTAAGAGCAAGTCTTAGCAAGGCTCATTCTTTATAATCGCTATGTTACAGTCTTGATAAAGGAGCAAAAGTTAAGGGAAAACCACGATATTTTGGAATAAGATCTTTATTAATTAGAGAACCGAATATTACGGAAATATATTAAAAAAAAACCGATGAATTTAAATGATCAATTGAATTTTACAGTTGTCTAATCACGTACATTTATCTATATCTTAGTGAATTACCTAAGATATTTTTTAAAAATAAATTATGCGTTCAATATTTAAGAGCAAGTCTTAACAAGGCTCATTCTTTATAATCGCTATGTTACAGTCTTGATAAAGGTGCAAAATTTAAGGGAAAACCACGATATTTTGGGATAAGATCTTTATTAATTAGAGAACCGAATATTACGGAAATATATTAAAACCCCCCCGATGAATTTAAATGATCAATTGAATTTTATAGTTGTCTAATTACGTACATTTATCTATATCTTAGTGAATTACCTAAGCTATTTTTTAAAAATAAATTATGCGTTCAATATTTAAGAGCAAGTCTTAGCAAGGCTCATTCTTTATAATCGCTATGTTGCAGTCTTGATAAAGGTGCAAAAGTTAAGGGAAAACCACGATATTTTGGAATAAGATCTTTATTAATTAGAGAACCGAATATTATAGAAATATATTAAAACCCCCCTGATGAATTTAAATGATCCAAGTCCCCAGGGCATTTAGAAACTATATTGTATAAAACCTTGAAATTTGGTGAGTAGTTACGAAATAGATTCCTTAATGAAATGGCATAAATTAAAAACTCGAAAATAACGTCTAATATATAATATTTCATATTCGAAAACCTTACGTCAATGTATATGCAGTGGCTCCACCTGGTTTTGTCTTTTGCTATTTTAATTTTCATTTGTAATAGATAGATATTAAATGAAAACAAATTATGTCATTTCATTAAGTGATCTTTTCCTCACCTACTCACCAAATTTCAAGGTTTTATAAAAAGTAGTTTCTAAATGCACTAGGCTAGAAGTAGAGGTCGGAAATATCGATCAAAATAAATATCGATTCTATATCGTTGCATAGAAAAATATATCGATAAAATATCGATACCTGATTTTTATTTTTTATTTGCTTTTCAATCTTTTCGGGGTCAAGTTTCTAGTTTCCATGAATTCATGCCAAAATTGTTGTAATAAATAAATTATAAAATAATTTTAATCAGAATAAATAAAATACATTTGAATGTCAATGAATATATTCTCATTTATTTTTAAAGAAAATTTTTTTTAAAGTAGTTTACTGCTTATTTTGTTGATAGAGATGTTTTTAATATTGAAAATTAGATGTAAATTCCAGGCACACGCTGGCAACAGAAACGATGATATGTTAATGACTACTAATAAATTATATTATCTTTCCATTACATTATATTTTCTTTTTGGTTAGGGTGCCATTTTAACTGTCTCTCAGTCAAGTCCAAACTTTAGTTTTGATGTTTTTGAAAAGGGAATAAAGAAAATCGAAAAAACACATGGAACTACAAAACGATCATCAAAAAACTAAAAATGTTTGAAAATATCGATATATGGGTGATTTATATCGATATTTTTAGTATCGATATTTTTAAAGAAATATCGATAAAAATATCGTCGTATCGATATATCGCCAACCTCTAGCTAGAAGATAGTGACATAGCGGTAATAGGGAATTGTCCTTACTAGTACTTCCTCTTGAAGGACTTGATATTACATGCATAAATATAATTCTTCAGTAAATTTCAATGATAACAATTTAATTTTATATCTCTTAATAATATATCGAGTTATTTTATCTGTAAACTATATTTTAAAGAATAAATTATCTACTCAATATTTGGATGACCGAATATTACAGGTTTAGGAGATGAATGTCACTCTAAATGCGTCTGATTCTGTATATTAATGTATGTCTTAAGTGGAACCAAAGATATTTTAAAATAGTAAATTATTTATTCAATTCTTATAGGCCCAAATATTGCAGTTATTATTCTTTATCACTTTAATTTTGTATCTGTCTGACTCATTGAATTTATCGCTGTCTCTTAAATCAAACCATTCATTTCTGTCCTTAAGTAAGAACGAGAACATTTTAAGATGACTAACTTTTGATTTAATACTTAATTGAGAGAATATTTCAAAAATAAATTTAAATCTTAAACGAGTTATCATATTCTACTTGAAAATACTTTACTTTGAAACAAGAATAAATAACCAGCATAAAATATTCTTATACATGATTCAATAGAGATATTTTAAAATCCAGAAAAAACAAAACTATTGTATTATTTTTCGAGTTATTTAGAGTCTTTCCAAGGATAGCTTTGGCGAAAATGATGCATGTATTTCTCTCTGGTTTACTTCGCTAAACTGAATATATTTAATGACATCTAGAAACACGGAAGTGTTCCGCCTTCAAGTCCGGTATCAAAGAAGCAGATCCTGATAAAGTATATTACACTGACAGAGATCAGGCTGGTTATTGACTCCTCACAGTATAACATCTATTATAGCTAGAGCTCTGATTTTTCCGCCATCACGATTCTTCGTGTGAACAGACCAAAAATAACCACATGGTTATTAACCTTGAACAAAGGAACACTGTACAAAAATTCCTTTTCAAATCACCGGAGTCAATAAAATTTTGTTCTTCTTCTGATTCTTCTAGCTGTTACTAAAACTCTAGCCAGGCCTATAGCTCAAACTCTTTGATGAATTTCGGCCATTCTTTTATTATTATTATTATTATTCTCAGATTGATTAAAGGAAGTGCTTTTTGTGGGATTTATTGCGCATTAGAGTCTGTAACCCCCAGAAATGATCCGGAAGTTGGTAAGTTCAGCCAGGGTAATGACTGATTAAAACTGATCAACGAATTTTGGATATTCTTCTTTAGCTCAATTTCAGGGAGTGACTTTAATACTTTAAGTTGAACTAATACAATAATATAATTAAAAATAAGTAAAATTTATTTATTTTTCAACTAAATTGCAAGATTATCAAACCTCTGAAAATACGTGTTTCAACGTTGAGTTATAAAACTACTTTCACTTTAAAATAAAGTTTCGACAAATAAATTTTGCCTAGTTAATTTTGAAACCAAGTACCTTCTGATCACTTACTCACTAGTCAGCCAACTTAATGACTGCACCACCGAAATCAGATTACATTTCTCTCAAAATGATAAGACATGCTATTTTTTAAACTTAAAGTGAAATTTGTATTAAAGATCATTTTTATATTTATTTGTATATTCTTATACATAAATCTGGGTCTGGGGAATTCTTTTGGTGTACTTTTACACAATGAACTAAATTGGAATTAGTATTGATTGCCTATTGGGTGTAGCCCTCATAGGCAATAAGTACTAGGCAGGCTAGAGTTTCTATAGATTTAATATCTCAATTCAGAGCAATGGATACAATGTAGCTCAAACATATCAAATGAAACTTTTTCGAAAGAACTCTAGCCTGCCAAGTAGTGATTGCTTGTGGGGGTCTTTCCCAATAATCCCAACAGCCCCAGTAGCAAACGCTAGCCAATATCGCTCAACAATATCCAATCCCGATGTAGACTGGCCGTTGCTTGGATCTTGGCCAATCTCGCCCAGTGCTGTGTAAAATATACTGGAAGTTTTGAAATGTTGATGCAGAGTTTTAAAATTGAAATACATTTCTAGAAAAGGTAAAAAAACATATTTTATAATGGTTTTGAACTATTTATTTATTTATTTATTTATTTATTTATTTATTTATTTATTTATTTATTTATTTATTTATTTATTTATTTATTTATTTATTCAAAAATCGTGTATTTTGGAACCTTTAGAAATTAAAAGTAATCCAAAGAAATTAAACCACTTTGTGACAAACATTAGATTCTGTAATTTTTTCTGGCTGAACATTCTACTTGGCGAGGTGTTTTTTTTAAATGTCTCGTTGTTTTTAAGATATTATTTTTTCCCTTAGCTCAGTACTTTTCAAATATTCTTATAATTCCAAACCACTTAATATTCAATATTACGTCGCGTAACTCATTCAGATCCACTATCTCGGCATTTCTGCTTACTAAGCAAAATCACATATGTTTCCAATGAGTTCTACTGTTGGCGATACTAATTAGTTGGCTTCTGAATATTGACCAGCCAAGACCTGTCGAAATCTCTCCTCTTTCTTTGTTTGTATTAACAAACTTTCAACTGATCTCATGATTGTTCAAACAAATCAATTGATCCCCTTGCTTCATATACTATTAATTAAAAAAGATAAATGAATTAAAATAAAAACCAAGTTCGCGAATTATCAATTGAAATTTGAGTTCTGGTTGGGATTAAAATAAATTCTAAAATTGCTAGTTACCTCTAACGGCAACAAAAAAAAAAAAAAAAAAAAAAAAAAAAAAATTCATTTGATACCTCAAATCAGTATCCTTGATGAATTATGGAAACAGTTGCCAGTCCTATTTGTACGTAATATAATTCTGTAACAGAGCATATGCGTGTTAACGTCACAGTCAATTCCTTTGTACGATAATTAATGACACAAGCACGTCACAAGTTTGTAATTCGATGCAATCCCACTCCTAATAACGCTGCGTATGAAGTCCAAACTATCATCATGTTACACAAATTCTCTTCATCCCAGGCCATACTCTATAGGACAATTAGTTTGTGCTAAAGGAAATCGCACTGTATGCAAATCAAATTGAAGTTTCTCCAGATACGGTACGAAGAAACATTTGCCTACTTCACTCTTCTCTCCATCTGCATAATCATGGTCCGTTTAATCCAGATTTCAAGGACCTTCACCCACTCTTCTGTTCTTTGTTTTCTCATACATGAATATTAAAATAATTTAATGAAAGAAAATAGCACTTCCTGTGATGTAATGTCGAAGATGGTATTGTGTTCCTAAAACTAGGAAGGTCGAAGGGAAATAAAGTTGTATGGCAAAGCTTCCCAGACCGCGAGTGCAGATAAGACATTTAATGAGTGAAGTTTTACGAATTTATAACATAGTTAAGACATTTCAAAGCATTTTACAATTAAAGCCCAAAATGTATAAAAAAAATAGTTATAATCGGTACACAGGTAGTCGGTCCGAAAATGTGATAGATAGTAGTTTTATAATGCTAACGCGCAATACAAAAATATTTGTTTTATTTAAACAAAAATTGAACTCAAAATTAAGGGGACTTGTTGGACCCCTTGTTTTCACAAAAAATAATAACAAATATAAATTTTCTATTTTTTGCGTGTTTATAATATTTGAAACCTTCTCATTATTCTGGCAAGTTTTTGAGCTGATCCGATAACTGCAATTGCAGAAAAACTATATTTTTATGGAGAATTTAGCATTGCTGCAATAGCTCCTTTGATGTTTCGAACGCTTTTTTCTCAGTTCGTGATTTTTGAAATTCCCACCTTACTCAAAATGCTAATACTTCAGCAAACATAAATGAAATGACTTGAAATTTTCTTATGTCATTCTCAATATCTATTTGACAAAAATAGGCATGGATTTTTTAATAAAATAATATATTTTTTTTACAAATTTAAATGTTCAAAAATACCGGTTTTTTACTCTTTTTTTACATATAGGTACAGTAATCATCATTTTTCTCGAAAACTATCATACTCATTCAAAATCTGATGCGTAAAAAGTTAGAGTATATTACTAGGAACATTTTTTTAACAGAAGAAGAAAACATGAAAAAATTTTGAAAATTGAAAAAGAAGATAGAATTTGAAATTTGATGAATTTTTTTAAATTTTGAAAAGTTAGAGCACTGTGTGAACTTTTTTTTAATAAACTTTAGTTTTTACTTAGTAATACTTCCAAATATGTAAAAAATTTAATTTTAAAGCCTTAAATAAAAAATAAAAAAAAATTGAAGGGTACCAATTCTCTTTATAACTGTTTGGTTGTGTTGGGTAGTCAATATTTTTGTAATTTCTGCATGTTTTAGGATAGTAATGTTATTTCTGCCTAATTTACATAATGAAGCATACTTGTCTTCAAAATGAATTCATATATTTCTTAACCTTCATAATTTTATTTTACAGTTCTCAGCTTTCTAAAAATTGCCAAAATGCAATTTCAGTTTTTAAATTCTTTTTTTAATTTTGAAGCCTAAAATGAACATTTAGTGAGAATTACCTACTTAATTATTAAGAATTTTATTTAATTTAATTAAGGGCAATATATATATATATATATATATATATATATATATATGGAAAATTTAACTCTCTTGCCATTCTACACCTAATTTACTTTAAAAATCGAGAATTTGTAAAATTTAACTGGTTCGTAAACTTTCCTTCTTTTCTTGTTCACACATATATACGTGTACGTAATACAGATTGAAGTGTTTAAGAAAATGCTATTCCAGCTATGTCCTTGGAAACACTTATAGACCAAGTGGCGGCTACAAGTTTTGGAAATTATCAATTCTGAATATTTTATTAAATATAGAGAAATATTAGTAATTTAAGTTATTAGTAATTAGTATTGGTCAGCCGTGGTAAAAATTGCCCTTTTCGAAACTTAACTGAATGGAAAAAAAAGCAACAGCCAAATATGTCGTAATTTTTATTTTCATTGAGGAAGGAAGCTGACGATTTTATTGCGCCCGCTCCAAACTCTTTTTCTAATTTTAGAACTGAGCTCAGTTTGCAATTAATATTTCGTTATCAGTAACTACTTGGATCAGTTTTTAAAAAAGAATCAATTTTGCTCAAAGAGAATAAAATCGTATGCTCTCTTCCTAATAAAAACTAATGGCGTAGGTAGTTAGATAAATAATCAAGACTATTTATTTGGCTATGACATAATTGGTTCTCGGTGTTAGTGTAACACATTCGATGTCCGTTTTCAAGCAGTTTCGGCCATCCCCCCCCCCCCCCCACATTACCAGTATATTCTTTAACTAATGGAATTTTTTTTACTTAAACTTGTAGACGACTCTTCGTTTATTAGGAATTCATCATTTAACCTTTCAAGACACTGAGTAGATAAATTTAAATCACCACAATTTAAATTATTTTTCTAACACAGATATTAAATTCAACCCATAAAAACAACATTAAATTATTTCTATGCATTGTCAATATTTATGTGCGATTGCAACTCATTGACCTCAGATCGAGTTTCCATAGTGAACTATAAAACATGATGGAGAGATTCGATGTTGATTACAATGCACATTCTATCAAGGTTCGTAGTACCACTATGAAGAAAACATCCATTCCGAACTACTTACTAACTTTTTTGCCTTCCAAAACTTAACTTAATATATTACCATCCACAACGAATCTATCTGGAAAGTTTCAGCTAAATTGGATGATGGTGAGAGGATTAATTAGCATTCCGAAGATTTTGCCTCGTCGATTTTACTATGGGAAGGTTTCGATAGTTAAATATATCACCCAAATTTCAATCTAGGTATCTGGATAATAGAACGTGATAGTGAGTATAACAGCTAAGAAGCCTGACGTAAGGCAATAGAAACGTGTATAAAAGCAGTCTTTTAATAACAGAGACAGCTCCCAAAACTTGGTAGAATGCATTGTCATCGACATCGAATCTATTTGTCAAGTTTCAACCCGATTGGATGACGACAAGTGGGTTAATTCGGAATGCGCAAATTTGCCAGGCAGACACGCCGCTACACACATTATAAAATTGAAGTTAATATAAAGGATTTAAAAAACTAGGGGTGAGGAACAGAACACCACTTTGAATTATACTATAACTAGCTGCGTGGTCCCGCGTTGTAGAGACCCGTCATTGGTGTGTAGGTCCCAGCTTTTGGCACTTGGCAAACAGACTCTCTTCGCTGAAAGGTTCACTGTTACGCAAAACCAAGCCAACTTTGCTCGCTAAAAGTTTTATTGTTGCAACAACACAGCTCGCTTTTCTCTATGAAAAAAGTTCATTGACAAATAAGCACCGGGTCGCTTCGTTCGCTGAAAGATTCATCGCTGCGAAAGCATTAGCTCGCTTCTCTCGCTAAAATATTAATTGCTACGTAAACCCTTAATATTAGAACCCCCACAACTGTCGAGAAACAAAAGAAAATTTCCCAATTAATACAATAACATAACCCCACAAAGCCCCTCTGATAATATTTTGACTTTGTGTTTGTCAAAATTCAAATTAGAAGGCAAAAATTACTTATACATATAATTTCAGAACTATTACGTCTATTAGAAGTCACTTTGTAAAAAATTTAATTAATCACATTTAATAACAAATTAATTAAAATTTTAAAATTTTGTTTGTAAAAAGTCCAATTAGAAGGCCAAAACTACTTATGTTGAAGATTTCAGAGCTTTATCCCTATTTGAAGTCGTTTATTTAAAAAAAAAAAAAATAATGAATTAAAAAAATTAACTAAAATTTTAACCTTCTGTTTTTTATAAGTCCAATTAGAATGCCCATTTAGTAGTTGTTTCATAAAAAAAAAATAAGATTAGTTAAAAAGTCATTAAAATTTTAACATTCTGTTTTTTAAAAGTTACATTAGAAAGTCGAAACTACTTATGTTGAAACTTTCAGAGTTCTACTCTTATTTTAAGTAGCTTTCTATTGAGGGATAAATAGACTGACTCTTTGTTTTATTATTATTGATACTGGTCACTGTTTTAAATTTGAAATTGATTGGTTAAACTTACTGTTTTTGTTTTCATATTTTCATTAATATAAAAAATAGACAATTTGGTAATATTTTTGAAGATAATTATTACTCTGATCACAAAAAAAAGAGCACCAAAATGGCGAAGTTAGTTATATGTTTTTCTACAATTACAACGTTATCCTTTCGGGTAAACGAAACAAAGGAGAAACAGTCGTTGGTGGGTAATGCTAAAGGGAAACTTTCTGGGTAAAAGACATTCGTTTTCAACTTTTTTCGCCATTATCGCATTTCTACTGAAATTCGGAGGTGAGGTTTGTTTAGAGCAGCGTCAGCCACTAGGCGGCCCGCGGGCCGGATCCGGCCCGCGACAGCTTTTTCTCCGGCCCGCCGGTAGTACAGAAGAGCAAAAATCAAATTTTGCGGAAATCATTTTAATTTGTCTATAATAGTATGTGTTTATTACCACAAACCGCGTTTTCCATTAAGTGGCCCGCGTCAGTAAGTCTGAAAAATCCATTCTGAGACTGCCAGAAAAATAAAAAAAGCAATAGTTTGAATTATTACCAATGACGCATTCCTTCACATTGCTTAGTTTATTACTTATGATACCCAACCCCCTCGACTCATGCATGGCACAATTCGAATTCTGCTTTTTTCCTCTGTGATGGGCAGGAGTTGGGTGTTTTAATGCATACTAGCCTATATGTTTTGACGTGAAAAGAACAATCGTGATCTCTATGACTCCAGTGCAATAATGGTGTCGAGGACTAGTTTTAAACGCAAAGTAGATAGTGAAAAGCCCGTTATCGTCTCGCAATTAACGTCGACTAAAATGAAGGATTTAGGAGGTATGTTTTAAATATCTTAATTATGAGTTTATGCCAAGTCACATTGTAATAGTGTCACTACCCTAATAGCACACATCCTCCCAGGGAGGTCCCTGGGAAGTCATTCGTAGTCCCGGGGATGACTGGAGACTTCCTAGGGACCTCCCTGGGAGGATGTGTGCTATTAGGTAAAGATTAATTTCTTTTATGACTTAAATGTACAATGTAAAGAAAACTATTGTTACGAATTTTTCCGCTGAGGCAATGATGGTACAGTTTTCACGGTATAAAAATATTTATTCTCTCTTCAGAAAACTCACAAAATTTATTCACAGGCAACAGTTTAATTACTCTCAAGCTTCAACAAAAATAACTTCGAATTCAGCGATTATACAAGCTCACTCCAATAGGTAAACAAAGCGATCAGCTTTCAACGAAATCCGAAGTCAATCTGAAAACTTTCCTGTTCTCCAGTCTTTTATATACAAGCGCGTGAGACATTCTCGAAATTTCCAGCCAATTCATCGAAAAAGAAATTTCTCGAAACTTCTCGATTACTTCAGGTGTTGCCACCTTTTTCTAACTTGTATAATCGCTATTAATTACTAAATAAAATTGGATAAAAATAAATTACAATAGAATTTTGAAATAATACGTCACTATTTACAATATATACAGACAATTTGTGCAACACTATTTTTTTAATTATTTGAAACAAGAATCAAATATCAATTGTTTTTTTGGTAAATTCCTAGTTCACGTTTATGGGTTGGCGCACTCTTGAAATGTTGGCGACAAAGCCAGAATGTCGCCAATTCGGAATTCCAATATGAAAAAGTGAGAAACGAACCAGCTCCATGATTTGTGGTATAGAAAGGTTGAAACCAAAGCACGTCAATAAAAAAAATGGGGTTGCCAAATTTAGAACTTTATCGCCTACAAAACAGCGCCAAATCGGCTTGGCGATATTTTAACGTCAACTAGGAATAGACCGTAATTATCACATTTCTAACATTGAACATATGCAGTAAAGCAATATATTTATTGGCGTATTCGGTATAAATCTGCGGCCCGCGGAAAGTTCCAACATAAGTCATGCGGCCCGTCTCTAAAAGTTAGTGGCGGACGCTGGTTTAGAGCATCTTAAAAAGCATTAGCTAAACGATTTTAGCTACCTTACGCGCAATTTTAACGATAACCTTTATGACAAGTCCAATGAGTTCTACTAACCAGTATACAAAATTTGAACATCGTAGGTCATTTCGTTTGGGAGTTATGTAGATTTCAGACAAACAGAAGGACGTTCATTTTTTCTAGTCCACTTTTTTGAACTCAAGACGTTCCAAAACGTGTAGAAAGAAAGTCTGATAATCGCGCCAAACATGCAAGAGATTAGAATCAACCTTCATTCGTATTCCTCTTATAATCAAACTAGTCGAAGGTAAAGTCTGCCCTCCAGAAGATTCCAAGATTTTATTTCATTGCAATAGGTTTTCCCATCATAATAAGATGGGGTTTTTTATCCTCCTAAAACGTAGGATAGAACCTCCAGAACTTAACAACCATGAGGGCAATCGCGACTGCATTTTAATTTGCTAATATTTAATTCTTTTAATTGCAGTTTACTGCTTTAACCTTATATTCACGACTCCGAGTCACACTCAAACTTGTTTTATAGCTAGATATTAAAAGTATTCATCAGTTTCGAATATCCGCATTCCAGAGAACGCGTCTTTCCTTCGTAACATCGAATTGCTTAGAATCTTCAATGAACATTATTGAAATGATAACAAAAAATTATTTTGCTTAACTTTTAAATGTTTTTTCTTTGATTATTATTTAAGCAAAGTGTTAAGCGAAGGTACGTGTATACTTTTACAGTTAGCAACGCTATCCTGGTGATCAGAGTATCAAACTCGTGATTGGAGGGTTGTGGGTTCAGACCTCGACGGCCGCCTAAAATTAGTGTACACCTAATGGGGGCTGAAAGTAAAAATACTATTTCTAGAGTATAACTCCTGAAAAAATTGACCTAAGATATTCAAATTTGGTGTGCGGGTTGTTGATGGCACAGGGACCTACCATTAAAGGTTTTCGTCAAAATCGCGCATGCGAATAAGGTAGCTGCTATTGAAAAAATCATGTTTTTCAGTAATTGCTAAAAAAACGGCTCTAACGATTTTGTTCAAAATCGCTGTGGTAATGCCTCTTAAAGTGTTCTAAACATCCCCACCACCTAAATTCCTGTGAAAATGCTTTAATGGCGTAAAAAGTTGACTTTTTTTTTTTTTTTTTTTTAAAGAGACTCATACAAGAATTATTGCAAAAATTATCGCCAAACTGGTCACTTTTGCTAAATGAATGATGACAATATAAAAACGGTAAATGACACAAATCCACGTCAGTATTATAATGTAATTGAAAGTTGTGCGGTGTTCCACACCCCTAGTTCAGGATTATAAATACCTCGGAAGCAGGTGTTTTTGTGGTGTTCACATATTGCGAAATATCAAACAACTATTGAGATAGACAATGACATGCCCAACTGAATCAACTAAGATTGGGTGATCATTATTTGAATAGTATGTCCATACATCTTTTTCTCCTAAATAACACCTCATAGCCTTCTCATATGCAATGCAGCAAAATCTACATCAAGCTGAAAATACCTACACCATTTGCTTCGCTCGCTACGATTTAAGATAACTACAAAGGAAGTTCTAACACTAAAATTTTAAATTAAATCAAGTTTATTAAGACTACTTAAAAAAATCTTTGGCAATCCGGCGCAGATTTTCTAGAAATTAATTTTTTTTTTTTTTTAATTTTATTTTTTTTTATAACGTGTTAGTGTTGAAATCTTTCATATTTTTTTTTTTTTTTTTTATAAATCTTATGGCAAGTTTTTAATATCTGTGTAGGAAGAAAATATATTTTGGTACGAAATTATGCATGCACACAGGTAGAATTACTTTCAAGGTTAAGGGGATGACACACAAAGGGGGTGTAAGGCAGACAATTTTTTTTTATATTAATTTTTCAATTGGCAATCTTAATGATATTTTAATTAATAGTTAAGTATTAAATTTCTTAGTCATTCAATATTTTAATACCTACATCATACTTTCCAGTAAATCATATTACTTTTCACCCCATTAGTTTCAGATTTCAAAATCCAGAGGGTTGCAAGTGTACTTTTGTTAGACACTCTTTCGTTAAGTTAGCTTTCATCAAGAATTAGTATCGAAAGAATTTAATAGCAAACTTTAATCTTGGGAGAACTAATGCGTCCTAGACAAAACTAGAATTTTTTCCAAAAAGACACACACATTTCCTCGGAAATCATGAATGTCCTAAAAATGACAGAAATATCGTGTTTGGTGAAAATGTAAGTTGCATAATTTTTACTATCAGTTTTACATTTTAACTTCTTTGTGAAAAAATATTTTTATGACAAAAATATATCGAAAATGTAATAATATGGAATGTACTAGGCGTGAACTTATCAAAATATGTTGAAGTCCACATGCGTAAGAAACGCACATTTAAAATAAACAAATTAAAAGCGGTTATGATATAACATAGATTTATAATTTCGTAACTGATAATAAAATATTAACTAGTAAAAAAAATAATTTATACTTCCTAACATTAACATTAAACTAGGGTTCAAAATTTATTGTAATTTTAATGAATATTCGGCGACTTAGTTTTTTTACTTGGAAGTAAGAAATAAAGTGAAGTAATAATGCAATGTAATATACATAACTGTTTATTTAGATTTAAATAATACTTATAAATGTGCATACTTTCATGAAATTATGTCAATAGAGAAATCTAAAAAGTTTTTTAAAAAAAAAAAATAGCTTGTTTTTATATGAAACAAGAATAGAAATTCAACTTAAAAGAAAATTCCTCCAAAGTTAAAAGTTGACCAAATGTAACTGTATTCGTTAGTAAAAATACTTATTAAGTATTTGTATGTAACATAATACCTATATTTTTCTACAAAGTAGTACAATACATTTTTATCATATCATATATACACCATAAATAGTTTTAAAAATTTTCAAATGTAAAAACAAATCACTTTTTCTCAGTGTCACTACATTTAAATGTTAATATCATTTTTCATTAGTAGTTTTTAAGCGTATTGAGCGCTTTTAAAAAGGGGGGGGGGGATAGATTTAAGTGGTTTTAGAAATGGGGGGACGCATGGGTATTTTGTATTTTCTTGAAAAGTGGGGGGGGGGGCGCGTTTACCCACACTTTTAGCACTGGATCCAGAAAGCAATAGAAATGAATTGTCACAAGGACAAGAGCAATCGCAAAGCGAAGAATTTCCAACAATTACGCTATACCATTTCAATGACCGTCATTTGCATCTTCCCAATAATCATCTAGAAATTAAAATAGCTTGAAGGTGTTCATTCACCTTCGTTATTCCAGCAGATAGTTAATAAAAAAACAGGCCAAGGAAAAACATAAATAGTGAAAACGAAGATAACCGGAAAAACAACTCGCAAAAGGGTTAAAAGGCTCTTTTTCCACACTTCGTCATATCATACCTTGAAAAAAGAAAAAAAATTCAACTTTCTCCGAATGCTTATTTGATATTCATGTCAAGTAAATATCTTAAGATGGATGATGGTTTTCTCAAGAAGTCCAAACACCCTCGAAATTTTGAATAGAAAAATTATTTAATCAGAAATGGGAATGATTTAATCATTAAATAATCGTAATTGGGGAATGAAAATTAATAAATTATCTTAAATTAAATAATATTTACAAAATACTTATTAATCAGTTTAGAAATTGAGCATATTTTCTCAAGTGCGTTCGATAAATATTTATTTACTACCGAATTGTTCAATCACTACCGTTACTTTTGGAACACTGTTTATGCTATATTTTTTCCAGTATCCTTAATCAGTGCCGGCGCTAGGAGGAGGGACAAGCAGGGCCCCTGCCCGGGGTGGCAACCTTAGGAGGCGGCAAATGGGCTGTAAAATTAACTAGTTTATGAAGAAAATTATTAAACTAAGATTCATGGGAATACTTATTAAAAATAAATAAGTGCAAATTTAATAAAATGTGCTTTTAATATGTTTTACGAACTTTTAAGTAGAGGTACCCAGCACCCACTTAAAAATCTTCAAACATGAGAACGACATAAGAAGGTTGAGGTATGTAGTTTTTAAATAAAAACACGTTTTGAAAGATGAGTAGAGTTTTCGTGTATTGAAGACCAAATCCAAAACCGAACCAAAAATACAGAGCAATATCGATAAAATATCAATATTTCAAGGAAAACACTCAAGCATAATAAACTCCCGCTTAAAAATGCATAAAATAAAAAATGACCCTTTTTATTATGATTTAAAATAAATAGACACACATACAAAGTGCTGTAAAAGAATTTTTCACCGTGTTTTAATTTGTCGGAACATGTATGGGATCGCAAAAAAACAGTCACGACAAGCTGTGACACGATTTTTACAGTTTGAATAGTTTTTAATAAATATTTAATTTTAAATTTGCCATTAGCCCTTTAGAAATTATTTTTTTAAGCATGTTATTTTTAAATTTTGAGTTTTTGCTTGGACATGTCGATTTTGTTTTGAAGGAAGTCACTTATCTTTTTAGTGAGTGCACGAGCAGCCGCTGATTTTTTGTTAGTTCCGATTAGATTTTTTGTTAGTTAAGTTTTGTGTCAAATAAAAAATAACTTCACGTATATTTTTATGTATGTTTGTTTGTCGATGGAAGCAGAATCTGCGGAAGCCTAATTAACACTCTTGCCGTCATCCAATATGGGCTGAAACTTGGCAGATACGTTCGATGTCGATGACAATGCATTCTATCAAATTTTGGGGCTGTTACTGTCACTAAAAGGCCGCTCTTACAGAATACTAATAAACCAACTTGCCGTCATTCAATTGCATTAAAATCCGACCATTGTTGAAACTCTTTCCTGTTGCCAAATTGTTTTTATATAAGTTATATTATTAATAATTATGTGTTTATTTTTAGTGGCTCTATAATTTGTTTTACTACCTTTTTAACATATGCATTTTATAATTATATACTAGATTTGTGTCTTTTCTTTTCTGTGCAACGTTAATTTCAATTTAGTGCCAAAATCATAAAACAAGAAAGTTGTATTTTTGGCAAATCAAAACTTCAACATTTTTAATACCAATTTTTTTTCTCACGTTTTATTTTACTACTTAGCGCGGAAAGGCTTTAGATTATCTCTTTTGATTTTTTATATAAAGGGGCGGCATTTACCTAAACTGCTAGCGCCAGCCCTGCCTTAATATTATATTCTATGCGATATATCTAACTTTTAGTCCAAAGACAGGGATACAACTTGAGAAAGGGACAACTTGAGGGGTACAACTAGAACTGCATACTAGACCTTTCATGTACAAAATCATATATATCCTGGTGAAACAATAGGTTTCGTTGTAACGTTTTTCGTCTTTTTATTTAAAAGAAAAGAGGCTCTCCAGGAGGTTATCTTATGAACTTCACGCATAGAAATGACAAAAATTTAAACTAATAAGAGCAGTGTATAAATCCCTATGCCGATACTCTAAACTCCGTGAATTTTAGTTTATTGAGTTGATACTCATTAAATTAATAAAATAATAATTTTTTTGAACAATTGAGAGCGCAAAGTGTAGAAATCTGTTCAAGTGTTTATTCTATTGGTATCATAACTCACCAATATACATGTAAAAAACTTATGCCCTCGCCCGACGAAATAGAGAAAAAAGGTAACTTCACGCGTGAAATCTTGGAAAACATATATTAATACTATGTCGTCCGCAAGTTTAATCGGGATTTTTTTTTTCTTTTTTGCGAGGGCAGGAAGGGTTCAGAAGTTTAGATTATTTCGTCTATGTCAATAGCCGGCAAAAAAATCGATATTTTCGGGATATCGCAAATTGTCAAGTTTTACTTCTCCGTCATTTGAGCGATAGTTTTCGAAGTGTTGTCGGCATTTTCCCAATAGTTTTCGAGGTGTCATCGGCTTTCCCGATAGTGTCAAGGACACCAACGTAATGTCACCAAACGGCATAGTGTTAAGAGTTAGTTAAAGGTTTAAGTGTTTTAAGTAAGCATTAAAAAAGCATATTTCCGCTCCTATACGCGAAATCGCGATCGTGCATCATTGTTATTGCTGTTGTTTTGACAAAAAACTTAATTTGCTTTAGTTTTAAAAAAATTTAATTTAAAAAATACCCTTCGCATTTTAAAAATACTCCTTAAAATTTAGAGAGGGGGTGAAAATACCCTTTGGAAATATTTAACTGGCGAATACTGCCCTGGACCACTGAAAAACATACAAAAAAATCACTAGAGCCTACTTATTTAAATAATAAAATAAAATCGTTGTGTTGCATATAAGCAACATGATGTGCTAACGAAGCTTATTTTTTGTCCTAAAAGTTCTCTTCGATAAGTTGTGTAGCATGTATGATAAATTGTGCATGGGTTAATTGCTTTTTAGTATCCAATTGCCTCCCCCCCCCCCCTTCCCAACTGAAAAGGAACAACCTCAGCTGACAATGAAATGGTTAGAGAACAAGCACATTAAACATGTTGATTAGATGAGCAAGAGTTTCCAACCAATAAATGAGCCTGTTTACATACTCGTCTATTATTGCCATTATGTAGACTTGTCTTTGTATACGGAACCCAGCTGTTAGCGCTTCGATCGTTAAAGGGTGGAATTTTTTTTAACAGGCCAAAAGCTGTCGTCAGCACTTCAAGTATATTAAAGTCATATTTTGAGAGTATATTTTTTCATAATAACCTAAAATGCAATGTTCTCTTTCACAATTTTGGTTTAAATAATATATATATTTTTCCCCCCATTTTTATTTTAAATGCAGAAGTACTGAAATATCATTTGGATGACGTGTCGCCGTATGCAAAACTCACTTTTGAGCTAAGCATACCCACTAAAAATAATTGTAAACCATGGGGAATTTACACACGTCATATCAGTAATTTTGAACATATGCACTTCGATACGTGTAAATGTTTAAAATATTTACATGTGTAAATTTACCACTGGCCTCATTTAGCTGAGTGTCGACGGTAGAATTGAATTCCAAGTTTTGGAAATTGCGGGTGTCCTTTTCAACACAATTTCATTTCGATACAGTGCCGCCTCTTTTCACTCGCAAGTAAGGTCATGCAGTTTAAACTGGTTTGAAAAGTCATGATCACATATGCTTTGAGTATATAAATAATGTGGGCATGCACCATGCCAAAATAACGGATATTTAATTCCCTCATAATTTCACTTCTATGGTTCTTTCTTTGTGGGAAGGGTAATGGCATGTCCTTGGTCCGGGAAAACTAAACCAACCAGATAGAAAAAGTCTGCTTGATTTTTTTTTTTTTTTTTTTTGTACCCTTCTATTCAATACTTACGGCTATGATTCCTTTCAAGGTTTTCAAGCCACAATATTACGCCGTCGTTGTTGGGAATTTCCTTTTGGTGGCCAATTAGTAGTACTTGTTTTAAATGATAATATAAGCATGCCTATTTTTATATGGTTGTTTTGCACATGATTGTCTCTACCCGGAAAGTTACACCAAAGTGATTCTTGGCTACTTTTTGAAATCAGGGTGTTTTAGAGCTTTTGTTTTTTATTTTTGTGTCGAATGAAAGATGGATACGTTCGGAATTATGCATTGTTGTCTAAAAGGAATTCACTGCCCAATTTAACTTTTTCCTGTTCAAGGAAAGAATCAAGAAATTGAATTATATTCAGCTGGCATGTCAAATACGCATACTTTATGTGGGACCTTATTGAAAGCATCTCGGAAATTATTTTAGTTATCAACCTTTTAATTTCCAAGTGATATCATCGGAGAATTTATAATTGGTTTCGCAATGAGTACTAATTGGAGATCATAATTAAACTTGTCCTGTTTGGAGCTATCTGTAGCTTGTTGTAATTATCATATCTTAAAAAAAAATAAAAAAATATACGTTCTTAGGAAAACGATCTCCAAAATAATAATAATAATAAAGTTTATTAAAAAGATATTGAAAAATAAAACTGCCCAATTTTTCATAAATGAAGCTTCTTGCAAGCAAATAACGTCGATTCAAAACCATGAGATAATTTTGTCTGATGAGATAATAATGCCAGACAGGAACAAATATGGTTTATCGAGCGGTCAACTTAGTTAGGTAATATATAAACTATATATGGTTCGATTTGGCATGTATGGATATTTATATACGCCATGGTGTTTGCCAATTGGAGAATTACCATTTCATCGGACATTAAGGTAGAGCGAAAGTATAGGCCAAAAATATTTTTTTCGAAAGTCAATTAGTAATAGTGCGGAAAAGTTGTCATTTTATGCCGCAAAGATTAGTCTTAAAAAAGTTTTATTCTATCTTTTCATCTTGAGGTTCCACTCTGAGCTTATATTTTAAAAAACTAGCTTAGTAACATTTTGTAAAAATATATTTTTTTTTTTTTTAAAGCTTTTATTTATGCTAACATAAATTTATCAACGCTTTCCTGCAAAGTATTTTTCCTAGAATAATATTTCTAGGACTCCAATCTGTAAGCCATTTATAGAATGTTCTAAATTGAGCCGTGTTTGCATGGGGTAGAAAAACAGGACGATTCGAACGCCGGAGTTTTTCAATTTCCAACAGCAGGGTGCATATTTACGAAATGCGAATAGGTTATCGAACTGCGCCTTCACTAAATATGCAATATCTAGATTAGGGCTTACCCTACTTAATTCACTGTTGAAGCTTTTTTTCCAAACTTGGTTCATGTAACTTTAAAACCAGGATGGAATTTCAAAAATGAAAGGCGCAATAGAAAACGTGCAATTTGAGAAAAATTATAATAGTTATTTTATAATAGATATACTTATAAGGAAGTATCTGTCAAAAAAAAAAATCAAGACATGTTTTCTTGCGTATTACACACACAGGTGTCCCAAGTGACGTAATTAGGAATTTACATAGAAATCTATGGTCAACTATTTAGGAAATTCTGACGTCAAAATACAAATATATATTATGTATTTTTAGTAAAAATACAAATATATATTACGTATTTTTAGTAAAAATACAAATAAATTACTTCAAACTTTGTTTGTATACAGTAAATGGTATTCTTCCCTATTTCTCCACTATCACTTGCAAAAAAGGAATTATATATTCTGCCATTACAGCATATGACATTTTAAAAATTATGAACAAAATACAAAAGTAACATTTAAAATATGAACCCTAAACATGTCATTTTTATATTTTGTCTTACGATATATCTTAATCAAAAAGAAAAAGTCTGGTTATATTTTAATACGGTCACGATAATATATAATATAAGGTAATATAAAATCGACATCAATACGTCTTCTAACCAAAATAGCTTATTATTCACACTTCCAAAGTTACCTAGTCATTAGTGTGATGTATAATGGCCATTTAAAGACTCTACATTTACTATATTGTATTCCAACTGCAGCAGGGTTGAATTTCAATGATCATTTATTTCTGTTAGAGTACGTAAAGGGGGAAAAAACGAACTCTAACTATATCTTTTATTCTAGTAATTAATGAGGAAAAACATTTTGCAATACATGTTAGTCTTCAAGTGATCAACTATCAATCTCATCCAACTTGAGATGACAGACGATGCTTATTGATAAAAGTCCTAGTTCATTTTAAAAGTTGATGTATAAGAATTTTATGAAGTTATTTCTTAGACAAATGTTCATAGCACCGCAAGACCCAATGAATAAAAGTGCATGGGTGAATTAAAGCCGCTTTTCGGAAAAACTTGTGATGCTAAAAAAAAAAGCTATTTAGCATGGGAGGAGGCAGAAACATTTTCAGGGAGGTGCAAAGCGGTTAATTTTTTGTTTTGACTTTCAATCTCTTACTTCTTAGTGTTACTTCCTTAATCAATCTCTTTCTTCTTAGAATCTGAAGTAACTTTTTAAATAATTTTCCGTTTATTATAAATGTTAATTGAAGTAGTAATTGTTTATGTAAATTAAAGCAATGCCCTTAAATTTTCCAATAAGACAGAATACAAAGCGAAAATAGTTGGGGTACGGCCTGGTTAAATCCCTGACATTTATATTGTCATTATTATTGTTATTTTTTTTTTTATGAAGGCCGATTATATTATTTTATTTTTTGCTTTATGGTTTACCATTTAAAATGCCCATTTAAGACAGTAATATTTTGTTAAAAAAAATACTGTTGCCACTAATTTTCTTTGTTTCTCCTTCTAAAAAAGAACTTTTATTAATAGCGTTTCGGGGTTTAAAAGTTATGCATTAAGGTTTTAGAGCAACGTAAATTTTAAGTTATGAATGTAAAAATTTTCATCTTTACGAGTAAACTGTGAACTATTCAAATTAACATTTAAACTTAAGGTAATTCATAATTCAATTTTATCATTTCACTTTATACTTAAGGGTATGTATAACAGTTTGGTGAACGTGAACATTTATCATCCCGCGTTCATACCCAGTCCTCCTTTAGGAGATTCTTGCGCATCAATATATGGATCGGTGTTTCCAATACAAAATGCTCTTGGACAAATGCTCTTTACATATTTACAGGGTGTCTTGCCATCAAGTTTACAAACTTCTAGGAGAGGTAGTGTACATCTAGATGACTCGGAATAATATAGCAATGATGGGTCGGATATGCTTTGCAGGTGCGGTAGATGTCGTTGCTAGTGCGCAGGATTCTGGAGTAGAAAGTAGGAATGATCTCTGGACATTCAAAAGACTGTGTTAGATCTTGTACAAAAAAATTTAAGTTCAATTTTATAAAACGCTATTTTAATTTTGTAAAAATATGCCCTCAAATAACTCTGAAGGAAATTTGTAAGCACGTGATCTCGTACTGTTAGCAATGATGTAACTGTAACTTAATAGTGATGTGACTTCCGTATAAAGTTAAACCCAATATATGTTCGAAGGTAAAGGCAAAGGAAATTTTAGATTAGCTTTTTTTATAAAACCTTCTTTCACGCGTATTTTAATACACGCAGATTGTCTCAAGTTTCTGATAAAAAAAGAAAATCACGACTCCAGTTTAGCAGTTTTTTAGATAGTACAGTTACAAAGAACTAACTCTTCACATTCGTAGAAAATACGTCAATCGTGATGAAATAATTCATCACTATTTCAGCAATTACTTTTCATCACTTTAAAAACGATCAACGTAATTCTTTGCAAGAACAATGATTTGTTAGTTAATAAATAATAAATTTGTTAGTTAAAAAATATATATTTCTTTATTTTTTGCACCCCAAGGTCATAAAAGGGACACTTGTAGGATCACTTCAATGTCATATCACACAAAACATTATAAGAAATAACATAGGATAGACTTGGACGATGTAAAAGAAATAGAGCACAGAACCAGTTCATACACATCCGAAATAGGACATTTTTTTAGTTTAATAATTGCTTTTTTATGTTTAAGAAAAATATCTTTAATAAGCTTCTGTTTGGAAAAAAAAAAATGACAAAATGACAAGTGTTCCGAAGTACTAGATGAAAGAATTCCAAAAATAAATCACATGCGAAGCTTTTTATATGTTACTGAACAATACTTCCAGCTAACTTTTTCTAAATACCAGCCCTTTATAATTTAATGGGGTTTTTTTCAACTCGTAGTCATTTTATACTTTTCTTGCTTTCACAAAATATCCACAGCAAAACTAAAAATTAGATCTCCATTGTACTCCTTTAAAATTAGCTCATCCACACACCACTTCTGAGCAGTTATAAAAAAGAAATTCAAAATTATTTGAATGTTCTTTTACACATATACATCAAAGTATTTCACTTTTGCCCATCTCTATTACTCGAAAGAAGCTTCATTTTTAATTTCATCCAGGAATAGCACTAGTTCGGTCTTCACCTACCATCACAATGACAAGAGGAAGAAATTGTGCTGAAATTTTTTATTAACACAAATAATGGTTACAATAAAATTTCAACACATTCACAATGCACGTAATTGGATAGTCATACAACCGTTACAAAACATTATACAACATTTGCATACTAAGAATATACATAAAAAAAAATTAACACACAATAAGTCGAAAGAAAATAGGAATTTAGTCTTGAGAAAAATATGCATGAGGTTGCAAAAAGAATGCTATGAATAAAACCCTACAGGCAACGGATATATGAAATCACCTTCAATATCAGCCCATCAGGATTAGTGTACTTGGACCCGTATTTTATCTATTAACCATACAATTGTGAAGTGTTCCTTTAGAGATTGTACAAATATGGGCACTTCAAACTGCAGTTAAGAAGAAAGAATAATTTACACATGCGAGGATTTCTTGATAACCAAGTAATATAAGCACAAAGGAGTGTGTTTTAGGCTCAATCTTAAAGTATTTTACTCTTACTATCACAAAACGCAAGTTGGCTAATTATAGTACAGCAATATGTTTCTGTGCTGTTATAACTTCTTTGAAACACTTACATTATTTAGGGATCACATTCATACACGCTCTTTGACTACCTTTGTAATTTTTAGAAATAAAATGGTAGAAAAAATAGTTTTTGGCTAATAAAAAGTATCTAACTAAATAGTATCCATTCGATAATAATAATAATAGTATTCATCTAAATACATAGTATTCATTTGGTAATTTTTCACACAAAAAATTAAAAGCTCTACTTAGGCCGCGGTTCTCCTTTTTTTTTCTTCTTTTTTTTTCTCCTTTTTTTTTTCTTTTTTTTAATTTTGACTAAGGCCAAAGGGGGAAAAAAATGGTTTGCTTCCTGTAACCTAACCTACCCTAAAATTACAATGCAAAAATTTAGACCCTAATTTTTTTTTTTTTTTTTTTTTTTTTTTTTTTTTTTTTTTAGACTTTTAACAAAATGTAATTATACATAAAAAAAAAAAACGTTCTTCAAAGCAATTAATTGATTATCGAGTAATGAGCAGTAAACCTGAAGAAAAGTTATAACTACTCACTAAAATACCCACTATCAGTAAATACCTGGGTATATAACCCAGGATATTGACCCACAAAAATAACTATACCCAAGTATTTTACATTCCTGATCAATTTTATATCCTGCACATTAATACTCCGATAATATTTAACTTTGCATATTGCTAAAAAATATTTAGCAAAAAAAGAAGGAAAAAAAAACTTTTCCTACCTTGATATTTTTGCCCATGTTACAGGAAACAAACTTTTATTTTTTGGTCTAACATGAACTATTTAAGTCATATTTTTTTCATATTAAATATTTTAGTCAGAAAAGCTAGTTAACCAATTCTTGGAAACAAATTCAATAAATAGTAATATGGTAAAAAATATTAGAATACAAAATAACAACCATTTCTAAAGTAAAAAAGAAATAAAATACATTTGTTAGATGCATGGAAAATCGGAATTTCCTAGATCTTTAGATGACTAATGCTTTGAGTAAACTTGAGGTTAAACCTTTCAATGACCAGAGTTATAAAGACATCATCTTAAGATGATAGAGCAAATTTGGCAAACTTAGAACAAGCATAATATAACAGTGTAAACTGATTCTTGTGCTGAAAACACAAACGATCACAAACATTGTGTTTTAAACTATACGCATGCATAAATATTTTCAATGCCTTTAAAAACCAAAATTAAAATTAAAGTTTAATTTCTCATGATCCGGAAGGAAACGACTGAATGTAAAAATATTTTATTTTTTTTTAAATCAGATTTACCTAATGCATGATATGTTCTTTTTAAAGAATACAAAATGCATTTTTATAACTTTAAAATGCATTGTCGAAAAAAGCGTTTACATTATATTCTACTTTAGAAATATATTATTTAATTAAAATGTCAATGAGTTAATGATAAATTTTACAAAAACATTTCCACATAAACAGAAATTCTTTGGCAATTAAAATGACTGAAAAATACTTCATTTGCAAGTCATAAGAAAACTTTTTTCTGATTTTGTAGACAATAGAATAATATTTCGTTTTGATTGTACATTCGATTAATAACACATTAACGTAACAAGCGAAAACACAATTTATCTAAAATAAGAATTAAGCCATAAATGAAAAACAATCTCTCAATGAATGTAAATATTCAAAAATATGATTGGAAAACAATAAATCTGTTATTACAATTAAATTGTTAATTGCAAAAAAAGAGTGTAATTGAAAACCATAGGACCATGACCCGTATTGACATTTAGCGGCTCAATTAATGTTTTTAGATATTTTTAAAAAAATATTATATAAAACTTTAAGGAATTAAGCTTGAAACTGTAAGTAGTTTTCAATTATTTATATTTTTCCTTCGATGTTTATATACGTTTAAAAATCAATTTTCCTTTTAAATTTCCTTTAACACATTATCTTTGATTTCTGAAATCTGCTAAGTATATTAAAAAAAATTACTATCTACCGGCATTTAATTTTAGTAACAGGAAAATATATTAGTTTTAACATTATGTGCTCAAAATCTTAATATGCTTGTCAAACCCCAATTATTATTCTGTGTTGCACTACAAAACTTATAAATTATTGATTCCATTGTTATGTAGTGGCTAAGATATTATCAATGAAGATAATACTCCTTGGTTCACAATTTGAACCAAGAAGTAATAACAATTGAAGGAAAATTCACCAAGGACATTACGATTAAGTCGAAGTAAAATAAACAGGAGAAATCGTAAGTATTGGTCAATGCCGGAAACAGGAGTTCGGGGAAATTGACCAATCCGTGATGAAACTTGACCATCGTTACCAAACTCAAGATTTTTTAAAAAAATAAACAAGTCTAAACCATCACAAAACCTAATTTGACCTCAACCCCCCCCCCCTCTCCCCATTTTTTCTTTCTTTTGTTATAAAAATATATTTCAGTTTCTGCATCAACATTTCAAAACTTCCAGTATATTTTATCCAGCACTGGGCGAGATTGGTTAAAATTCGTAGCAACGGCCAGTCTACAACCCTCCACATCGGTATCGGCCAGTGTTGAGCGATGTTGGCCAGCGTATTTGTGCTACCTCCAGAAGTACTCTCATTAATTAGTGTTATGTGACAAAATTAAAAGAAATTTTGCCATTACCAATCTAGTATTTCATCAATTTCACAATAAAAATATTATTTTGATCAATATTTAGCCATTTCATACTAAAAAAATATTTTTTTTATACAAGCGGACCAAATGACTAAACATAATACAATACAAACGCAACACAATAGATCATGAACAATTCTGAGGAACTGTCAAGAATAAAAAAATATTTGGCAACTAGTTGATTTCTCAAATCTCAGTGGCTAAAATCAAGCGCACACACACACAAGACTAGCAGGAGGAACACTTCAAAAAGCGTATTTCACAACAGATTATGAAATGCGTTACAAAAGTAAAATATTTCTCAATAAAAGAACGCATTCATTTTGAGATCTAAATATTACTTCCAGGAACTATTGCATGTATTAATATTCGGTTTCAAAAACGCCAACACTTACTTCGCTGGAACTCAAAGCTTAAAAACAAGATCGCCGGTACTCGTAAAGAATAGTCACTGATCGTCATTGAAATAATTAAGTCACTAAAAAGCAACTTTCGTAATATTCTTTGTTGCGTGCTTCTCGCTACAAACGAATTTTCAGGGATTTTAAACGTTCCACATATTTTAATGTTGATGAATTCTTGAAACTGCGTTTATTGATAGTTCTAAGTTTTGTTGTCGAATCAAAACTGATTTTCGACTGTCATTTATGATTCTAAAGATATAAGTCTACGAAATCTAGAATAAAAAAATCTTTTGCGGAATCAAAACTAATTTTCGACAAGTCATCCAAGATTCCAAAGATAAGCCCGCGAAGTCTAAGATAAAAGTTCTTAGAAAAACTGCAACACAACTAATGCAGGAAGAAGAATCAAATAAACCATGTGACATAACATCCTGTTTTCACGTATTAAAATTGAAAATAATGTATTTATAAACGATGAAGATATAATTAACCATTGCAGTTATATCCGGTGATACTCCTTGATAAAACACTCGAATCTTCCATACTGAACCATATAAAACATATTAGAAAGTATTCCTGTTTGTTAAATAAGTAATCTAGTTTAAAAAAAAAAGAACTGGTTTTTTGATTCCAACAGGAAGCAAATCTTCACAAAAATATGATTTCCCCGACAGAATTTTTTTACTCTTAAATATTATTTTATAACATCAGAAGGCAACATTAAAAAATGACTTTTTAAAAATGACTTACATTTTACGCAAATATTTTACATCCGTTTCGTTTGGAATTATTAAAAATAAAATTTTTAAAAATAATTGCATTTTTTATGCAGGGGCATTAAAAATACAATATCTTCCCAGTTCAATAAAATTCATTTGTTTTTTTTTTGCTAGGTATTTGGAATTTAAAACAATAAAATCGTCATCGATGAAATTAGATTTAAATTAGTGCGTTCAGTCGTTTTTCTGTCTTCCCCTGAAGCCGTCCATAGCATCTTCAATATCCAGCAACGGAAAAAGACATCGCTGCACCTTAGGAGGAATGAATCTGGAAAATTAGAGGGTTAGTAGAAAAAACCATCACCAGTTAGGAAAATATTGTATTAGTAGGCAGACCATTTTATGCAGTAGTGTGTTATCTCTATCATGAAAGCTTTCGTGACCAATTTTCTTGTACTAACCTTCGGGTAAAATTATTCTTAAAAAATCTCATACATTTTCCATAAATGTCTTATAAACTGAGAGGCGACTGTAAATTTAGGTACTCCATCGAACATCATTCTGAAATTTTTATAGAATGTAGAAAAAAGTTAGTAGATTATGAAAGTACTGGTCTGCCGAAGCAAAAATGGCAGAAACTGGTCGAAAATTAACTTTGAATGATTTGTCCTAAATTCGATTGCCAAAATCTGTCATAACTTGCCAAATAATGAGCATTCTTTTTTATTTGGTGACCCACTGTTCTTTAATTTTTAATGAGGAAGGGTGCAGACGATTTCTCATCGCTGGTGAAAATGGTGATAAATATTAGTTAACTGATGGCATAATATTTAGCACCAACTTGGCTCACTTCTAAAAGATACAAGTAAGAAGTCGCCAGAAATATGAATCGTCTGCAAACTTCCTCATTGAAAATTAAAGAACGGTGGGTCACCAAATAAAAAAAGAATGCTCATTATTTGACTCAATTTTTGACCAGTTTCGGGCAAAACGGTTCGGTTGACCAGTTACGCTATATTTTTTACCAGTTTCGGCCATTTCCAGAACATTAATAATCTACTAACTTTTCTCTACGTTCTATAAAAATACTTAGAATTATGTTCGATGGAATTCAGAATGAAGTTCGATAAACTTGCAGTCATCTATATATTCTATATATTTAATAGGCAATACGTTTTTTGAGGTTAGTCCGTCCGCCTAAACTGCTCAACCAATTTCAATGATCAAGGTGTCATTTTAAAGGAAATAAGCTGTAGATTTGCCAAAACGTGCCAAAATAATTTATTAACACTTTATTAATTAGTTAAATTTCAATATTTTTCATCATTAAGCTACTACAAAGCCTCAATGATTTTGAATATATGAATGGCAACATCCTTACTTATGTAAACAACAAACCCTCTGCTCGGTTGTTCAACCAACCAACCGTTGCTAATTTTAAAGCTATCCTTACGTATGTAAACAACCAAAACGTTACTAATTTTAAAGCTCTTTTTAAACTCTTCCTTTCAAAGTTATTTTTTTCTGTTTTTCTGAAGCATTTTTGTATTAGAGTAATTATTATTTTGAAGTATTTCTATCCAGAAAATGCCTCGCGTTGGATGTCGTTCTCTAAAGGGGCGACTTATCAGAATAAATAAAAGATATTGGGACTTTAATGTAAGGGTTTAAGCTAATGAAATTTTAAGTCAGAATGTTGGCGGATAGTATATTTAACTTTCTATTATGAAACTTGCAATTTGGGTGTTTTCTCTATCAAGCCTTACATTAAATTTATAAAAATTTGGTTACATTTTTTATGGCTGGCAAACCTATTCGAGCGCAGCAAGATGTTTTAACCACAAATTTGAGTGGCAAAGCCGCTCAATCCGAGCGCAGCGAGGCGTTTGGGGGTTGGCGAGCGTTAGCGAGCAGGGGGCGAAGCCCCCTAGTCTCTATTATTTATCAGTCGGCAGTCGTGACCATCTAATGGGCGGAGATGTTTTTCACAAAATTTTTAAATTTAGAAATGCGAATGTGAAAGCATTTCTTGATTCTGAAGGAAAAGTTATTCAAAATTATTATTTTCAAAAGAAAACTGTATAATTGCATCAATAAATACAATATCACTATTCTTATAAAAAATCAAGTTATTGATCATGACAAAGGAGATATTGAACAATACTGCTCTATAGTAAGAATACTAGCTTCTACCTCTGAACATTTGGAGAGCTGAAGATTAAAAAATCATAGTTAGGAAATCGCATACCTGCCAACATTGGCATTTTCAAATTAGTACAATTTTTACGGAACAAATATTTGCATTCCTATGACTCATGGAAAGTCAAATAGCGACAATATTTATAAATGTAATATATAAATAATAGTAATTCTATTACAAATGCAAAAAAAAAATAAAAAAAATTGCTTAATATTAAATTCCTCTCAAATATAACAAATTGTTACATTTTAGCACAAAATGGAAATTATAAAATAAAAAAATAACTTGGATTTAAAAATAAATGAAATTTAAACTTTACGATGAAATCTCTGATGATGTTTAAGATTTAGTCTACATTACACCTAAATAAAACATGCTTTATGACACAAAAACTCTAGTGAAACATACAATGAGTTGGTGGTATTCAAAGAGTTTAATCACACGCACAAATATCAATTATGCAGGCTTTCGAATTCTTATTATTACATTTGATGTCGTCACTGTGCTTTTTAGAATTGATATGAACTTCGACATCAGTAAATCCTCCATGAGAAATCTTAATATCAGATGCATAGATAGAGCAGAATGCAAAATTTGTTTCTTTGTTTGAATTTCTGATGATTAGAAGTAAAACGCTTGGTTTGAAGTAAACTCCAAAAAAACTTAATATTTTCTGGAATCTTACACCAGGATTGTTTAACTTGGATATTTTAAAATAAATAATTAAGACTAACAAAGAAGCTGAAAACCGAAAGTGCTTTAATCTCTAAAGTCCGAGAAAACGAAACAGTCGTTCGGAGAGTGCCGCCAAAACAATTGAAAACGGCGGGGGGCGCGATTTAGTGCGCAGCGTTGGAGTACGGTCCAAAAGAAGAAAGAATAAAAAAAAACTAAAGCCCCACTTTCAGTTTTCTAATTTATTAATCTCTAAAGTTCGAGACAACGAAACAGTTGCTTGGTTCGCCAAATCCCGTCGGCAACACAGATGAAAACAATGAATTTCCGGCGCCGCGCTTAAGTGCTTTTATTATATACGCGCAACATTATTGTACGGTCCAAACAGAAGGAAGAACCAAAATCTAAGGCATTTTTGGTTTTCAGATTCTTTGTTAATCTCTTAAGTCTGAGGCAAAGCAATAGTTGTTTGGTTCGCCAGGTCCCGTTGGCAACACAAATGAAAACAGTGCATCCCCGGCGCCGTGGTTTAGTGCTATTATTTACGCGCAAGTCCAGTACTATTATTTACGTTTTGGAGTCCAGTCCAAAAGAAGGTAGAATTAAAAAACTAAAGCACTTTCGGTTTTCTGCTTCTTTATTAACATGTAAAGCCCGAAAAATCGAAGCAGTGGTTTGGTTTGCCAAATCTAATCGGCAACAGAAAAGAAAACAATGCATCCTCGCCAACGCGCTTTAGTGCTGAACATATGCGCAATCTTGGAGTGTGAATAAATATTTTGACTGACGAGGCAGCTTTGGAAAATCGTTTCGGTTTTGTTGGTGACTTGAAAAAATATTTAAAAAAAAAAAAAAAAAAAAAAAAAAAAAAAAAACGAAAAGTACCGTGAAATCCGTACGATTTTTTTAGCTGTTCGTACACCCGTACAAAATAGTAAAAATCCGTACATTGTACGGATGATTCGTACAAGTTGGCAGGTTTGAAATCGTTTTGCAAAAAGTTTTGCTTTAAGGGAAAAATTAATAAATGATGTGTAAAGAAATGAGTGTTTGTGTGTTTAGCTTGCTACTGCATAAGACGTTTCAATAAATGGTAATTAATAATTGAATAATATATGCATGAACAAGAAAGATTCTTCAAACATTAGTTCATGAAGGAAAGATAAGAAGACTACCAACACCAAAAATAACATTAGTAAATCTATTATTAAAAGATATAACACCAACACCAATTAAAAAAAGGAATTTGTTAAAAAGAAATACGTAAAAAATATTACATTTATCAAAAGTGGAAGTGCTCAAAAAACTTTTTTGCTCTCGTATTGCATGAGTGATATTTTTCAGCTGCATGTCAACCAGCGTATGCAATCTGAACAATTAGTCAATAATCAGTAGTGGAGATTAAGAACTGTGGCACACCATTCCGCTTTTCACCTTCTCACCATAATAATCACCATGAAGAGTACGAAGTATTAATGTAAGAGAAAATAACGCATATTCAAGACATACGATTAAAAATGTACATACCCTCTAAGGACAATGAATACGTTGAATAGTTTAGGCAACAAAACAACTTCTTGATTAACCAGAACGGCAGCAACGATTTCACTTGCTACATACTCAGGCGTCATCATCGAAAAAATACTGGAAAAACGAGAATAGTATTTCAAATTATTATTCGGTGAATTTTTTGCGCCTTTAAAATAAGATCAAATAATGTTAATGTATTCACTTTTGTGCTGTATCAATCTTATAAAATCTTACAGATATTTTTTTGAGATCCTTATTGGTTGTCCTAAATTCATTTTTGCATTGCAATTTATTTTATATAGGTTCTGACAATATCTTACCACAAGGACATAAATTGTACCACAAACCTAAAAACGGTAAACTAAACACACAACGGCATCAATTGTTAGTTAAAATACTAATTACAATGTCACCTGGAAAGTGACAGTATATTATACCGTTTCCCAAAAGGTGTCAGTACGGTTTGTCTGAGATAAAAGTATCTAAAAGTTACGGCTTATTTTTACGGAACTACTCATTAGAATAAAAACTAGGGGTGTGGAACATCGCACAACTTTCAATTACACTATAATGCTGACGTGTTGTGTCATTTACCACTTTTATATTTTCATCATTCATTTAGAAGAAATGTCCAGTTCGGCGATATTTTTTTAGATAATTCTTATATGGGTGTAAAAAAAAAAAATACACCCTCCACCAAAATGGTGATTTTGGCAATATACTTTTCGATAATCCTTATATTATCCTTTATTATAAGTGAATCTGAGGGGAGAAGAAAAAACGATCGTTGATGAGATATGCTCAAGGAAAGCGAACTCTGAGTAGAAAGCATTCGTTTTCCAACTTTTTACGCAGTTAAACATTTTTACGGGAATTTCGGAGGTGGGATGTTTAGAATACCTTAGGAAGTATTACTACTGCGATTTTGAACAAAATCGTTTGAGCCGGTTTTTTTTAATAATTACTGAAAAACAGGATTTAATCAATGGCAGCTACAATATGCGCATGCACGATTTTGACGAAAACCTTAATGGTCGATCCCCTAGCCACCACTAATCCTCATACCAAATTTGAACATCATAGATTAATTTGGTCGTGAGTTATGCTGACCATAGACACATATTTTATTTTTTTTTTTGCATTTCTCTACGTTTTGGCGCCTCCTGATTTTAAAAAAGTGAGCTAGAAAAGATGTGTGTTTGTGGTTAGCATAACTCCCGAACAAATTGACCTACGATGTTCAAATTTGGTATGCGGGTTGGTGGTGGCCATGGGACCTACCATTAAGGGTTTCATCGAAATTGCGCATGCGCAAAAGGTAGCTAAATTTGAAAAAATCATGTTTTTCAATGATTGCTAAAAAAAGGCTCTAACGATTTTGATCAAAATCGCTGTGGTAATGCCTCTTAAGGAATTCTAAACATCCCCACTTCCTAAATTTCCGGAAAAATGCTTTAACGGCGTAAAAAGTTGAAAAACGAATCAACACAAAGTTCTCTTTGCTTGAACATAGATCATCAACGATCGTGGTTTTTTTTTTTTTTTTAAATCTTTATAGTTTTACTTATAAGAATTTGAGAATATAATATATGAATTGTCGAAAAGTATATTCCCAAAAACAGTATTTTGGCGAATTCTTTTTTTTTTATGTTCAATTACCCTTATAAAAATTTTTTTTTTTTTTTTTTTTTGTATTTTTCAACGTTTTGGAGCATCCTGATTTCAAAAAAGTGATCAAGTAAAAATGTCTGTCAGTGTGCATGTGTGTCTGTGGTCAGCATAACTCTTGAACATTTTAGCCTATGATGTTCAAATTTGATGTACGGGTAGGTGATGTCACAAGAATCTACCATTAAGGTTTTCGTCAAAATCGCGCATGCGCATAAAATCCGTGAATGAGGAACTTGCACAAGTGATATTTTTTGATGAATATTTTTTGTATTTTCTAGTGTTATTCAACGAATATATTTGAGCAGTGCAATTATTTTTTATCTTTATGCTTTCAATTAATCAAAAATCGAGTTTGAAATTAGCCGAAATCAAAGCAAAAGTCACGTGACCAAAAACGCATTTAAAAAAAAAAAAAAAAAAAAAAACGTGACGTGATTGCGCAGAGATAAAGTCGCAAAACGAAGGAGAAACCTCACTCTTTCTCTTTCTAAAACAGGTTTTAGACTGGTTCATTATCTGCGCATTGACGTTGCACGAAAAAGCGGCTTTTTCCCGCAAATCGCAAAATGAAAAACTAAACATTTTTTTAACTATCTATACGAGCTCAAATTTTTGAAAGAATGGTATTGATTTTCATGATTTTTTCTCTACTTTTATTTAAAAATAAAACCAAAAAACGTGAAAGTTCCTCATTGTCCATTCAGCGAGGAAGGAAAAAAAAGTTATTTATACTAATAGAATATTTCCAGCTATATCTTGTCAGCACTTACCCAGGTGCTGCCCCATCGAACATTCCAGTGTTGATGAAGTAAGGGCAGACCACAGTCGAGTGTATACCCGTGTACCCTTCACTGTGCAGCTCCAATCGAAGCGACTCCTCAAATCCGACGGCAGCAAATTTACTGGCACAGTAGTCGGTTAGCTTGACCACTCCGGACAGTCCGGCCATGCTGGCGATTGACACGATGTGACCGTGGTTGTCGGACATCATATCGGGAAGGAAAGCCTTGCAAGTCTGTGAAAGAAAATGTTTTTGTAAATATAAAAAAAATAATAATAAGTATTTTATAAGAATTGACAAGTAAGTAATATTTGAGGGGCCGAGAAGTTTCAGGTGGATTTCCCTGACATTTCGTTTAATATCCCAAATTTTACATTTTAGTTTCTACTTAACAATATCATAAGGGGAAGTTCGCATCTTGTCTGCAATTAGATATCGGATTAGAAATGGGGCATTCTTAATTTTTTAGCAAATTTTATTTCTAAGTGTGAGACTACTTCGCAACAGTTATGTTTATAAAAGATCCTCCAAATTGGTGGGATTTTTTTTTTTTTTTTTAATATTATTTGATGTCAACTTTGATAGAGAAGGTTTTCAGTCCATCAAATTACACATGCTTGGTATCTAGACCTGTTGTACAAACTTGTAAAAAAGGTGGTCTTTTGGTGACAGTCACAACTCAAACTTTTTGTTATTAATATTATGGAGACAAATATTAAAGTGTAGAAACAACATTGATAAAGCTGACAAAATTTTTGATAATCAAAGAACTGAATTCCTTTCGTTACCCAATTTTGAAAAAGTTTCTCGTAAAAGCTCTGATATTTTCAGATTATTCCAGAGAATTGTCTGATTTTAAAGAGATGTTAGTAAATAATACCCCGTAAAAGTACTTCAGCTAAAAAAACATTTTGCTTGAAAGCTTTTTGTTCCATTAATCTAACCAATAATTTCCAAAATACGAAGCCTATCAAATATTTTTTCCTCAAAACGAATGACATTTTTATAACAATCAAAAACAATAATGAATTAAACTTCATCACTAATGTAATAGCAGTTGAAAAGTTTTAAAAGTGAAATTTTTTTAGTCTTTATCAACAGTGGATATTATTAAAATATAATGAAATCATCACTGGCTAAAATATAAAAATCTTTATCTTAGGGTGCAGCTATCCATAAAAAAAAAAGAAAAAGAAAAAAAAAAGCGCGTGATAACTGTCTCTAACCAATTATAGAGCAACGCACGTACTATAGGCCCACCTTTTACATTTCTTTACTGTCCAAGTTCACAGTGTTGCAAGGACACAAAGACAAATTACTAACTACTTTCCTCAAGGAAGATATTCATAAATCAAACCCATCTACATATTAAAGCACTGCGCAGGCAGATTAGGTTCGTAACAAAAGACGAGATTCCTAGTCGATGGCCAATTGACCCTTTCTCGTTTTCAACCTTGACTCCAGAGCGAAGAGACGACTTCTTGCACAGTAACTAAACTACTTTTCTCTCTCTGTTTCTCACTATGTGGTCTTGCGCTTGACCTAACGCCACAAGGAGTCTGAAGCGCAAGGTCACTTAATATTATGACCCCCTTTTGGACAGTTAATTTTTTTTTCTGGATTGACATATATAAGGTTAAGGAGTGATTTTACAGCTTGGTATTATCTCTGATTTGAACAAAGTCATTAATAAAAATAAAAAAATAAGAAAAGGAAAAAAAATTACAAATGCGAGAACGCATGTGGGTAGCTAGTTACTGACACTTGACAATGTACTTCACCGATTCGATTAAAATTTGGCGCATAGTGAAGTGTGGGTAAGAAATCAATTTGATTTCTCCTGTCAATCCCTTCCACCATCAGATTTGTGGCTCGAAGGCAGAATAAGGTTGGTTGTTTTCAGATTATCTGGCGCCGTCAGCAACACGAGCGCTATAATGCGCCGAAACATTCGTCATTAGACAAGCCAAGATACATTTACAAACACCCATGCCTAACACGGGACTCGAACCCGCAACCTGGCGGTCTAGAAGCTAGCACGCTAACCACTATACCGTTTGGTCGGCGGCAGAATAAGGCACCGAGCATTTGATAAAACTTTGATCGAGCCTTGCTTGGAGATCTCTGATTTCAAAAACGATGTCAGATTGATCAGGTATAAGATTTCAATGGTTTCTCTCATTTCAAGAAGCAAATGCGAGACAGTTTTCCCTGGAAAGACCTCCCGGAAAGCCTTAATCCCCATAAAATTTAGAATCATAAAGAACTATGTTACAGTGTAATCTAGTACTCATGTAGCTCTTACGAAAAAAAACATCTAAAACTAGGGGTGTGATAATCGCACAACTTTCAATTATATTATAATACCGTTCACTACATTTAAATTTGACGTGGAATAGTGTTATTACATGTGTCAGTCAATTTCATTATTTTCATTCATAAGAAAAAATGCCCAGTTTGGCGATAATTTTTTTATGGGCAATAAAAAAAAAAAAATTAAAAAATGGCAATGTACTTTTCAATAATTCTTAAATTATCCTTTCTGGTAAGTGAAACAGATGGGAGGGAGAAAAAGGACGTTGGTGAGCGATGCTCAAGGCAAGAGAACTACGTGTTAAAGACATTCGTTTTTAAACTTTTTACACCTTCATAGTAGCATTTTTACGGAAATTTCGCAGGTGATGATGGTAAGAACACCTTTAAAGGCATTTCCATAACGATTTTGATCGAAATCTTTAAGCAGTTTTTAACAATGGACAATTCCCGCTTTTTATTTTATTCAATTCTAAATGTTTCGAAAAGGCCATAAACACAGATATTTCTGCTCGCTGAGCTTTATTTATTTTTTTAATTTGCAACCTAAATTCGTCTGTTAAGATTTTGACGGGAAAATGATATATTCGGCTCGATCGAATGTGACATCACTTCATCTGAAACAACTTCGCGTGAAACGCAGCAGAGGAAACCAGTTTTACAGGTTTCTCGCAAATCGCGCCAGTTTCTACGGGATATGGCAACTGTCCCTAACACACACCAACAACTTAACAGGAACCTCCCGAGAAGGAGCGAAGGATTGCGTCACTGAACGAAAGGATGTCGTGACATCAGATAACGGCGGAGCGTTTTGATGGCATGGGGTTTTTGAGCATTTTCTTTTCTCAATATTTAAATAACTAATTTTTTTAGCGAACATTTATTTGAATATTTGGTATTAGAACGAAATTCTTCATAAATATAAACTAATTCACTCGTATTAAAAAAAATACGGGAATTACAACCACTAACAGGTGCACCAAATTTGTGCATCGTAGGTCAATTCGCTCGGAAGTTAAGCTGAACACGTACACACAGACATTTTGTCTAGACCACTTTTTTGAAGTCAGGAAAACGAGGAGCAAAACGTTGCCGAAGCGTGGAGAAATGCAAAAGAGGGGGGGGGGGGGGGGAATACTTTCATTACCTTTTGCTACCATATGAATAATTGAAAGTAAAAAGCGATCAACCCTGTCACGGTAAAAACATAAAACAAGTTAGATTGATTTAAATTATAAAAATATTTTTTAAGTAACATTTCTACACAAGTTACAATTGTGATGGTTTAAACAACGCAATTGCATTAAATAATTTTTTTTAATACAAACAGCAACAATTTGTATCCTAGAAGGTTTAAGTTTCCCCAAGGTTTTAAGTTTCCAACTTATTATTCATACCGAGTTCGCAATGTTCAGATATGTTATACGAAATAAACTAATCTCATTTTTTTTTCTTCTTTGTACATCATATGATTTAGAAATTGAAATACAACTTAAGCTACAATAACAGCCATGAATTAATTTGTTCCTAGTTTGAATTCCCAAGAAGTTTCTTATGATTTCCAAATGAGACATGACCCCTTTTTACATTTAGCAATTCATTTGAGCTCCATTTTGAATTTTTTATCAGTAGGGAACAGTATAGCCTAGTTACTAGATTTTAAAACATCATTCAATTCCTTGACCTTCTCTTTCCGAAAGAGCATTATCAATCTGGTATGTATGACTAGAAATATCTAGATAAGAAGCTTATTTGATAATTTTTAATCAAGAATGAACCCCATGGTACATAAAGCAAGGTTTTAAGTTTCTAATCGCATTCAAAACTAATCGTTTTAACTTGATAAATTCTTATCACAGAATTATTCAGCTAAGTTACTTCGTGAATCAGACGTGTCTGCAACTTTAATAAGTTTTGTCTGTTAATATGGACCTCGGTAGATAAGACAGCTTTTGTATACGTTTCTCTGTTGAGTAGTGTAAAAGCTGAAGGTGACATATTTGGAGAGGAGAAAAATCAATTTTCTGGAAAAAACCATTAGAAATCAGCCAAAGGGTCATGCGGAAAATCTCTGCAAATGAAAAGGCAAACTCTAGTTTTGCACAGGAGCGGAAATGAACTATTTGAACACTTGCATACATGAAATTATTATAAAAATGAACATTTCAAAAGGGATGAGATTTTGATACTTCTTTACAGAAAAAGATTTATGTCTATTCTTCCAGCAATTTTAATTTGGTTTAAGATAAATTCAGCTAAACTATCGTTTATTCTTTTGCGAAAGATTTCACCGATTTCCATAGAAATAGCGAATGTAATTTTCTAGATTTTCTCATTACTTAATATTAAACGTACCGATTCTTCCATTTCAAAATGAGTCAAATGACCAGTTCTCATAAGTTCATTCAAAAAGTCATTTTTAGTTTCCACACAACAGTAATTAATATTAGAGAGCAGCTTACACAAAGACTCTTCTGTCCGTATGCTAGGAAGACGGATTAAGAAGAGAAAAAAAAATGCAAGTAGAAGTAGACTTGGATGACTTTGGAATTATTATGCATTTTTATTTTGCAAGTTAAATGTACGATTAAGTCTATACAAATAATATAAAGATAAAGAATCGACTGAACAAATAATTTCTTGCATATTTCTATTTAAATATAGATTGTGATTGGCAAGGTTAAAAGGAGTAGAGTTGCCAGATGCTCAAAATAATTGTTTGCATAAGAACAATTGTTTTTTAAAACATTTTTTGATAAGAAAAAGTTTCGACATTATCAAGGAAATTCTTATACATTAACTAAAAAAAAGTATCAATGAAATACACATCAATGTGCTAAAGACAAAAGTTTCGAAATTAACCCTTCCAGAATTGCAATTGTTTACATAAGTGAAAAAATAACTTGGCCACTCTAGTTCTCTCGCTCGGAGATAACTCTTTTCGAATAGAACTAATAACTAAATCGTTTTCTTTGAGGGAACTAAACATAAATTAACCAATACCAAAACTGCTAATAATCGAAATTGAGTTTAGAGAGGAGGACAAGGGGGGGGGGATTCTATTGTTCCTTTAACTAACACTGGTCTTTGAGGCTTTATAAAAACAAGAAATTTTTATCGAAATCTTGTGTTCAGTTTGAAGAGATAAGATAAAGCTAAAGTGATTTTAACGCTCACCTTCCGTATTTCGTGGATGGTCCAAGTTTTAAATGTGTCACAGTGTCATATGGATCTATAATCTGCACGGTATGCATTATCTCAAGATAGTGGATTTATCAAAAACATCAGTCTAAATTTTGACATTTGTTTCTGACGAAAAGAACTGTATCACATGACTGTAAAATACTTTTTTTTTAACTAAACCCTTTGTATTAAATTCGATTTCGTTTGTTTGTATGTGGCGGGAAAATCTTCGGAAGGATAATTAACCCACTTTCCATCGATTCGAAACTTAGCGTATAGACTTGTTGTTGATGGCAGTGTTTTCTATCAAGTCTTGTGGACCATCACTAAAAGGCCGTATTTATATAAGTTTCTATTGACGCTTCGAAGGACGAATTAACCCTCTTGCAGTCACCCAATCGACCTGAAACTTGCCAAATAGACTCGTCGATGACAATACATTTTGGGGTCAAAAAAGAGTTACTTCTAGGCTTGAAATCGATGGTTTTCTTCGTAATGGTCATACTTTAATGAAAACTCGATCTGAGCTCAAAATCACTCAATAAAAGTTGCAATTGCATATAAAAGTTGTTAAAGGACTAGCTGCGTGAGCCCGCGTTGCAGAGGCCCGTCATTGCGTTTAAGTCCCAGCTTTTGACGCTACGAGAACCAGGCTCTTTTTATCTCGCTAAAAGATTCATTGCTAAGCAAGCACAGGCTCGCTTCGCCTGCTGAAAGTTCATTGCTATGCAAGCATAGGGCCAATTAACTCGCTAAAAAGTTTATCGCAACGTAAACCCTTCTGATTAGAAACCCGCCCCCTCTCCGAGAAACAATATTTTAACTTTTCCCGGTAATTGAACAAATACAATACAATATTTGTGCTTAATTCCTTAAAGATCTATTCTATGCGTACAAAAATTGTATTTCGAAAGTTAGTGAGATGGGGAAGGATAAAAGTTGGATGGCCACGAGATATTATCTTTCGTCTTAATGGTTCACGGTCATCTTAAGGTTATGAACCACTAGTCTAACTATTAGAAAGTAAATATGCGTAGTTGGCAATGGTAATACTGCACAATTTTTACCATGGTCATTAATACAAACCATCATATAAAGAAAAATAATCTTGTATTTTTAGGGAAAACATCTATGACCCTTGCATGAACAATGGATTGTTCTCGTTGACCTTTGTTGAAAGGAAATGAATGCTATTTCACTTTGTTGCGTTCATGGTAGAAGCTTCCTCATCTATATGAAAAGCAAAGTATATTATGAAACGCCAAGTCCTAGAACATAAATATCCTCCAACCTGTTAGGTTCATGTCCTAGCCTAGAATGATCCAAACAGATAGGATGTTTTCTAACTGAGTACATTAGCTAGGCATTGATTTGTTTAGGAAAAATACGGATAAAAAATACTTATGGTAACCTTAAAATACACTTAATGGTTGAATAGAGTGCAAGATGAAAATGCGTGCTAAATCCTTTTTTTTTTTTTTTTTTTACTGGCATTGATTCCAAACTTTTTTCTATTTATTGAGACTTCAACAAAAACTAACTCAGTAAAAAAAAAAAAAAAAAAAAAAAAAAAGCCTTGGTAGAGTAAATAGGATTTTATTCCTAAAATTATTTTTACAAAATTAAAAACCCAATCGTCAGATTCCATTAAGCAATTAAACAAAGATGGTGCTTTGAAATGAAATAATTGATTTAAAAAAATAGATGATGCCTAAGCCTACGTAAACATGATTTACATGATCTCATGAAACACATGATTTGCCAGCTTGAAAGAAAATCGATAACTTATGTCAAAAAATTCATAACCATCTCTAGTGCATAGTGCACTGCTTGGAAGCAAAATTTTAATAATAATTAATATATTTTATTGCAATTAACTATGCCAATAATACTAAGATTGTTAATTCGAAAAAAGTATTTTTATCAGTATACTCTTTTGTAATAAATACTAGTTACATGTCCGCTAGCTGCATCATAAAAGGGGAAAAAATATGCACTAAAGAATTAAGGAGAAGAGGGAGGACAATTGTTCCACGTTAAGATTTCTTAATGGTCTTAATTTTGAAGTTAGTTTCCCCCCCCCCCCCATATATATATTTATCACTGAAACTTCAGTTAAGATGACAACATATGGTAACACAAAACCGAAAAATTTAATACTTTTCATAGACAATGTCACCAAGTTTATGAATTTGTCGAATAACTTAGCGAAAAAATTTTTCACGAAATATCCATGATTTGATTGGATATTTTTTTCAGCCAAGATGTGAACTTCTCCAAAATTTTTACGATGGTAGAACTCTCCCGATGTAAGTGGAAAGCACTTTAGGTTGGCACTTATGATTACCCACTCCATATTTGAACTAGAATTCAATAATTGAACTAAAATGTAAATTTTCCTATATGTAACTTAAAAGCGACATTAACTTGAAACTAAAGCTGTAAGTAAACTGTTAAAATATCTATGTGATAAAAAAATATTAATAAAATAAGTGTCCTATTTTATTAACTTCTGTTAATTAAGCTCTATAATAAAGTTACGAATTATTTTCCCAACTATATTGCTTTATCCATTAAATTTTTGAAAAAAGTATTCAAAGGAATTTCATTGTTTACTTTATAACACAACTAAATTTCTCAGCATTTAAACAGAATTAAACTATACATAATAAAATAAATAAATGCGTTTTTCAACCGATTTATGATGTTTCTGCAGGTTATATCATCTTACAAAAATCTGAAAAACTTCATTTTTAGGAGTTATCTAAAAAATTAATGCCAACTCATCAATAAAATTGATTTTTTTTCGGAATGCGACTCTTCACAACGTGCATTTGAATACAATAGTTCATTGACCTCCTTGTTGAAGAAGCGGGTCCGCGTGTCTTGGGACTCGAAGGTCATGACATTATGCGGGATTTTCCCAACCCCAGGGATAAACACGTGCCAAAAATAAGTCTGAATTTTCGATGTGGACATAATTTTAAATCTATACATAATACTATATTCAACGTTTCTCATTATGCACTACAGGGAGTCTATAAAATGTTGGACACATTTTGATGTTGAATAATTTATAAAATAATGAAGATAAATACAAACTTATGGCATTGATACAAAGAATAACGTATATATTTTTATTTGGTACTATCCATAAGCGCCAACTACACGTGGGCAAAGGGGGCGATCGCTCTCGTGCTTTCTCAACAATGAGAGCAAATGTATCATTTGGCCACCGTTCTAAAAACTGTAAAAACGTGTTTTTTCAATATAAATTATTGTGAAAAAAGAACATTTTGTGACGTTCTATAGAAAAAAAAATTCCATAAATTAGAAAGTAAACACAATATTTGTAAGCACACTGACACTATCCACTCTTCTCTCCCAAATGAGAATCAAGTAAGTGCAGCAACATTGGGCGATTTCATAAAAATATATATTTTGAATTATGATATTGGAATAAGTAATTTTGTTTTGATGAGATTACTGGTACCGGCTCTTTTTTCATTAATTATTATCCAAAATTATTAAAATTTGCTCTTTTTTTTTCATTTTAGTGCAATATCATAAAAAAAGTACATCTTTTAAAATAATTTATGATATTGAAATAAATTATTTTATAATGTTGAAACAACTGCTTAGTGCTCTTACTTTTTCCATAAAATGTTTCTGAACTAATTTTATACAAATACTTTGTTACATAAGTCATAAACAGTTTGAGAAAAATGTTTTGCTTGGTTTGGAGGTAAGTTCCAATATATTCAGTAGGTAGATCATGAAAAAAGTGGTATTTGGAAATCTTGGGCCAATCTCTAGGTCTAAGCATATTGGAAGTCACTTTCGATAAAGACGCAAGGGTAGAGTCACAGACCCAAACACCCACAGACAGACTCGTTGTTTGATTATTATAGATAATTATTTTCCTTTTGGGACTCTTTAAATCGAAACTGTCCTACTCTATAAAGCCTTTACTACATTTGGCGGCGAATATAAATGAAACAATAATAAAAAATGTTAATTGACATTGTGAGCTGTCATCTCCGAGAGTAGTTTATCTGTCAATTACATTATCACCATACATCGAGAATGTTGTCAATAAAGAATACAAATATCAAAATAAAGAACTGATATGGCACGTCTCCCATTCACTTAGCATAATTACACTGCTTAAATATAATTTACCAGCATGAAAACAGACTTTTTATTGAAACCCCATTGTTTCCTATTAAGGACAACATCACAAAACAAGATGTTGTTTCGGCAGGAAAACAAAACAAGGAATTCAATGTGGTTTTTTTTTTTTTTCGGAATTGCTAGAGCAGAAAAATATTGCTGGGCATAATACAATGCTATTCAACTAGTTTTTTAAAACAGATTCTTTTTTTAAGGAAAAATTACAATTGTAACCTTTACTAGACATCTACTATAAAAAATATAATTCACCAATAACAATAATAATTTAAATTTAAAAAACGTCTATCATCATAATATATTCAATAAATATTTTATTGCCAAACCCGCCAAATGTTGCTATTGTCAAACGTAATTTGCAGTTGTTTTGAGAATATGAATGAGTAATTTAGTAGGTATTTTCTTCACCAAGAAATAATCGTGCAGTCGTAAGATCCAAAATAAGAGAATTTTAAAACTCTTTTGAGTTTTCGAACAAAATTTCATTCACTTAAAGGAAGGATACAACTGATTGCAATGAACTCAATCCCATTTTAATATTTTATATATTTTGATAAAACTAACGGCTGACGTCTAAAAAATTAATATTTCAAATTCGTAGCTTTGGGGATAACAACAGATCATTTGTTTATATATGGTGTGGAGCATTAGGTGTATTCTTTCACCTTATATATGGCAACTTTAAATGTATTTGTATGCATGAGTTGTTTAAAATTAAATAAGCATTTATATAAAAATTAATCTCTAATTAAAATTGAATTGAAATTTTTATGGCACTAGAGAGAACAACAAAGAAATGCGAACATCTAAGAGAAATGTTTTTTTTTTTTTTTTTTTTTTGTGATTTCTTTCAAAAGGTTACATTTACGGCTTGAATAGGCGGAAAAAGCACTAATTAAAGAGCTGAGATTAAAGTAAAATACACACATGTGTACTTTCGTCCTAGTGGAGTTTGCGAGAAGGCATTAGGATAATTCTCATTTAAAACATATGGCCTCTTTTCTACCCCTTAACAAAATTGGATTAGTTCAAATGTCCCATCTTCACCTACATACCAATTTTTATTAAGAGCTGTGGTGAAACGCCACAGCAATCTCCCACTTCAATTGGGAAAATTATCGATGAGTCACAAAATGTGCGACGACTCTTGATTTTATAAAATTAGATGGGCATATTACTTATTCATTCAATCCACTATAATAGCATTATCTCTTAATTTTTTTTTCTCTCCCTCCCTTTCTCCATGTTTTTCTTTTCTCTCAATTTCTAAAGGCTGTTCCTTGAAAGTTGAAGATGTTTGAAAAAAGACTACTTAAGATATCAAACCTACATTTTCTGAGAGCGAAGAGACTATCTCTATCTCTTTCCTCCAAGTTCAACAAAGAAATGAAAAATTACTTCCGGGCATCGAATTTGGAGCGTAACAACGTAACCTTGACCTCGCTTCTGCATCTCTTCTGACACAGATGATGGCTCTCTTCAGATTTCCGTTATCGGATTTCAGTCCCGATTTACTTCGAAATTAATTCCAAAATACTGGTCGTAAATTGAAATACCTCAATATCTACCGAAGTATTGCTTTAAGACATGCAACATATTTTATCAGGTGCAACAACAATAATAAAAGCTCGTTATCACATTTTCTCAGTAATATTTATTATATATTATTAGCATTATTACAGTCAAACCACGTTAACGCGAAGTCGATGATGGGGCCTCTGAAATTGTTCGCTTTAACCGAATTTCGTGTTAAACGAATAAATTAACGTTAAGTTTTAAGAACTAAGAGCTCCTTTTATGAGATTTCGCGTTAATGGGATTTAACTGTATTATGCAAAGTTATAATAATATTATTTAATCATCTTTATTTCATTAAAGTTTAATAAAAGTATTATATTATCATAATTATTTTATTTAATCAATATTTTCATAATTCAGCTTATAAAAACTTTTGAAAGTCTAATAAAAGAATAAAAGAAGTTCAATTACCTTTAAATTTTGTTATTGAATTTTTACTTTCAATTACCCATATGTTACAAAGAGTAATGATTAAAAAAAAAAAAAATTCTAAGTTCGAATCAGAAAGTGTAAAAGTATTCTTTTTAAGAAGCTATAAATTAAGACAATTTAATTTAACGACTTGGAACTATACTTAAACCGTTCTATATCAACCATAAACAGAGCTAAGCTGTTTATTTCAGCTGCAACGATATGCCAAATCGTCAGTTTCTTAAATGCATCTGTGCCAACAATGTATTAGGTGTTTTCTCTTTAACTGCCAAAGTATTGATTGCAAACATGTGCATTTTTACACCAGGTGTGACAACGGCAATAAAAACTCATTAACAAAATTAAGGGAAGGCATTTACTTCTATGGGGCTGGAATAGACTGATAGTCCCTCTTAACCCTTTCATATCACGTCCACATCCTAAAATACAATGTGTGTAGTTTCCTAGAATTGTTTGCAAGTAGGGTTTATAAATTCATTATCACATTTTGAAGAGAAAAAAACAGTGTTTTTTTTTTTTTTTTTATTGAATGTCACTAAAACTTTTATAAAAACTAGATAATAAAAACTCTTTGAAATATAATAATAACCATCTAGTTATTTTCCCTTCAAAATTTGTTAATAGCCTTTTATTACTATATTTGCTTGATTAAAAAGTAGGGGGAGAGAGAAACTGACTATTTACAGACTGATCTTCTCTTAACCCTTTAATATCATGTACATCTTCTAAAATACATTACATTTGTGACGTTGCCTAAAATTTTTTTTAGGAGACACCTTGAGTATTATAATTATTATGGCAACTTAACGTTACTAATAAAATTATATGTATAAGTATTAATTTCTAAGAAAAAAAATCCAAATACTTACCCAAAAGTGCGCCATCGCATTGACCTCAAACGTTTTCTGAATCATTTTGTCCGGACAATCCAGGAATCTTTTTCCGGTCACAATCCCGGCATTATTTACCAAAATATCCACCTTCCCTACCTCCTCCTTCACCTTTTTCGCTGTCTCATACACAAACTCCGGCCTCGAAACATCACACGAAAAAGCAAAAGCCTCGCCACCCTTTTCTTTCACGATCTTTACAGTCTCCTGTGCAGAATTCAAGTTCAAATCCCAAATTACAACGCGGGCGGCATGTTCGGCGAACCGGATAGCGAGCAGGCGACCGATACCACTGCCGCCGCCGGTTATCAGCACTGTCTGGCCGCTGATGTCTTTGTACCGGTACCGTTTCGGTACAAGGGACAGGACCATGGCTTCCAGCCAGTAATAAATCAACAGAAGAAGGTTCGACATTACTTGGTAAGCGGAGGTCATCTTTGGTTTTAAAACGTTTTGGTTGTTTCCATCTAAAAGAATGAACAGCAGGAGAATGGGAATATAATCTCCTCTCAAAGCGAGGAAGTCTGAAGTCGAATGTGTTTACTTCCAGAGTGGGTTATCATCCTGTCACGTTATCGGGCGGAGAAGAACGATCGAAGTTGAACGCGTTGCGTCGCCGAGCTCGCCAAATGTCGCCAATATTTACGGAAATTGGCAGAATGAATGGAAGTTGCAATGAGTGTCAAAAGTGGAATGAGTGGAAAATGACCAATTTGCTGTAAAGGTATTTTCAGCTGTGCAGGAGCGCACCAAGAAAATTTCTGTGGTAGGGGTGTTCCATCAGATTTGCTTCCGTATTTCTCTTTTAAAAACATCTATGACTGAAATTTGGTGGAACTCAATACCTGAAGTAGGCATTTTTTAAAGTGATTAAAAACCTAAAACTAATAATAGTAAATATTACAGTAAAGTATTTAGTACCATTTCATTATTTTAATTTTTTAAAATTACTTTTTCTTTTTCTAATTCTTTGAACTTGCTTTTTCTAACTTCAATAGGTATGCTATACTGAACTTGTGTAAAGTGCAAACTCCTAAATTCTTTTACTCAGTTTATAGGTTTTTGTAAGGTAGAAAATAACCGCAATATTTTTCACAACGTCAAAAGTTTTATTTAATTTTATATTCATGAGGAAAAAATTAATCTCGAAAAAATATTACTAAAAATTGATTAAAATAATCTGTACTGTATTACACACTTAGCAAAGGACTTTCCTAGATTTAGCAGCTGAAAAGGTTTTTATTAGTGCATAATAATCTAAAGATGATGAAATATTTTCAATGTACTAAATTGAAAGATTGTTGAGTCTTTGTGAAGAAAAAGTAGACCTTAGGTAGGTTAGTATAATTTGCATTCAAAATTACATAAAAATTTTAAATTCTTACCATATTAATTTTTATACATATTTTCTCATTTCGGTGGTCCTCTCAAAATAGCATGAGTGCGATCGCACTCGCCTTAGGCCGGCCCTGCATATTTTTCACGTTATCATATTTGCAGTTTCTTAATCTGTCACGCTGTTACCTACGTATGGCAAAATATTAAAATCGTTTTTATCCAGTTTTCGAGCTATACAAAACAATTCAATACGGCACATTTTATCTAGATCCCGTATTATCCATATTAAACTACAGTAGAATCTCGATTAACCGACCTAATTCGGACCAAAGGTAGGTCGGTTAAGCGAAAATTCTGGATAAAAGAGAGTTTTAAGAAACAATAAAAATAAATGATTTTCGTTTATTGAATACAGGACTTTTAATGTTTTGTTATGACATAATTGTTGGAAATGGCAATATATAAATACATTCAGTTATATATTGCCATATCTGATTCTATATATATACTAGCTGAATACCAGTGCTGCGCTAGGAAATTTTACCATTAGCATTTTAGCGATCAAAAGGCATTCATGTATTCTACACTTCAGACGTTTGCTCCCATTTCGATCCCGACAAATTGATTTATCAAAATAGGAACTTTCCTTTGTTGACATTTTAAACGAAATTTATAATTGTGAATAGTAAACTGGAATAGTTTATTGTGTTTATGTTTGCTCTTAGTTCTAAATTTCAAAGTAGTAGCTGTATTGGAATTAAGTTAATTAGACATTAAGTTAATCCTCGTATATTTTCAATGTTGCGTCGTCTTTTCATCCCTTAAAAATTCGTTAATCGATATTGGAATGACTTATTTTTTTAACATTTGCAAAAAAATATCAGAAAAATGACTACATTGGAAGAGGAATATTCGGATGTCCCTCGTTTGGAACATATTTAACCCCTTTTCGACCCCTTAAAGTTGGTTAATCGAGAACAGAATAGCTTACTTTTTCTATGTTTAATCTTTTTTGACATTTGTACCAAATTTCCGAGTTGTGACCATATGGGAAGTGGTACATTCGAATATTCCTCGTTTGGAACGTTTAACCCCTTTTCCACCCCTTGATCCACCGGAGATCGGAATAGTTTACTTTTTCTGCGTTTGTCTTTATTGATATTCACACCAGTTTTCAGAATTGTGAAAATATGAGAAGTAGGACATTCGAATATATCGCTCGTTTGGAACGTTTAACCCCTTTTTGACCTCTTAGAGTGAGTAAATAGAGATCGGAATAGCTTACTTTTTATACGTTTGTTTTTGTTGATACTTGCACCAGATTTCAGAGTTGTGACGAAAGGGGAAGTAGGACATTCGAATATCCCTCGTTTGGAACGTTTAACCCCTGTTCCACCCCTTAAAGTGGGTTAATCGAGATCGGAATAGCTTACTTTTTCTATGTTTACCATTGTTGACATTTGTACCAATTTTTAGAGTTGTGACCATATGGGAAGTGGTACATTCGAATATCCCTCGTTTGGAACGTTTAACCCCTTTTTGAACTCTTAAGAGTGGGTAAATAGAGATCGGAATAGCTTACTTTTTATACGTTTGTTTTTGTTGATACTTGCACCAGATTTCAGAGTTGTGACGAAAGGGGAAGTAGGATTTTCGAATGTCCCCCGTTTGGAACGTTTAACCCCTTTTCGACCCCTTAAAGCAGCGTCAGCCACTAGGCGGCCCGCGGGCCGGATCCGGCCCGCGACAGCTTTTTCTCCGGCCCGCCGGTAGTACAGAAGAGCAAAAATCAAATTTTGCGGAAATCATTTTAATTTGTCTATAATAGTATGTGTTTATTACCACAAACCGCGTTTTCCATTAAGTGGCCCGCGTCAGTAAGTCTGAAAAATCCATTCTGAGACTGCCAGAAAAATAAAAAAAGCAATAGTTTGAATTATTACCAATGACGCATTCCTTCACATTGCTTAGTTTATTACTTATGATACCCAACCCCCTCGACTCGTGCATGGCACAATTCGAATTCTGCTTTTTTCCTCTGTGATGGGCAGGAGTTGGGTGTTTTAATGCATACTAGCCTATATGTTTTGACGTGAAAAGAACAATCGTGATCTCTATGACTCCAGTGCAATAATGGTGTCGAGGACTAGTTTTAAACGCAAAGTAGATAGTGAAAAGCCCGTTATCGTCTCGCAATTAACGTCGACTAAAATGAAGGATTTAGGAGGTATGTTTTAAATATCTTAATTATGAGTTTATGCCAAGTCACATTGTAATAGTGTCACTACCCTAATAGCACACATCCTCCCAGGGAGGTCCCTGGGAAGTCATTCGTAGTCCCGGGGATGACTGGAGACTTCCTAGGGACCTCCCTGGGAGGATGTATGCTATTAGGTAAAGATTAATTTCTTTTATGACTTAAATGTACAATGTAAAGAAAACTATTGTTACGAATTTTTCCGCTGAGGCAATGATGGTACAGTTTTCACGGTATAAAAATATTTATTCTCTCTTCAGAAAACTCACAAAATTTATTCACAGGCAACAGTTTAATTACTCTCAAGCTTCAACAAAAATAACTTCGAATTCAGCGATTATACAAGCTCACTCCAATAGGTAAACAAAGCGATCAGCTTTCAACGAAATCCGAAGTCAATCTGAAAACTTTCCTGTTCTCCAGTCTTTTATATACAAGCGCGTGAGACATTCTCGAAATTTCCAGCCAATTCATCGAAAAAGAAATTTCTCGAAACTTCTCGATTACTTCAGGTGTTGCCACCTTTTTCTAACTTGTATAATCGCTATTAATTACTAAATAAAATTGGATAAAAATAAATTACAATAGAATTTTGAAATAATACGTCACTATTTACAATATATACAGACAATTTGTGCAACACTATTTTTTTAATTATTTGAAACAAGAATCAAATATCAATTGTTTTTTTGGTAAATTCCTAGTTCACGTTTATGGGTTGGCGCACTCTTGAAATGTTGGCGACAAAGCCAGAATGTCGCCAATTCGGAATTCCAATAGGAAAAAGTGAGAAACGAACCAGCTCCATGATTTGTGGTATAGAAAGGTTGAAACCAAAGCACGTCAATAAAAAAAATGGGGTTGCCAAATTTAGAACTTTATCGCCTACAAAACAGCGCCAAATCGGCTTGGCGATATTTTAACGTCAACTAGGAATAGACCGTAATTATCACATTTCTAACATTGAACATATGCAGTAAAGCAATATATTTATTGGCGTATTCGGTATAAATCTGCGGCCCGCGGAAAGTTCCAACATAAGTCATGCGGCCCGTCTCTAAAAGTTAGTGGCGGACGCTGCCTTAAAGTGTGTTAATCGAGATCGGAATAGTTTACTTTTTCTATTTTTACCATTGTTGATATTTGTGCCGATTTTCAGAGTTGTGACAATGTGGGAAGTAGGATTTTCGAATGTCCCCCGTTTGGAACGTTTAACCCCTTTTCGACCCCTTAAAGTGGGTTAATCGAGATCGGAATAGTTTACTTTTTCTATTTTTACTATTGTTGATATTTGTGCCGATTTTCAGAGTTGTGACTATGTGGGAAGTAGGATTTTCGAATGTCCCCCGTTTGGAACATTTAACCCCTTTTCGACCCCTTAAAGTGGGTTAATCGAGATCGGAATAGTTTACTTTTTCTATTTTTACCATTGTTGATATTTGTGCCGATTTTCAGAGTTGTTACTATGTGGGAAGTGGGAGAATTAGTGATGAGTGAGTGAGTGAGTGAGGGCTTTGCCTTATATATATAAAGATGGTCAAATATGAAACAATCAGGGATGAGATTGGCTAAAAACCCAAAAGACTGAAATCATACGCGAACAAAAAAATTGCACTATACTTTATACGCGAAACATGTTTTAAGAAGTAAATTATCAAATAAAAAAAATGCTACATGATGAAAAAATTACACAATAATAATTGATAAATTAAGTATTTTTTCTTCAGTATGCAATAAAAAAGAAAATTAAATTTTTAAATCATTTACATTATAAAATTTTTATTAACAACAAGTTTAACACATCATCAAGGTCATCAGAAATCTAAAATTAGGCATTAAAACATACTTACGACCAGTAGATTACCATTTAGGATTATAACTTTTGTAAAATTGTGTTGAATTTTCTCTTTAATAATGCTATATAAGAATTACAGAGGACATACTATGTTGAGGCATTTTATATCGTCGGGAAAATTAAGAATGTTGTCATGAAAGAAGTTGGGGTTCCAATTTAAAAGAACACAGCTTTTGTGAAATTGTATCGAATTATCCCATTAATAAAAATTATGATTTATTCAGTTTTTCCATAAAAATTCTTTTCGCGGATAAGTAAAATTACTTTATCACAGTATGCTTTTTAAGATTTATATGTCATAATGTAGGTTATCCCATTGGGGAAATTTAAAAAACTGTCAACACAAAAGTTCGACTTTAATAGTAATTGTTATTAGAAGACCACTTCTACATCCGTTTTATAGTGGTACAGTACGCAAAAAAAAAAAAAAAAAAAAAAAAAAAATCCGAACGATGGCTATATATCTTCGGTTCTAAAATTGTATAATCTTGCGATTTGTACCATAATGTTTCGTTTACGTTTGGTTCAAAAAAAATTTTTAGGGCTCTCTGTATACTAAGTAAATTTAACTCTATCTTTAAAAATTAAAAATGCGAACCCTTCTTTTTTATGATTTCATTCGATTTAGAATACCTTGTTTACCCTAGTTACTAAAATTCAGTTCATTATGATGAGAAACTCATCACTTATGAGCGAAAATGTTTTGTATGATCTTGAAGGTAAATTTCCTTATCGCGGGGAAGAATCGGAACGTTTTGCATGCTTCAAGACGTTGTCTAGCGGTCCCTTAAAGTGAGCTTTTTTACATTTTTGCTTCGAAAACCAAAAGGGTCATTCCACGTCAGATCGACCAGGCCATGACACCCACCCCCTCCGATTTTGATGAAATTTGGTGTAAACCTTCTATTTATGGTTATTAAGAAGAATCTCAAATATTTTTTGGATATTCCTATTGTTTAAAATTTTACAGCCCTTTAAAATTTGTGATTTTAGGAAAATTTCGATTTCTGAAATTTTTGAAAAAAAAGACATGTGTTAGGAAAATAATTTTTTTCTCAATAACTACTGAATATATCTTTACGAATTTTTTTTCCCAATACCATGAAACTATAACAAATCCATAAAAAAATATCAAATCGTTCCAAGTTTGTATAAAATTTCACAAAAAATTAATAAATTGTTCTAACTCGTTTTTTTTCTGCAAAAAACGTGTTTTTTTGTAATTAAAAAAACTCAAAATACGTCATTCAGAAATTAATTTTTTTGTACAAGAAAAGTTTTGCAAGAACATATATTATCTTTCTAAAAAATAAACTCGGTGGGACCCGACCTTTTTATAGTAAAATTTTTCACTTTTGTCAATTTTTCTGAAAAAAAACGTGTTTTCTTAAATTTCAATTTGAAGCATGAAAATATTACTAAGTCTAAAGATGATACACATGTAAAGAACTCTTAATATATATACTATCTTAATAATTAACAAAAAAAATTGAATTTAACAACCTTATATTTTTAAATTGCAAATTTTTCGTAGTAAATTTGGTTTTTAAGAATTGAAATGTTTATCACAAGGGTCTGACTTATCCTAAAATAATAAGACACTAAAATTATTATGAGAAGATTTACTTTTTGATAAGTTAAAATAATAGTTTTCCACACTTTTGGTTGAAATTTTGTAAGTTTGCCAAAAGAATTAGAAAAATTTCGTTTCTTGAAATCTCTGAACTTTCAATATAAATGTAATTCCTTGCAATTGAATATTTTAAAAAAGTATATAAAAAATAATAAACATATATATAATTGCTTTATATTCATATGAAAACTAAATGATTGTGGGAAAATTGTATTTTGCAATGATCAGAATTAATGCTAGCTTCATTCATTTTACAAATAATTACTATAATATGCCGTTTAGAAAAACAACTTTAATCATAGTTTAATAACTAATCAATTAAACTTATGTTTGACATTTTACAGTTAACAAAAAACTTGTTTTTGACATTTTAAAGTTAACAAAGAAATGCCTGGTTCATTAACTGTTTGAGAATGTTAAAATATTTAATTTAAAAAAAAAGCCCCCCCCCCTCCCCTCTTTCTCCTTCCTTCCGCTCAAAAGCAATAAATATTCTCTACTCAAACGTTGGCCGTGACATTTATTGCTCGCGTACCGATGGTACCGGCCCGACAAAAGTCAGCCCTTTTTTACCTTTGACTTGAAACTTACCAGTAGAAAGAGTAAAACAGAAGTATCCATTAAAAATGACATTTAAGTATTTATTCATTAGCGCTATGAAGAGTAAAGTTTAGTTTCCTCCAAAATTGAACATATTAGCAGTAGAGGTATAATTTAGATAATAAGAAAATGTTTTCCGTTGAAGAGTTCTTAACGCATAAAACCATAATTAATTTACAAAAATTAAACTCAAAACTTGCAAATATTTAATTTAACTATCCTACTTAAAAAATTCTTACAAGATGTATTTCAGGGCGCTCAAAAATAAATTGCTAAGTTTGCATTATATGGATCACTGGATTATTAAAAAAAATTCGATTACACGAAGAGAAAATTGTGAAAATTTTTTGACAAATTTCCAAAATTTCAACCACAAGGGTAAAATACCATTACATTTTACTTTTCAAAAAGTAAATTTTACAACAATAATTTTAGTGTCTTATTACTTTAGGATTAGTGAGAACCTTATGATGAACATTTAAATTCATAAAAACAAAATGTACTACGAAAAATTTGCAATTTAAAAATATAAGGTTGTGAAATTCATTTTTTTTGTTAATTATTAAGATAGTACATATATTAAGAGTTCTTTACATGTGTATCATCTTTAGACTTAGTAATATTTTCATGCTTCAAATTGAAATTTAAGAAAACACGTTTTTTTTTCAGAAAAATTGACAAAAGTGAAAAATTTTACTATAAAAAGGTCGGGTCCCACCGAGTTTATTTTTTAGAAAGATAATATATGTTCTTGCAAAACTTTTCATGTACAAAAAAATTAATTTCTGAATGACGTATTTTGAGTTTTTTTAATTACAAAAAAACACGTTTTTTGCAGAAAAAAAACGAGTTAGAACAATTTATTAATTTATTGTGAAATTTTATACAAACTTGGAACGATTTGATATTTTTTTATGGATTTGTTATAGTTTCATGGTATTGGGAAAAAAAATTCGTAAAGATATATTCAGTAGTTATTGAGAAAAAAATTATTTTCCTAACACATGTCTTTTTTTTCGAAAATTTCAGAAATCGAAATTTTCCTAAAATCACAAATTTTAAAGGGCTGTAAAATTTTAACCAATAGGAATATCCAAAAAATATTTGAGATTCTTCTTAATAACCATAAATAGAAGGTTCACACCAAATTTCATCAAAATCGGAAGGGGTGGGTGTCGAAATCCATTTTTTCTGGTCGATTTGACGTGGAATGACCCAAAAGTCAAAATGGAATGAAAAAAATTCTGGCGAGGTTTTCGATCATGATTATTTTGATGAAAGCAAGGGGGAAAAATATGTTTCTATATAAAAAAATTTAAAACTTGTTTTATTAATTAATAATTAAAAAACTGTTTAATATAAAAGTTGCATGTTATTTATGTTTGGCCTTTAATAAACTATCGTTTGAAACAAAAATTTCTAAAATATATTAACTACATAAGAATTTATGGCCAAAAAAACAAATTTTCTTATAACATTAATTTAAATTTTTTTTTACATCATTTAAATTACTAACCAGTCATTGGAAAATTATGAAATTTGGTATTTAAAAGGTTTTTTTTTTTTATTCTTAATCTAAATATGGTATAATATTATGGAGTAGGGTGCATCAAACCAATGGCGGATCCAGCCAGGGGGCGCGCGCCCCTCCTCAGGTGGAGTCTTTTTTTACAATTTACAGAAATAAATGATAATAATAATAAAAAAAAAATTCCAAGTTTTTTTCAATAAGTTCACTCAACAATTATATTTTAACCTTCATATAATTTCCGAAAAAAGCAACAAAAAAAAAGCTTATTTTTGTACCAAGGTTCTATTTATAGCCTTCTCTCTTCCCATTCAAACGGATGTTGGAAGACTGTACAAGTATTCAAACCTCCACCCTCTTGACCTTGAAGATATCTTGGACCCCTGATCCCTTTTCTGTCGAGTGGGACGAAGAAATTTTGACTCACATGCGTAATGTCCAACGCCAACCAGGGGAGAAAAAAAATAATGAGAAATTGACTATTACATACATGTGATTAGTCAAGCAAAAAATTAGCTGAAATATTTTTTGTCATTTTACAGCATAATACACAAAAACATATATTAGCGCAGAAAATTCAATACAAATTTTAGTTAAATTTTGGATATAAGATTGATTTCAATTATTAACTCTACAACAACCACGTCTCATTGTGATTGACACGCATACAATAATTAAATACAGACAACCGTGTTCATGTATTAATCATAACTGAAAAATTTATCTTGACTTAAATGTTTTTGTACACATTCAGAAATTATAATACAGGGTGTCCAGCAAAATTTCTAATAAAAATTCAATCAAAATATGTTCAAGGACCCTCTTGAGACCAATTATCACCATATTTTCCAGTATAAAAGTATACCCCACAGTAGTTAGAAAAGGAGAGTCCGGGGCCATGGATCGACCGAGCGACGGTATGGTATGGGGGCGTGACCGGATATGTCGTCACAGGAAGTGACATCACCGGAAAGCACGTGACCGGAAGTTGAGTTGTTCCCCTCCTGCTGTTGTTTTAGTTTCATTATAAGCTGTTTGTGTATGACGTCACAGATGACGTCATAATGTGTTTTATATCAAAGTTTTGAGTGGTGGCAACACTTTTTTTTTTTTTAGTTTCGGTTTATCTAGCAGACGGAGTTGAGTTGTTCTAGGACTGCTTCTTAGCGAATAAGTTAGAATGATAGGTTTTTATTGCGTGACGTCACAGTAGGTATGACGTCATAATGTGTTTTATATCAAAGTTCGAGCAGTGGCAACACTTTATAGTGTCGATTTACCTTTCAGACGGAGTTGAGTTGTTCTAGGGCTGCTTATAAACGAATAAGTTAGAGTGATAGGTATTTTTACCAATGACGTCACAGTGGGTATGACGTCATTCTATGTTAAGATTTACGTTTTAAGTGGTGATAACATTGGATATATACCAAATTTAGTTTTCAGGTGTTGGCAACGAGTTCTGATCGGTCAGCTAAATGCTTGCTTGTGACTGATAAGTTTTAAACATGTGACCAAAAGTTAACTCCTGATTGACTGTTTGGTTTTCTAGTGAGTTACTTACATATCCTTTAATCAAGTTAAAATACCTGCAACAAAGTTACACAAATAAAAATGTTAAATTTGAAAAGTTAATAAAAGTGAAGGCCATTTGCTAAGGGTCAAAAAGAACCCTAACCCCGAGCTACACGTGACATTTCAATATTTTACCAAACAATTGTTAAAATATCGACTATCGGACGTTGCCTTCATGATAACTCATCTACCCCCCCCCCCCCTTCCCTAACTAATTTTGAATAAGTTAAGACTTTAGAATTACAATTAATAAATTTTGAAAAATTATTTATTAAAGGTGAGGACCCACCTCCAGCCCGATACCTCTTTTAGGAAGAATTGGTACCGCCTCACTCCACCCTAACAAAAAAAAAAAAATCTTATTCCAAAGAACGTATATTTCTTTGAAACTTGAGGTCACTAATCAACCATCCGATGATATCCTTTAAGAAGATATCTTCACCTCTTAACAATTTTAAAGTTTTAGTCTAAAAGATTAATGTTGGACACAAACTATTTCTAGAATAGAGTTACATTAAAAATTAAATTTAAGAGTGTCCAGTTTTTTGAAGAAGACTTGGGGGAACGTATATTTCCCAAAATTAAATTTAATGGTCACTAACAAAATCCTGAAAATATACTAATTTTAGTTTTTATAAAAATTAAGTTAATGTAATATTTTAGTAAAAATAATGACTATAGTTAATGAATTGCGAAAAATTAAGTTAGAAGAATTAAATTTAAGGAATTTTGTAGTGACCATAGGCATAACTAGTTATACCATCCTCCAACAGATATCGCTTGTCATCAAATGCTGAGAGCGCTCGCTTTCTTTGCTGGATGGAGAAAATGTGATGTTTTTCACTACCGATCCGATGCTGAACCACAGACGAAGGTTGTCGATTGAGAAGACAGTCTCTATAGGTCTGATGTTTTAGCTGTCTTTGAGCTGCTCTTGCGATTCCCTTGGCCGTTTGTTTCTCACCACACTCGCTTAAAATGGAATACATTTTGGAACGAAGCCCTATAAACTCCAAAGCAGATTTTCCGTTCAGTTCATCCTTAAAGTAGCCGATCTTCTTCTTGTTAGACACATCGTGTAGGGGATGATCTGGTGGATAGTCAGAAAAGTCAAAAAATCCCTTTAACTGATGTAAGTCAGCAGTCAGATCTGGGGTGGTGAGTCCATAAGTGAGTGAATCTGTGTCGGTGAATAGTAGGCGGGCATTACTTCCATACTTCTTCATGATGACATTATAGTGGAAATCATACATTAAAACCTTGCTCAGTTCTAAGATGGCGAAACCAGCATAAATGGGTCTATTAAGTGTGAGACTCTTCACTTTTCTTTGTACTGCTGCCAAGCTGTTATCAAACTCAGTGAAGGCATGGAAGGCAGGAGACGCGACCAGTTTCTTGGCTTTATGTGGGTTGTTCACCAACTGAACATCCACTCTATTCCTCAGATTTTCCATTGTTTTCCCGAACACCGCATTGTTGAGAAGTTTGAAGAAATCTTTTTCAAACGATGTTTTGGCCAGTTTTCTCTGCTCCGTATTAAATGCTATGTAGTCCTTCAGCCAAGGTTGTTGGTAGAATTTTAGAATTCTATGAACTTTAGTTAGTTTCAGTCCCAAGGAAAGATATAGCTTCAGATTACGATAGTGTATAACATAATTCTTCTTTGACTGAAGATTCGGAACGAGTTTCTCGCTGGAAGAAGCTGGCTTCATCTGCATTTCTTCCAAAATCTCGAGGGCGGTAGGAGACAGCATATTTGGCTTTATGGTGAAGCGTTCGGGAGCCAGAGGATAATCGTTATGGAGATCGTGGAGTTCAGCAGGATAGTCGAGATCCACTTCTAGGATGAAGCCCTCATCTGCATCATCTGCTTGGTCCAAGATGGTTTTAGTAGAGATATTTTCAGGGTCCACCCACTGAAAATCACCAACAGGTAAGTATTGAGACATGGCCCAACCTGAAAGAAAAATCCAATTAAATCATTCAATATTAACATAGAAGCTAAATAAAAAAATGACAGTTTTAAAGTAAATTCATGCTTACCATAGAGGTTATTGGCATCCAGGTACAATATATGTTTCTTCTCCTCAGCAGCATTATATTCAGGACAGCCTGGATGGTTTGCCTGGCTATGACGATGGGTGATGACGGAGACTCCTCCCCGAATACCCTTCTCTATGAAGAGGTGCATGTCGATGTCGGTGAATAAATCCAAACCGACATCTGACATCTTGAGAGCGGCTTGCCACGCTAACCCCGGAGACGTCATCATGTGGGCGGCGTCTAGCTGGTAAAAGTCCAGAGTTAGGCGGCGGAAATTCTCGAATACGTCTGCGAGGAGGAGCACATCCGTCTTCACGTACAGGTCGTGATATTCGCCAAGGTCTTTGATGCCGAAAGCTTCCCAAACAACTTGAGCATGACCATAATCTGCATCGGTGATGGAGGAGTTTGTAAGGGTGCTATAGAAGGCTTGCTGAGGTGGCAGGGATGTTTGTTGAAATTTAGTGAACGAGTCCATATACTCATAAGGGTACACTCCCTTCTTCAGCAAGAGATCTAAGGAAAAAAAAAAAAAATTAAATGATATTGTTAAGAGAACATTTATATAATATTAACATTGACTATATTACGTACCATGGTTAGATGCGATAGATCTCTTTAAAATGTGAAACTTGTCTCTCTCCAGATTATCGACAAGTTTCTGAAGCGATGCGTTCAGAAACTGGAGACTGTCAATAAACTGGAGAGTCACCGGGATCTTGTCAAGTTTCTTAGTGATGGAGAAGGAGATGTATTTCTCCATCGTTGTAGGGATGACTCCAATGTCATGGTCAGCCACTTTCCCTAGCCCCTGCATGATCAAATGCGAATCATAATTCTTCAGGTTGTGGAAGACGCAGGGAATCATTTTCCGCAACCTGAAAGCAAGGTTGCATTCATTGTGGAGCACTTGACGGAACTGACCGGTCAAGTGATCGTGGTCGTTCACCCGATCAGTTCCTAGTCGGCCTTTGCAGAGGCCACAGTGCGTTGCACCATTAATAGCATGCTGGTCTTGGAGAGTGAGTTTCATCGGGACAATGGTGGTCAGCTTCACCGCCAGCTCGTCCTTCTCTGCAATGATACTACTGATGAAGTGGTCCACTGCATCTTCTCCCCTGTAGACAGAGATGGGTTTGGTCGGCTTACTATCTGGACCTATTATAACGTACGCATATCCACAAGGGACGTGGGTAGCTATCTTCATAGTGCGGGAGGGGGTGGTGTCATCCAACTTCTCTACAAGGGCCTCAAAGTCCGCGTATATGATATACGGGACTTTCTGGGTGAACTTGTACTGACTAAATTTCAGTACACAGTCCTTTGGAGTCGGCATCTTGATGCGTTGGGGTGAGTGCTCATTACAGTACGGGACATGTGCTTTGAGAGTCTTCTCCTTGGCAAAACGATGAAGACAGGAGAAACAGTAGAATCGCTTTCCATTGTGCTTAGTGAGGTTGGTGAGAAGCCTGGACATACTCTTAATTAAACAGTAATGCTGCCTCTCTCCTTCTATAATGTAGAGGAGGTTGATAACCTCAGAATCCTCCCTCTTAGAGATGTATAGAGGTAATATCTCATCATCTTCATAGCCGTAGATGTTTATTCTCAGATTATTCAGTGCCTCCACAAAACGAACTTTGCACGGTTGGACGGGACAGCTTACATTTCCCATTTTGAGCTCCTGCTCGAATTCCAGATAGTGGTCGACCCTATACGGATGGTTACCATGAGCAACTGGATGGAGGGCAGCCAGGACAGACCAGATGAAACATTTAGTGTCTTCATTCTGGATGTTGAGGACGGCCTGCTTCGCTGCTAACTTGTTGGGTAACTTGAAGTGGCTGGCAGGGGCTAGAGGTTGGTATGTGGCAGTCTTCACCTCCAAATGAATAATTTCATCGAGGACCCATCCAGATCCCCGCTCGATGAATTCATCGAAGGAGGACTTGATTTTGGCGAAGGCTTGATCGATGTGTTCAGGGAGGTCGCTGTCATCCAGCTCCATCTGCACCTTGCTCCGGAAATAGGGCGTGGCAAATTCTTCATCTCCCTCATCACTCTTACGAACGAACCGGATTTTAGACACAGCATACCACTTGATGGCCCTCTTCTCTCCCAACTCCTCCTGCAGCACATCCTGAACTTGAGGATGACTTTCCCTAATAAAGAGAAGCAGGTCTCCAACTGCCTCTTCACTCGGGAATAAATGACGGGTGGCAAAGACATCAGACGTCTTCACCTCTACTCTCCTCCTTCTGGGTGCAGGGGATGCAGGTTGAATTCCTCCTACTTGGACAACTCGAAGGTGGGTGAGCAGATGTTGCATCATGACATCTTTACGTCCAAAACTTTTTCCACAATCAGGACAGGCATGAGGGGTGGCAGATTGATGAGTCTTCATATGTCTGATGAGGTTTGAGTTGATGGTGAAGGATTTGTTGCAAACTCTACAAGTGAAATCCTTAGCACTTGAATGTGTCTTCAGATGTACGTTGAAGTGACCTTTGTGAATGAAGGACTTCTCACAAATAACGCAGACCTGTTGAAAAAAAAAATTAGGATGAGTTTCAAGAAATTATTCGAAGTATGCAAGATAGAAATAGTTACATGACAGTTATATCTTTATTAAGTATTAAAAAAAAAAAAAATTATTGAAGGCCACACATTTTTTCCAAAACTTTATTTAAAAATATCTTCTTCTGGAAAGCTCTCATGAAAACACATTATTTGCAGAAATATCTAAAAACTTTATTAAAAAAATGGATTAAAAATCTTCAAATATATTAACCTAAAACATTTTACAAAATATGTCTTCTCTAAAAATTACTTAATTTGTAAAATATCTGAAAACATTTTTTATTAAAAATACTTTATTTCTATAAACTATCTACATCTGTGAAACATCCTTTATTTTAAATCAAAGTATCTAAAAAACTCTCTCTGCAAACTATAATTTAAAAACTACTACTTACATGAGGTTCAACATTGGAATTCCCAGCATTGGAAGGTCCAGCAGTTGAGGATGCAGCATGTTGTGAGGGTCCAGCAGCAAGTACCTGAAAAAATTATTTAACATTTAAATAAGCTATTTTAACATATTCTAAACAATAGTTTATCTTTAGAATGTAATACTTACAGTTTTCTGATGGATTTTCAGATGACGATTAAGAGTAAATTTCTGTGTAAAACCCTTCTGACAGATGATACAGACCTGTTGAAAATAGAAATTTTGAGTAACATGTTTTAAAAGTTAATATTATTTCACCTAAATGATTGAAATAATACTTACATGTAAACCGCGTGAGGTGGATGCAGCATTAGAAGGTCCAGCAGCAGTAGATTCAACAACAACCTCCTAAAGTAAGATATTGAGAAATTATTCTAAGTTTTTTACGTCAGAGAAAAATCGGGCGTGAATTTGGGGCGACTTTGAATAGTTACAACAATGAAAATTGCTAAGTATAAAAGTAATGAAAATTTTGGCGTGAATTTGGGGCAACTTTGAATAGTTACAGCACTGACAATTACTAAGTACAAAAAGTAATGAAAATTTCAGCGTGAATTTGGGGCGACTTTGAATAGTTACAACATTGAAAACTACTAAGCATTGAAAATTTTGGCGTGAATCTTATACTAATATTCAAGTGATTGACATTTAGAAAAAATACCAAGTACAAATTTTGGCGTGAATCTTATACTAATGAACAACATTTAGAAAAAGTTTTAAGGAATATATTATTGACATGAATTTTAAATATAATTGAGAAAGTTTTAAGTGAACAAATCAATTATGCGACGTTAAATAGCACAGTTTAAAATTTATCTTAGACATTAAACATTCATCTACTTAAAAGCAACAAGTTTAACCATATTTAAAGAATATTCTTTTAGATACATAGTAAGTAATTTTGAAATAAATACAATCTATAAGCATTCAAACATAATTTAAAAATATATTACTAAAAGAACACTTACTTGGTCATTAACTTCCATAACGATATCCATGGGAGAAGGAGAACGTGATGATGACATTATAAATAACTGAAATTTAAAAAATATATATATATAAATATCGAAAGAAAAACATACATTTTCAATACAAGTTGGAAATAATTTTTATGTAATACTTGAATCGACTACTTTAACATACTTAACACATTTTAATATATATATTACTTAAAAGATACTAACATTTCACAAATAATAAAAAATTTACTTACCGAATAATTCAGATGAAATCAGAAAAAAAAACTAAAGTAGCAGCAAAATATGATAAACAAGCACAATAAGCAAATACTAAGCAAACACGATGAACGTCTTTCACCCTCAGGAATCTAAGTAGAAATGACGAGACGGCAACCGGTAGCGTTTATATATGAGGGGCGATCACGTAACTTCACCGATCAATCAGATTTCATGGTAGAGGGCGCTGCTTGGTTCTAACCGATCAGAGCGGGTGGGGAGCGAGACTAGGCATGTTTCAACACGCTTCAACGCGTTTGCGAGTTGAGCTGATGATAACGATTGCAAAATATAAACTCATTGGCTTTTAACACATGACGTCATAATGATGATATGGCTGGAATCTAGCATTTAAACAGATAAGGTATTGACGCTTATTTATTAAATGAATATTTATTTATAGAAAAATTATCACGTGGGTTTTTAACGTTGATACTTGTTGAAATGGAAAGATTTAAGTAATAGTTGATGAATGATTATAAAATATAATTTAAACTAATTTTAAAACTTGCAGAAAAATTACCACGTGGGGGGAATTGAAGATAGCGTTCTTGCTTGAAAAATATTTATGTTACGTCACAGAGGGGATATAGTGGGAATTTTGCATTTAAACGGAGTTTCAAGGAATTTTAAGGTATTGATATGATCTTAAGGACATTAATTTTATCAAGTTTTGTTCTTTATAAGGTAAAGTTTATAGTTGAATGTGTTAGTTGCAAGTATGGTTCTATCGAGTGAGGTTGTGAATACTGCATACTTGTGTATTTGTTTATGTGTTGCATTATTATTTATTTATTTTTTAAGTAGTAGTGATCGATTCGCTATCGATTTTACGCTTCGTCTCAATGAAACTGGAAACTTATCTATTTCAATGTGAAAATGTTAAGACTTAGGATACAGATAAGAGTTAATAAAATTTCTTGCTGTAATGAATGCGACGTATCAAGACCCGGGTCATGTAGCAAGTTTCGGTGGTATCGATGCATTATACCGTGCCTCAGGAAGAAAGATTCCCAAGAAAACGATACAGAAATGGCTAAAGGGGGTGGATGCGTACACTCTACACAAGTCCATTCGTCATAAATTTCCTACGAATCGGGTGATTGTTTATAACATTGATCAGCAATGGCAAGCGGATTTGGTGGATATGTCAAGTCTTCAAAAGTTTAATGATGGTTATCGCTTTATTTTGAGTTGTATTGATGTGCTATCAAAGTTTGGATGGCTAATTCCTCTGAAACGAAAGAGAGGTATAGATATTGTTGAAGCTTTTCAAATAATATTCGATCAGCGAACTCCGAAATCACTTCAGACTGATCAGGGAACGGAATTTAAGAATAATCTATTTCAGACCTTGTTAAAAAAGAAGGGGATTAGATTTTTCACGACATATAATTTGTCGAAAGCAAACATAGTCGAGCGTTGGAATAGAAGTATTAAAACTAAAATGTGGAAGTACTTTACTGCTAAAAATACTCATAGATACATTGACATATTACAAGATTTAGTGAAAAGTTATAATCATACTTACCATTCAAGTATAAAAAGAGCTCCCGTGGAGGTGAATGCCGAAAATGAACAAGATGTTTGGTTCACTCTCTATGGAGATATGGATAATTTACCTAAACCCAAATGCGTATTTAATGTAGATGAGGTAGTTCGCATTTCAAAGAAGAAATTAACCTTTGAAAAGGGGTATGAAACGAATTGGACGGAAGAATTGTTTGTCATAACAGAGTGTGTCAAGAGACAACCTGCAGTGTATAGAGTGAATGATTTATTAGGAGAGCCTATACAAGGAACGTTTTACGCACAAGAGTTACAAAAAGTAACAATGAAAGACGAATTTCCTGTTGAAGAAGTTTTAAGAAAGCGCATGCGTAAAAAGAAAATGGAATATTTTGTGAAATATCGAGGATACCCCGACAAGTTTAATCAATGGATCTCCACTTCAAACTTACTAGCCCTATAAATACTACTAGCACATGTTGCAAGACTCATTTGCTATCATGAGTTTCTACATAACACTCATCTCGGATAGTTCCATGTCCTATTTTCCTGAAAATAAAATTTCCCATTTTATTACTCGCTTACCCATACCAATTGAACTGAAAGGAGAATGGGAAGTTGGAACGGTAGAGTTTTTATATCCGCATACTTGGTATAATGTGAATCATCAGAATAATTTAATTGGATTCGAGACGAGTGGAAAGTTAGAGGTAGGAAGAAGATTACCTCCGGGTTGTTATGAGACAGTTCCTGATATTTTAAAGGCTATTTATGTGAAAGAACATGATGATAAAATTGTCACAAGTTATAATGCGGTAACTAAGCGTGTTCAGATAACTGTGAAAAATAATGCGAAACTCATATTATATCAAGGACTTGCTGAAATGCTTGGATTTGAACCTATGGAAATAACTTCGTTTGACGCAAGTATAGAAGCAACTGTTGTGGGTCCATTCGTAGCCGACCCCTCTGCACATTATCGCGTATTGATGATTTATACGGATATAGTGGAACCACAAATTGTGGGAGATGTCTTAGCACCTCTCCTTCGAGTGGTTAGAGTGAGAGGACAAGATGGTGAGATGATTAGCGAACAGTATGATAGACCGCACTACTTACCTGTAAACCGGAAAATTATTGAGACTTTGGAAATCGTTATAAGGACGCACTCGGGATGTTTAACGCCATTTGAACGTGGGCGCTCATACGTGAAGTTACACTTTCGTCAGAAGTCTCTCTCATAATGTATGTCCCTTACCAGTGTTGTCAAAAATCTTTCGAAGATTATTATGTGCAGCAGACGGGAAAAGGCTTGAATTATTATCAAGGAAGTTCTTATCAGAGAGGATATGGATTAGGAGGTCTATTCAGATCATTTTTTCGTGCCGCAGCTCCGCTACTGAAATCAGGTGCTAAAGCTATTGGGAAACAAATGTTTCACAGCGGTGTCAACCTGATGAATGATGTTTCTCAAGGTCAAGATTTTAAAATGGCCGCCAAACGAAGACTCAAAGAAGCTGGAAATGTGTTAACAGATAAAGCCGCCACCAAAGTCAAGACTATGATTGGTAGTGGAAAAAGACATAAAAAGCGTATGCAGAAGAAAAAAACCATCATTCCACGTTCAGCCAAGAAGAAGTGCACATCGCATGATATTTTCTCCTAATGGCTTCCTTCATCTACAAAGACTCTGCTCCTTGCGTCAAGTCGGAATTAGATTTATTTTCAATTCCCCCAACCCAGACCGTTATCGAAAAAGGACAATTTGTCGAATTTCATCCCCTTTCAAGTGTACGAGATGGTGGACCGATTGAATTTTCAATATCAGGAAGTAGTGAAGAATATGTGGACTTAGCTGCTTCCTATCTACACGTGAAAGTGAAAGTGATGAAAGCAGATGGAACTAAACTAGCAGAAAAGGAACCAGTTGCTCCCGTCAACCTTTTCCTACATTCGCTTTTCAGTCAAGTAGACGTTAGTTTAAACGAGAGAAATATTTCTTCTGCAAGCAACACTTATCCTTTTAGAGCCTATATAGAGACATTGTTAAATTATGGGGAAGATGCCAAGAAAAGTTTGCTGACCTGTGAAGGATTCTTCAAAGATACGCAACCTGATATCATAGACCCCATAGATGAGAAAGCTGATGCTGGATTGAAGACGCGTTACAATCTTATCAAAGACAGTCAGACCGTAGAAATGATTGGTCAACTCCACTGTGACATTTTTCAACAAAATCGTCTCATGATTAACTTGGTAGATATCAAAATTAAAATGATACGCAGCAAATCCTCATTTTGCTTAATTTCAACCAAAGTGGATGGGGATTATAAGATAGTTCTAGAGCATGCTTCTATATTTATAAGAAAAGTGAAGGTTAGCCCTGCCGTTGCTATTGGGCATGCTAAGGCTTTGGAGAAGACATCGTGCAAATATCCAATTGATCGTGTGATTTGCAAAACTTATAGCATTGCCAAAGGGAGTTGGTCCTTTTTACAAGATAATGTGTTTCTTGGACTCATGCCAAAACGTGTCATTCTCACCTGTTTAGGAAATGCTGCAATGAATGGGCAATATTCAAAGAACCCATTTCTCTTTTCTCACCATAGTGCAAACTTTGTATCTATTTATGTAGATGGACAACCGGTTCCCTGCAAGCCTTTAGAGCTTAATTTTGATTCCAACAACTACGTTCGGGCTTATCATAGCTTATTTTCCGGATTTAATCGTGATAAGGGAATTTACTTATCTCAAGAAGAATATGCCAGAGGTCATGTACTTTACGCATTTGATCTAAGTCCTGATCTTTGCGACGGAGAACATTTTAATCTGCAACACCAAGGAAATTTACGTGTGGAAATTAAATTTTCCGAGGCTATTACGGAAACTTTATCAGTGCTCATTTATGCAGAGTTTCAAAACGTGATTGAAATATCCAAATCACGTCACGTGGTGTGCGACTTTCCGAATTAATGGATACCCTACAAATAACCAGAATTCTTTCTGGAAATGCAAAAACCAAGAATATATTCTTGGGTGTTTTCTCAAGTGATCGATTACCAACATATGTTCGAAACTTTCCAGCCTGTTTTATTGCCAACACTGACAAGTCCAATCAAGAAGGTACCCATTGGGTGGCTTTTTATATAGAATCACCTACAGAAATATGCTTCTTTGATTCGTTCGGAAACCCACCGTCTTATTTTCCCGGAGGAATATCAAGTTATGTAAAGCGTTATCGACATGTAGAGTTTAATCCTATGATACTTCAATCGAATGCGAGTTCCGTGTGTGGACAATATTGTATTTTTTATTTATATTCTAAATGTAATGGACGTTCTATGAACGATATTCTCTTGTCTTTTGTACCCAATCAAATATGTAATGATATCAAAGTGCATCATTTTGTAATCAAGCGCTTTAGAATTGTAGCACCATTTTATCAATAAAGAAAGTATTTAAACAGTAGCACTATGTCTCGTCTCTCATTCAACATGGAATTTCCAAAGTTGCAACATCCTTTTACGATGGTAATCGCCGGTCCAACAGGATGTGGTAAAAGTTATTTTGTGCGGGATTTGATAAGTGAAAAACAGGGGATGTTTTCAATTGTTCCCGATAAGATTGTTTGGTTTTATGGAATACATCAACCCTTATATGATGAAATTGATAATGTGACATTTGTAGAAGGTCTACCTACGACATTTAAAGAATTTTTGGGCGAGAATACACTCTTCGTAATTGATGATTTAATGTCAAATGCTAACAGTCATTTAACTGATCTTTTTACAAAAGGTAGTCATCATTTAAACCTGAGTGTTATCTTCATAACACAAAATTTTTTCTACAAAGGGAAAGAAATGCGTGACATTACATTGAATGCACACTATTTAGTACTGTGTAAAAATAGACGAGACGTGAGTCAAATTTCACATCTAGGAAGACAATTATTTCCTCGACATATCAAGTTATTTCAAGAAGTCTTTGAAGATGCAACGAAAAACCCCTATTCCTATTTATTTATAGATTTACGTGCCGAAACACCAGAAGAGTTACGATTACGTACCAAAATTTTACCTACTGAAAGACAGATCGTGTATCAATTTAAATGATATAAAAGTGAATGACTTTGAAGATAAGTATCATTTAGCAAGATGACGCTTAAGAAGGAGCAACTCAATCAATTACGACTGTTGCAAATTTGTCCTTTAAGGTTACGAAAAACTTTATTAAGTAAACTCAATAAGAACTGTATAAAAGCCATATGCGAATGTTGCATTAACACATTGAATGGAAATATCCCATTGACTGCACGACAGAAGAAAACGCTCTCTAAACATAAGAAGATATTGCGTCATTTAAGTAATCGTAAAGTGTCTTTACCGAAAAAACGTCAAGTCATTTTACAGAAAGGAGGTTTCCTCAACATACTTATTCCTGCAGCCTTGAGTGTTTTAACTACATTATTTCATGGCTCAAATTAAGAAGTTTGCTCTTATACCCGAAGAATTGGTGACAAAACATACTGTTTCCAATAAAAGGCTTAGTGAGCTTGATAAGGCAATGATACAAATTTTACATAGTGACTTACCTGATCATGAAAAATTGGTCCTCTATCATGAACTGTTGAAGAAAAGTTTAAATCTGCAAGAATTTAATAATTCACGTCCGAATGAACAAAGTAGTAAGACAGCTGAAGAGAAGATGAAAGAAGAAGTGGAGAAAATAGAAGATAAGAGGAAAGTTGAAGAATCTGTGAAAGTAGAAGAAATAAAGAAACTTCAAAAAGATGATAATTATCAAGAACTTATATTAGCATCACTTTCTAAACCCATGCGAAGAAAAGCTGAAAATACACTTGCTCTCATCAAGAATCAACCTGATATCTTATCGTGGAATTCCAAGGGTCAAATCTCCATACACGGTGAAAAAATACCAAACTCTAACATTATCGACTTTTTCAATTATATGTACAGTACCAAAAGTAATGTATCACGGGAAAGTTTATTTAATACTGTTTTGAAAGATTTAAATGTTCCGAAGCAGTTTATCGGAAATAAGAAGTTGCTAAAGTCACCTGTAAAAATTGTCCAAACAAAGTTGAGACGAAATGTAAAACCACCTAAAAAGTGGGAAAATTTATGATTCAATAAAGTGATATTGCTTTAACATTTTTTTTTTTTTTTTATTATTATTATTTCACATAAGAAAATCACACACACATATTTCCATTGAATAATTTTTATTTACAATTTCAAATAATCTTTCAAAGCACCATAAACTGTATAGCCAATGAAATCATGTGACACATTTCAACCAATGAGAAGAGAGTATTTGGTGATGTGTCTAAAAACCGACCAATCGCAAGCAAGTATTTTTCCGATCTCTAACATAAAGCAATTCATGGCGACATATCTACTGTGACGTCACTAGTAAAAATATCTATCACTCTTAACTTATTCGCTAAGAAGCAGCCCTAGAACAACTCAACTCCGTCTGCTAGATAAACCGAAACTAAAAAAAAAAGTGTTGCCATCGCTCTAAACTTTGATATAAAACACATTATGACGTCATCTGTGACGTCATACACAAACAGCTTATAATGAAACTAAAACAACAGCAGGAGGGGAACAACTCAACTTCCGGTCACGTGCTTTCCGGTGATGTCACTTCCTGTGACGACATATCCGGTCACGCCCCCATACCATACCGTCGCTCGGTCGATCCATGGCCCCGGACTCTCCTTTTCTAACTACTCCCCACTTAGTAGTGTGCTGAACTAATTTTAGAAATTAGAAAAATTGTATGAAAATAAGAAATGGCTTATCAGAAAAGAATTGGGTTGTTATATTGAAAATAGGAGGAGAGGATTTTTTAAAGGCTCATACTTGAGACTGAGAAAAAAAAAGATACAAGATAGTTTACCAAGTCATAAATATGAAGGTCTAAATCTAAGCAGACAAAAAAAACAGGTAATGTTACTAGGTGTACACTTTAATAGTTTGTGCTAAGCATCAGCCGCATTGGAACAAACAGCTTCATTTTGAGTGTAAGATTCGAATGTGGTAGGATAGTTTGAGACTTGGGATTTTTTTTTTTTCAGGCAAACATTTCTCTGTAATTTGGCAACTTTTGCAGTTCTTTCTTTCAGTTTCCTTTTGGCACTAGCTTTTTCTTTGAAAATAATTGCTTGTCACTAACATTTCTGTTGATAAGTACTAAGGGAAGGAGATTCTACAAGACCATAATACAGTACCCAAGCAAAAAATTTCAAATTTCCACAGTTGAAAAAGCCAATTTTAAACAAATAAAAAAATGCTTTAACTTTTTAACTATTATTAATGACTCTAGATAAAATATAAAATTGTTTTTTTTTTATATGATAAAATACATTATTTTATATATTATAGCAGTTAAAATTGCAATTATGAATAAGAATATACAGTAAAATTGGACAATTGGGTCGAATTTTTTGCACAAAATTAAATTAAAATCTTAGTAATTCTGTATATATTCAAATCAAAAGGCAAAACTGATCTTCACACAAACACTAATCACGGGCATAGCGGCTATCACATCACCAGAAACCTAGGCGAATGACACCTAAAGAGGGTAGCAAATTTCGCAATATCTACTATTAAAACGGCTTAGTCGAAAATTACCATTACTCCAAAGTAAATATCGGCGATAGCGGCCACCGTATCGGCGAAAATCCGAGTAACTACATTAAAGCAACAATCGGAAAAAATTAACACCACAACAACGTAAATTTCGACGATATTGCCCGCCGTTAGCAGCGTAAATTTATGTAAATACAGACCTTAAGTCAGCGCAACGCTCAGCGAAACTAAGTACCATACACCAACGTAAATAATGGCGATAGAGATTGGTAATCTGTAGAAAAATTGGCCATTACATCGGAGGTTTGAGGAAGTCTGAACGCACATAAGATCCATGGCTGTCAGATTTGCTGGCAAGCTCAATAAGATTGTAATGTAGATTTGTATCGATCTCAAGAATAATCGAAATTTTAATAAGAAAAGAGCGGAAATCCGAATTTCAGACAAAATTTATCATCATGCAACAACGTAATTCTCAGCGATAGCGTCCGCCATAATCACGGGAAAATGGCCATTTCATCACCGTAACGTTCAGCAAAATGTCCATCGCATATCAACGTAAATAATGCACATAGAAGCTATGATATTAAAGAAAAATTCTGAGGAAAAGTATTCATTCTATCGGTGGTTTGGCGGAGTTTAAACGTGTGCAGATTTCGTGTTTGTCAGGAAATTCCATCGATCTACGGCATATTCGAAATTTCGGTCAAAAATCTTCGAATAGAACCATGTTTAAAGAGAATATTTCTGAGGGAATGAGAAACTACTTTCGATCCGCGAGATCAATGGGAAAATTGTGGAAAAACGCCGATATAAGAAGACTTTTCCGATACTGAAGAGGAGTGAAAATTTTTGAATTCAACCGGAAATTCCAACATTAATACGAATTTCAAGCATAATCCACGATTTTCCCGAGATGCAAAAAATTCAAGTATATTTCCCAACTACTGGACACCCTGTAATAATAGTTAAATACAGAAAAAGTACGATTATCTGGCATTCAAGATTCAATCCACTGGAATTTTTTAAAAATCAAATTGGTGAGAATACCTTTTTCGCAAAAAAAACAAAACAAAACAAAAAAAAACACGGCGATAAATTGCCAAATTTTATACCTTTTTTATTTTAGTTCGAAACTTTGAATTTGAATAGGATTTTTATTAGAAACATTTTAAGGGAATGAAGGACGAAAGTAGACTTTTCAATACGATTTCCGAAAAAAAATTGAATATACATCTATTTTCATAATTGACACAAGTTTTTCAGTGGATGATGGTTAATTTTGATGCAATTCGCGGATTTCCGCAAATTCGCGGATGAATCACATGTATGAAGACCACGTGACAAAGGCAACAGCATCGAAAACCGGTTTAACTATTCTTTAACCAAGTTAGTTCAGACTAAAACAAGTCATGAACTACAGTGGAAAAAGGACAGTGGGAAACGAGCGCACAAGGCATTCTTTTTATGAAAAAAGGAAGTCGAACGAATGGCCTTGACACGTCAGTTGAAATAAATAAAATATTTTAAGGAATGAAGGAAAAGGCTGACTTTTCAAAACGATTTCTGAATATTTTTTAAAACTTATCTAATCTAATTCCAAAATTTTAGCGGATAACGGGATTTTCAGCCGATGATGAATTCGCGGATTTCCGCTAATTCACGTAAAAAAATTCGCGGATTTCCGCTAATTCGCGGAAGAATCACATGTATGCTATTATCGGAAATGGCCACCCCCATTCAACTGGACATGATAACTAAACTTAAAACTTTTGAAAGAAAGGAAGAGGAAGGTTATTTATTAACTGCATAAGAACTCGTCCAGCTCTAATTTCTGCTTCGGCTTGTAAATAAGCGTCATATTTGAATTTCGATTAACAATCCTCTCTTGCACCACACTGGAAAGCTATACCATTTTTTTTTTTACATAAAATAGACTTATAAACAATTTTGCAAGAAGTATTATCTGTGTAAAGTAGCACTACAGTAGCAGAAATAATTATTTAAAAAAATATCGCTTTCAAACCCTGTACGAAATTAAACGAATGAATTAACAAAATAAATGTGTATGTTTTTTACGATAATTTGAAAAGTTTTGTACAAATATTCACCTGGACATACTTTCAAGTTATTTTTTTTTCGTTATTGCAGAAGTAATGCAAGAAATATTGCACTTTATAGGTAATTATAACGCTTACGGCATAATATATATACATACTTTTAGAGAAGGCTAAGATTACTCTAATTTTATTCTAAGCCTATTCTTCCAAAACATATTTTTTATGAAACTTCTGATTCTTGTTCAAAAGTTTCGTGAAAGAAGTAAAATGATATTGCAACTCAAAATGAAGTTCTTAAAAATTTTTAAATACAATGATCCTCCTACAATCTCTCTCTTCCAGTTATAATTGAAGAATTGGAACAAAATATTTCAGTATGCGATGTTTTTTTAATTTGTCCCGGATTGATATAATTTACCTATTTTGTTTTCATTATTTAAAAAAAAATACCCAGTTTGGCGATTATTCTAAAAAAACGCCGCTGAAACGGTGAAAATTGTGCTATATTTTTCAATAAACACCGAATTCTCCTTTCTTTTAAGTGCAACAGAGCAGAAACAGCCGTTGATGGGCGCTCCCATTATCTCATTTCTACGGAGGTGGGAATGATTAGAAAACCTTTAAAGGCATTTTATAGCGATATTAATCAAAATCGTTAAAACAATTTTTTGGTAATCGCTGAAAAACTTAATTTTTTCAAAATCAGCTACTTAATGCACATGTGCAATTCTGACGAAAACCGTAATGCCAGGTCCCATGGCCATCAATAACCTGTGCATAAAAATTAACATCGCAGGTCAATCCGTTTTTGGAGTTGTGCTGATAACTAACAGGCACAAACATTTTTTTGAACTCTTCAAGTTCTAAAACGTGCAATAAAATCGATTTTTTTTTACCGAATTCAATACTTTTATACCATACGGGTAATTGAAAGTAAAAAAAAATATGGATGTATAAAATCGCACCAAATATATGTATTAGTGCTGGTAAAATAGTACCCAAGACCATAAGAAAAACAAAAAAATTGGTTCGTTGATCAAACTTGGCAAAAATGTTCCATATTTATCATGAAAATGAATATTCAAATGAGTCCATAAAAATATTTAGCAAAGAAGTGGATTTTTTGGGGGGGTCAGGGGTTTTTTTGGCTGAAAAATTAATTTTGGAGCAATCTAGGCATGTGACACATGTTTTTAGAGTGCTTTTTTTAATGCTGAATCGAATGAAAAAAAGCAAAACGATATAACTAATCTAAAAAAAATTACAGTTCTTTTTTATAAACGAAAACACATGTAAAATCCAAAGAAAGGTAAAATAACGACATTAAAAAATTGGTCCGTTCATGCAGTGGCGGATCTAGGATTTTCCTGAGGGAGGGGCGCAATAATTTGCCGTGTCTTAGTCAGGACGAAATTAAATATTTAAAAAAGGTAAAAAAACAACAACAAAAAAACAACAACTAAACAATGTTAAAAACATATACTTCAAGATCATCCATATCCATTGATTGACCCCCCCCCCCCCCACACACATTCGTCACATCTCCGACTTGATAGCTTAGCGTAGGGTGGTTATCACTGTTCTTTTGTTTTTTCATTAACTATTTTATTTAATAAAAAAATTGTATTCAAAAAGTACAGTACCTATTAAACATTTTAGTAAGCTACATTTACGGAGGTATCGATTATACTGAAGAAATTCCAATGAAAGCGGGCCGACCAAAAGGTATAGTGGTTAGCGTGCTAGCTTCTAGACCGCGAGGTTGCGGGTTAGAGTCCCGTGTTAGGCATGGGTGTTTGTAAATGTATGTTGGCTTGTCTAATGACGAATGTTTCGGCGCATTATAGCCCTCGTGTTGCTGACGGCGCCAGATAATCTGAATACAACCAACCAATCCAATGAAAGCGGGAACTTGCTACTTTTATTTGCGACTAACTGACTAAGTATAAATCTTACATTATATACTTACATCAAACTAGGAAATCAATAATTGTATATCAAAATTTATCATATTCATAAAATATTAATGCCGTGAACTTAATAATAAGTAAAAATACGTAGTTTTACTGGATAATTCATAGCTACTCGAGTAATCTAAAGTATTTAGGGAAAAATTGCTTTCCAAAGAGAATGTTTTACTAATAATTATAAGTAATGTTTTTAATAAGGCAATAGAAACAAATACAATTTAATTATTGCTCAGTTATTACAAAGAATCCAGTTTCGAAGTCTCTATGGTTTCGAAGTCATACTTACACATGAAAAAGTCTAATGATAAAATTAAAAAATTACATGAAAAAGTCCAGTGATAAAATTTGACATTATATAATATCGTAAAACAAGATCTTTCTCCCCTCCCCGAACCCCCGAAATAATCACTAAAAAAAGTAGATCTTCCTGCTTCCTGTGGGCACCCACCAAGTACTGTTACTTTACACAGATAATACTTTTTACAAAACTGTTTGTAAGTATTTCTTGTAAAAAAAAAATGGCATACCTTTCCACTGTGGTGTTGCAAATTTGGATTATTAATCTGAATTCAAATATGTTGCTTATTTACAAGCCGAAGCATGAGCTAGAGCTGGACGAGTTCTTATGCAGTTTGTAAACAACCTTCTTCTTCCTTTCTATCAAAACTTTAAAGTTTAGCCAATTACCATGTTCAGCTGAATGAAGGAGGCAATTTCCGAGGAGGTGGGGGGGGGGGGGGGTAACCAAATAATCAACCTCTCATTATTCTTTTTCCCCCATGGTTGGCGTTGAACATTACGCATGTGAGAGTTAAAATTTCTTCCTCCCACCCGACAGAAAAAGGTTATCTTTGGTCCTGCAGGACGGGAAGAATATTTATTCATAATTCGATCCCAGGATACTTTCAACAGAAAGGGGTGTGTTTTGAAGTGTCGTGAAGATGTCTTCAAGATCAAGGGGGTGGAGGTTTGATTGCTTGCACAGTCTTACAACTTCCGTTTGAATGAGAAGGGAGAAGGCGATGAAAAGAACCTTGATCCAAAAATAAGCTTTTTTAGTGTTTTTTTTTTTCGGAAATTAGATGAAGGTCGAAATATGTTTGTTGTGTAAACTTATTTTTAAAAAAAAATGTGGAATTTTTTTTTGTAAATTGGGAAGGAAAAAAAAATAGACTCAAGCTGAGGGAGGGGCGCGCGCCCCCTGGCTGGATCCGCCATTGCGCTCATGAAACTTTGCAAAAACGTTTTATTTGTCATGAGTATAAAGAAACAAAGGAGTTCATAAAAATATCTAGCATAGAAGGGTGTTCTTTGAGGAGGCTTTTTTGTTTTTTTTAAATTGAAAAGTAATTTTGGTATAACCTAGGCCTTTCACCTTACGCTAAGATAGCGAGTCAGAAATGTGACGAAAAAGGGGGAGGGGGGGGGGGGTCAATCAATGGATACGGATTATCTTGAAGTATATTTCTAAAACATTGCATAGATATTTTTTTTTTAAACTTTTTTAAAATATTTGATTTTATCCTGGTTAAGGCACAGGTGTTGCGCCCCCCCCCCCTCAGGAAAATCCTAGATCCGCCACTGCATCAAACGCCCCATGTTTTTAAAAATTTCATGGTCAGTCCCTAAGCTATTTTTGCTCAAAATGCTAAAAAAATACGATACTTAAAAGTGTTTAAAAATTGAATATCATCTATATGTGGTCCACCGGCACTTGGAATATACAATAAAAATGGAAATTCTAAAAAAAATGCATTGCAAGTAAAAAAAATTTAAGCATATATTTCTAATGAAATAATGCAATTTGACAGTTTTGTGATATAATAAAAGGATATATAATCATGTACTACTAATTTTCTAATTTAAATCATATAAGTACACTCGTTTAGTCAATTTTGGCCGTTTTCGCAGATTTCTGTTTTTGTCGATTTTGTGTCGAGTTGTATTTAGAGTGAGATTTTTTGGAAATTGGAATTTTTAAAATCCACCATATAGTGCTTTAGTAATTGTAGCCAAAGTCCGTTATAAAAGGACAAAATTAGGAATTTATGTGAGAATGATTTTATGTAATGTAATAAATATTTATTTTCGTTAACCCTGTCTGATCCAATTGTGTTGTACTCCACTATATTATGATCAAAGGGCCGTTGGTTGGTTGTACTCAGATTATCTGGCGCCGTCAGCAACACGAGGGCTATAATGCGCCGAAACATTTCGTCATTTAACAAACCAACATACATTTACAAACACCCATGCCAACACGGGACTCGAACCCGCAACCTCGCGGTCTAGAAGCCAGCACGCTAACCACTATACCGTTTGGTCGGCCCAAAGGGCCGTTGGAAGTAGACTTTTTACCAATCAGTGGAATCCTTCAGGAGGGGTTCGTTTGAATTAAATTCTTAAATTAATTACTAAGAGTGTTGCACTCATAAGTTGATAGTCCTCTTAGACATTATCAAATGGTACATTAAATGGCAAGTTTACTCTTCTGGTGAAAAATCCATGTATTGTTTTGCAGTTTGGTACAGCTTTTGATTACCGTAGTAAAACACTGGTTATTGAATAATCTCAATAGTGAAATTTAATGGATAGTTTGAGTAATAATCAACAAAGAGTTGATTAGGGAAGAAATGCAGTATATTTGTTTAATTCTTTCTCAACTTAATGGGTTGGCAGTTGAACTCCCAAAACCTCCCTCGTTACGCCTATATCTTTACATCAAAGGTCGATGACTAAAGTCAAGTCTATAAAATGTATGTTCCCGCGATAAAGACTCCATTTCTCCAGCCTGTGTAGCGCGTATAGTTGTCTGCGAACAAGAGGTTCAATGTGGTACATTAGTTGCATAAATGTTTTTCACTTTCGTATAGCTTTTGATTACATTAGTAAAACACTAAATAATTACTAGTAAGGAAATGTAATGGAAACCTTTAGTAATAACTGACAAAAAGTGGTTGGAGAAAAAACGTAAATTTGCTCAATTTTTCTCAACTCAATGGGGTGAGGGTTCGAACCTGCAAAACCCCTCCCTCGTTACGCCTATAATTTGCTGTTGAATTTTTGTAAAAGAACTTACCCGAGACCTTTCATTTCACAAATCACACGTGTCTGGCATTTGTAAATTTGGGAATGCTGACCTTGATCAGACGAACAAATCGCCAGAGTCATAATATAAACTCCTCAGAACATCCAAACTAAAATGATTTATTCAGTTATCCAAAGGAATTTTTAATTTCACCAAAGGGATTAACTGTTTTAGAGCATGCTATGCAAGAATAATATGTAAAATGTTGAAACAGTTTAACCTATTGAGGAAATTATAGTTTTTGTATGGAAATAAACTGTGGTTTCAATTTAAGAGGTAACATTTGTTAAATTTTATCGAATTATCCCCTTAACAAGAAATGATTGACTTAGTTTCCTGAAGAAATTCTTGATTTCCCTGATGTGATAAACTGTTTTAACAGAATATGCTGTATTAAGATTATTAATATGAAACATGTGTTGAAACAGTTCATCCTGTTGGGAAATTGTAACTTTCGTCGGGTAATGAACTGTGATGATTTCAATTAAAAAGCGCAACTTTTGTTAAATTTTATCGAATTGTCTCTTTAATAAAAAAAAAATGTGGATGTTCAGCTTCCTGGAGAAATTCTTAATTTCCATGACGTGATAAACTATTTTAACAAAGTATAATATATAAAATTAATCTAGCCTGTGTTGAAACAGTTTATCCTGTCGGGGAAATTAAAAATTTCGTCGAGAAATGAATTGCGATTTTCAATTTAAGATCATGGTTTTTGTTAAATTTCATTGAATTCATCATCATTAGAATGATGAATTGTTTAGTTTCCTGACGAAATTCTTTATTTACCCCACAACTATGTGAAACAGTTTATCCAGTCGGGAGTAATTAAGAATGTCTTCATAAAACGAGAAGTTGTTACCCTGTGTTTGGTGTGAATCGGAATAGGTGTTCTATAGAATAGAGACAATGAGGCTTACCAACTATTATACTATTTTCGTTTCTTAAAAATTTAATTGAAGTAAAAAAAATTGAAGCCCACCTGCTGGCGCCATCTCTAATCATTTTCAAACGAGACATCAATACCCAGCAAAAAAGAATTCCCTTATATTTCCCTGATTGCTGGAGTAAATTTATTTGATTTAATTGTGCAGTTTATAATCGAAATATTCAAACATCAACTTAAAAAGGTTCGGGTAATGCCGGTTGTAGCATTGCTGAGGAAATTTTTTTAAAAATTGCATAAGTTTTAAAAATTCCTTAATATCTATAAACTTAAAATTTTTTCCAAAAATACCTAATTAGTTGGGCATGCTCAATTTTGGTGAAAACCCTTAGGGCCTTATTATACAGAGCCACTCGAGTGGCAAACGCAGGGCTAAATAAATATTTACTGGTTTGAAAGTAAACGATATTGATTTTTTTTAATGTTTTTCCCATGACTTGGTTCTTGTAATCAAAATAACACAAATTACTCTAGTTTTCTTGCATTTTTGTTCAGTACCGAGAATACAAATCATGAACTTAATTTACAAAATATATATTTGATACAATTATTAAAAACTTGTTATGTCTTGACCGCTTTTTATATATTTTATACACAGTTGTAAATAACGAATCAATGTTTTTTGCTCATATAAACATAATTTTATTTATTACACTTGCATTTATGAAAGAAAACAGAATGAAGAGAAGTTAACAAACACATTTAAATTTATACTGTAAAAAATATTACTGTTAGCATCGTTTTAAAATTACTATAACAGTATAAGTATATAGTGCTATACTTAGTTATCTAGGATTATTATTCAAACGATTATTTCACAGCACGTTGTTTCAATTTACTATTTAATAGTAAATTTCTTGATGCAAGTCAAAAATACTAACTTTGGCAAACAAACTTTTGTTGTCATTTGTAATAATGTTTAGAGAGTGGAATACACTTTTTTTTAAAACAAATTTCCACATACTACAGAATATACCAGAAACAATTATATAGAGTTTTTAACACTTAAAAACCATAGAGTTAAAATATAAAAGTAGAAGATGCATTCATATTTCAAATGTTTAAAAACAACTTGATGGATCCCATTAGTTTTTTTTTTAGCACAGAAAGTAATCTACCAAATTTTCTTTTCAGCTTTGTTCAGTACATAAATCAGTTTTTACCAGAATATTTACTTTAAAACATGACAACAATAGAAAATAATTTTCTGAAGAAAACAGTAACAATAGAAGTTTATTTTCTTGTCTAGATAATGTGTACATATAGTTATTTATTTTTAAAGCTATTTTAATCTAAAGACCATTAAAAAAATTATTTGAACATTATTTACACATGTTTTATGTTTAGGGTGCCTATGTATCAAAGACCACAATACTTTGAAATTTTTTGTCTTTATGGAAAATTCTAAAAACTGACCAACTATTTTTTTATATGCATCTCTAAATATTAAAGTTAAAAGTTTGGCCAGCCATTTTATAAGCAAAGAAAGATTGTATATTAAATTAAAAGTGAAAAATATTCTAGAATGATTAAATTTTTTAACATTCTCCAGCAAACTAGTGGATATATTTGTCTTTTGAACAATTTTGCATAATGGCCAGCCAATTCACGATTAACTCGGTAACTTAACGAACCGACTTTGAATACTTGGAACATTCAATAAAATGAACCTTTTTTTTTTTAACTTAACTTAATGAATGTCACAAAAAGAGTTTTAGTGAATGAATAACACACATACAATTCTGTACATACAGACATAAGCAAAATTTTTCTTTATATCCTAAATCAATGACCTTGGATATGGAACGAATAAATTTCCCACATACATGTATTGCATAATATCTTAATACTTGAATACATATTGAACACATCATTTTTAATTGTTTGCATTTTTATAGCTTCTTTTTGCATATTAGACTTTCGATACAGATGTGTGTGTATACACACTATTTATATGCATCACAGTCGTAAAAAATAAAAATACATTACTTACACAAAAGCTTTCTTAGTCGCACAACAGCATATACAATATGGATTTATGATAGAAAACGGGATCATTAAAAAACAAAAGCATGCAGACTTATACACTACTTTATGTTTCACTTAAAATTTTAATTTAAAAATTTTTGTAAGTCAAATACTAAGTTTGGTAAACAGAGCTTTAGTTATCAAAATCTAATCTGAAAATATCTTCATGTAACAAAATACCATAGTTTTAACTGATGTACAAAAATTAAGAATACTAAATCTTAAACATTTGAAATTTTTTAAATTAAAATATATATATATATATATATAATAATAAAATAAATAAAAATAAAAAGTTTCAAACATAACTTTAGTTTGTCCAGCATGTAATATTCATGGTTTCTTTTTCAAGCTTTCTTAATGACCATTTTTACATCATAACCTCAAATAACAAAATATTTATTTTTAGAAAAGTTATTGAAGTTTATTCTGGAAGACATTTTTTCCACTTGCTTACTTTCTTGACTAGACATACTTTATGCAAATATTAAAGAAACTATTTAAGTGCAATAAAAAAAGCATTTTCAAGGATAACTGAACATTACTGGCATGAGTTTTTATTTTCAATGTTGCAATGTATCCAACAGCATTAGTTCAGAATTCCAGCCACTTCAAAAAGTAACCCTTTGTTTGAATAAAATAAAGTTTTTCGAACATAACAAATGGTTTAAAGTTTTAAATATAACAGATTCCTAACATACATAATAAAGTTCACATATTGAAAATCACTTTTTGATTATAAGATTTTCTTTTCCAAAGCAATGAAGTATGGCACTTATCATTGGATCCCTGAGAATAACATTTTTAACACTTGCCTATTTTGGAAATAAAGCACTTCAAAAATTTCAAACTTAAAAAGTAAAAGGTTTAGCACCAAAATAATGATCACAGTAATGGAAAGCTCTTTTTGTAAAAGTAAACTTTCAAAACAAATCAGAATTAGATATCTGAAAAGAAAATATATATAAATTAAATATGAAGTTAAAAAAATAAAAAATGACAACAAACTACAGTGTAAAAGTTATTTGGTTTTTATCAATGTGACACCTTTTAAGTTGTTATTGCTGAATACAAGGGTTTCACCCTCAGACAGATAATAACAGATTAGAATAAAGGGAATGCTGCTGTGTTATTATTTTTCTTTTAAATAGTGTCAATCTTTTTTAGTTATTTGTTTTCCTGCAAAACAAAACTTCTTTGCTGGTATTTTTTTTTCATGAAATGCAAGATATAAGCTCTTTTTTAATATACCTCAACATGTAGGAGAAAGAAGAAAAGAAAAGAAAAAAAAAAAAAAAAAAAAAGAGAGAGAGAAAAAAACCTTAGCTTTGGCAAAAAATGAAGCAACCACTTTCTTACAATCTATTCATCATTTAATATGAATATATTATTTTTACTAACAGTCTGCAAAGAAATGTATCTGTAATAGTCTACATGTGCTTTTATAAAGACACAAGTCATTGTTGAACTAAAGACAAATAAGACTTTACCTTTTGAAATATAAACCTCAACTTTCCCCTTTCCATACTTCTCCATCATACGATTACATTCTCCTTTGATTAGGTTATCCCTGAAATAAGTGTTGCTAATGTCCATATTTGCTATCACAGAGATGCCATTTTTTTTACCATCTGTAAACATTTTCTCCTGAAACATAAATTATATCGCAGCAATTATCAAATATGAAAAACTATGACAAATGCATAAAAATACTTTATTAAACAAATAGTTGAATTGCTTTTATAAGTAGACTGAATGAAATACTTTTGGTCACTTAAACTTTTACACTATGTAAAAACTCAATTTGAAGATATGTATAGCACAAAAAAAATTAATTTGAATAATTTTTCTAAAAAAAAATCAAAGTAGTGATTCAACATCCAATAAAAGCTCAAAATTAAAGGTTTTGAAATGATTATTTTAATAAAATTTTAAATTATATAATTATTTAAAATATTATAAAATTTAAAAAAAAAAATTCCCTGCACTTTCAGATTTACTACATAGCTCAAGGTCTTCAACATTTCCTTTATTTATGTTGCTATTTTAATAAATAGTACACAACTAAAAATTTATAATAATAAAACTAAAAGTCTGTATGTCCCTCTAATATAATTACTAAAAAAAACTACTTCAAATAGGCGTATCTCTGAAATTTTAAACTCGAGTAGTTTTGATCTTCTAATTTGACTTTTGAAAAACATTAAAATTAAAAAAAAATTTCAATTAATTTAAATATTTTTTACAAAACGACTTTTAATAAGGCTACAGCTCTGAAATTTTCATATGTAGTTTCTGAAATAAACATAAGTAGTTTTAGCCTACTAATTGGAGTTTTTAATTAATTTTTTTACAAAGCAACTTCTAATAGACGTACAGCAATATAAGTAGTTTCAATATAAGTAGTTTTGGTCTTCTAAGACTTTTGACAAACACATAATGTTAAAATATTCTCTGAGGGGTGAGGTGGGCTGTGTTATGCATTAAAGGGATTTTTTTTTTCCCCGACATGTGTAGGGATTCTAATATTAAGGATTTATCTAGCAATTAATGTTTTAGCGAATGAAGCCAGCTTATACTTGAGCAGCAATGAAACTTTCAACGGGCGAAGCGAGCCTATGCTCACGTGGCAATGAACCTTTCAGGAAGCAAAGTGAGCTTGTGATTATGTGTCAATTAACTTTTCAGTGAGTGAGGCGAGCTTGGTTTTCGATAGCAATGAGCCTTTCACAAAGAGAAGCACCAAAAGCTGGCACTTATACACCAGTGACAAGTCTCTGCAACAAGGGACCACGCAGCTAAGTGATAATATAAAATACTAATTTACTAAACAAAAATTTCCTTTAATATTTGTTATCAATTTAATACTTAGGATATAAAAGTATTTGAATAATGAAAACTATTTGTAACCGTAATTTTTAGAAATTTTTTTATAGGCGATATAAGGCAGAAAATTTTCTAATAAGAATTCATACATATCACCATACTATACGAGTTTCTCTATTTAAAAAAAAAGCAAGGATGTGTATTTTGTAAACGCATTTAAAAAAATTCTGGTCTTCGGACAACTGTGAAATTTTAAACACAAGTAGTTTTTGTATTTGTTTTAGTTCCATCGAAAGCCAAAATGTTGAATTTTTTTTTGTTAATTACATTTTAAAATTTGGTCGTAATCCTATTCCTATGGGGAAAAGATTTCCCCCTACTTCCCTATCTGAATAAATACTTGAAATATTTACTAATATGGTTATAGTCTTTGAAATCGTCTCTTGCGGATGATATAAGAAATGTTGTTCTGGAGACGGCTTTCGTCCTTCAAAAATATATGGAAGGTGCGTAGGTCTGGGGTAAAGTAACTATTTGCATGGAGAAGGTGGGGAGAGGCAATAGCCTCCAATTAACGACATAACATAATCAGGGTGGCCACAAAATTCAGGAAAAAAAGTTCCCTGATATCCCTGACAGATTTCTAAAAAATTCCCTGATTTTAGGGCAAACTTTTTTCCAAATTTCCCCAATTTTCTTAGGTTTTCCAGATGTCTAGACCCGCTGATCAAATAGAACATGTATGCTAAAGAAGAAATATGCAATTTTTTAAAAAACAGTTTTGCTTGTAATGTAACATTAAACTTCTAATGGCCTAACACCACAAATCTCCATGTAAATAATGCCAAAATACGGATGAATGTGCCTTAAACAATACAAAATTTCCCCGATTTTCATGAAATTTTAAAAAGTTCCCTGACATTTCCCTGATTTTTTTCCAGAATCAGAAAGCTCTCTGACATTTCCCTGATTTCCAGGTTCCTACTCTGATAATGCATAACAAGTTTTGACATAATGCATAACATCTGATTACGTCAATCGGATAGTGTAGTTTCAATCGATGCTGTTTCGTTCATTGTGGGTTGGGTTTTTTTTTGTGTTTTTAAATCGTTCAGTGTCATTTAACATTGTATTTTGTTTTTGCATTATTCAGGGTTTCTGCCAAAATAAAATGTCCCGAACCCATGACTTTTTAAGACTGAAGCAAATAACTTTCCGTGACTCAAAAAATCACAAAGAAAAAAACTATATAAATTTTACTAACACAAATATAGTAAATCATTGTACTATAAAATAATTTTTATAAAGTTTCATTTTATATTAAGTAAAAAAAATCCTTATTTCAGTAACGAAGATCCTTTGTAATCAGAAGAAAAAAGGAGAAATAATTTTCATTCTTTGATATTTCATTGTTAAAAAAAGCTTATAAATTTTTAACAATAAAGAAATATTTGAAGGAATAAGCCAATACATAATAAATTAAATTATATCATCAAAAATCAAATGTTTTGATATCAACAATGCAAAACGACAGTTTGGTTTGCAAGTTCCGACTGCCTATTTCTGACACTGCTAGGATATCTGAGCTTCTAAATGATAATCAAGAAATAAAAATGTTAACACAAGTTTATCATATCAGTTCATTTCAGTTTTTATATTATGATTTGTTTCACCTATGAGACCTTACTTGGGTGAAGTCATAAGTTTGGAGTTCAGAAATATTTTCGTTAAGTTTTTGACTGCAACCAGTTGTTTCTGTCAAAAACTAAATAAAAATGTAGATGAATTTTCGATGATATGAAAAGCGATCATGGCGTTTATGACGTCATGTGATTTTACTTTAAGTCAGGGTTAGAAAAAACCAAAAAAACTTTTTTTCTTTAACCCTTTAAATCCCATGGAGTCAGCGTTGTGGGTTTCACAAAACCCCGATGACTTTCCATTCATAAAAACTGGAAATGAACTCGCCCAACTCGTTCTCCTGTCTGCCACTCCTGGGATTGCTGTGGGGGGTCACTGTCGACCATTAAAAGATCATTACTATATGTATACAGCCTGCAATAGGGGTGTGCGTTGGGTCATCTGCTTGATATGTCAGAGAATTTAGTTGGCGTCTTATCAATGAAACAAACGCCACCGCTAAGTACATGACAAGATTCGCATAAAAGAAAAGTCCCTGACTATCTTACTCCATGTCCAAAGGGTGGGGCAGTTTGACATTGAGTACTTTAAATCCATGTCTCCCCTCTACATGCCCCACAATAGCCTATTGTTGAGGACCGTCACGCTTTAAACAACTAAGGCAGGGCAGTTCCCCTCACTTGAAAATATACGTTTACCCCTGCAACCGCCCGAAAGGCGGTTAGCTGGGAAATTCTCTACAAGGCGGTATAGGGCGGGTTGGGATTTAAAGTGTTAAACCAGGATTTTTTAAAAATATTTTTCTAATTACATGCATACTTATTTATAAATAAAATGTAACATTAACTAGAATAATTAATGTTCAAATAGCAAATAATATTCAGTCTGAAAATAATTTGTGTTGTTGTTGTCGTGTAACAAGTGCAGAAAAAAGGTGAAAAATAGGCTAAGTCAAATGGGACCAAAGGCATTGAGCACAGTCCTGGCCACATCTCCGACTTTATCGGTATAAAGGGTGTCATGGTAGCAGTTGAGATCGATGTTGAAGAGGGTCGAGGCAACAGAGATGCAACTGAAGAGATGCCTCGGATCCAGCTGAACTCCTGGGTAGTGCCTGCAATCTGCATAAGTTCTGGAGCCGTCAGGCATGATCTTCATACCTCTCATGTGCCCCGTCCGCAATCTGCTGATGGTAGTGGTGATTTCGCGGTCAAGATTAAGCTCCGGAAGGCACCATTTCTTCCGAAGTCCGCCGCAGAGGTGATGTTTTGCAACGGCATTTGCATCGAAGCAAGTGGTTTGTATGGGAGGGGGATCCATGTTCCTAGCCTCCTTAGCAAGGGAGTCCGCTTGTTCATTCCCCTCGATGTTGACATGAGCGGGGACCCATTGGATGGTGCAGGTTTTCTCCCTGGCAACTAAGGTGGACAGAAGCGCGTTGATTTCGTGGGCGAGTCTTGATTTACCTCCTTTAATGGCCTCCAGAGCAGACTTACAGTCTCAGAAAATGATGATGCCATTCGAGGGAACTGATTGTGAGAGGTAAAGGGCTAGAGCGGATTTAATGGCGATCAGTTCACTAGTGAAGTTGGAAGCGATTTTTCCGGCTGCGACCCGATGTTTGAGGAATGTTTGATCTGGAAGGAGAAGGAAGATGCTAGAACCTCCTCTGTCGCATTCTGAGTTGGAGGAGCCGTCAGTGTAAGCAGTGGCAAGGTCAGGTTTAGAGAGCTTCGCTATAGTTTCCATACCCTTTCTCTTAATGGTTGCTTGTGGTTCTTTTTTCGAACACGGTTCCAGCAGGTCTAAATTGATTTTAACAGTAGAAGGTGGTTTGACAGCAAAAAATGGTTCTTCAATAATGTCAAGGCATGAGTGATTCAGACTGATGTTATTTCTGATATCTTTGTCGTATTGGAGCATGGAGGATCTCTTTAACCGGTCCCTGTTGTTCCAGGCGCGAAAAGTAACATTTGAGATGTGTTCCACGCTGCTGCACCTGATCTTATTGGTAAATTTAACAGTGGCCAGTTTTCGCCTACTTTCAAGTGGTGTGAGACCGCATTCAATCTCAGCAGTCAGGTTGTTAGTTGAAGAGACTGCACCAATGATGATTTTTGAAGCTCTGTATTGGACAGCATCAATCTTTTCTTTTGATGAGGAGGATGCTGGAGCCCATATTGGTGCTGCATATTCAAACATTCAACAAGCTGCATTTAAACTAAGTAAATAAATAATTGTCCCTTATGCGGACATTCAAATTATTAAATTTTAATATTATATTTATAGATACAATTTTTTAAATTCAATACATACAATAGTAATTGTTTACTGTATAATACATGGAATATTGCTCTTAGATTCATCGATAATGGTGATAAGTTGCTCAAAATGACATTTTTAAGTTTCAGAAATAAAACACAAAGCCTTTATTTTAGAAACAAGTTTAAAATGCAGCCCATAAATTATTTTTAATAATTTTGAATAATTATAAAACATTAATAAATTCATTCAATTAATATAAAAACTTATTGCTGATACATATAAAAACTTCAATAGCCTTTAATTTCAAGATTTATTTTAAAATACGTTCGAACTTATTCTATCTATAATATTCGTGTATTTTTTCATTTACAAAAACATCAGTTGTATAATACCAAGAATGTAGACCTTTCATTTAAAAAAAAAAGTTTAGGAGGTAATATTTTGAAGAAGAAAAAAAAAAAGAAAAAAAAAAAAAAAGGAAAAAAAAATTGTGGCTTTCTCTAAACCTAGTTACATGAACCATGCCAACCCTGCTTTAAGTGTTTAGGAATCCCATGAAATTCACTGAATTTCCATGACTTTTTGTCGTTTTTTTTTACTCAAAATCATGATTTTTGATAACAAAATTTAACCAATGACCAAATTCGTGAAATTTTCTTACTTTCCATATAAGGGGAAACCCTGGTTATTACTTATGGCGTACCATTTGGATTAAAATTTGCATTTATTACTCATTCAGTTTTAGTTTCCAGTTTCATTTATTGTATTAAGTGTTTTGCATTAAATCTTTTTATTGCTCCTTCTTTGTGGGAAATTTAGCCAAGTTTTAAGTTTTACTTCAATTTTTTTGTCACATTTTACTATTCCGGTTTGCTTTTTATTCATCCTTCATCCATTTTCGCTCTTGTAATAACTTTTTTTTCAACAAAGATCATACATATACTTGACACAATCATTCCACTCTAAAGTAGTTTTACTGATTCCACCACCAAAAAGTTGTGGGCTTTTTTTATTTTGATGACGCAATCTGGCAATGTTTGAAGGGGGGGGGGGGGTATATTGCAAAAATACCTGCTAACAGTTAAAGGCATTGTTATTTAATGGGGAAAACATTCTTAATATAAACTGTGGGTTTGTTTTAAGTTAGGATTACAATTTTCCAAAAAGCGTTAAGGTCCACACTCACACCAAGCTCGGATATTGTGGGAGCAAAAATATTTTCGAACTTGGTTCAAAGGGATTGTGTTTTTTTAGTTCCCAACAAGTTTTCCAGTTAATATGTATGTTTCTGGAAAGTAGGGGATGGACTAAAATGCAAAAATATCTGCTATTGGGTAAAGGCATTGTAATTTAAAGTGGTGGACATTTCAAATTAAAAGTGTGGGTCTGAGTAGAAATGGACTTTCTCTCGGAGCTTGGCGAACGTTACCGAGCAGGCAACTTGAAGATGGTGAGTCAAACCAAAGGCATCAATCCACGAGTAAATCACAGGAATTGCATTACCAATCCAAATCTATTTTAAACAATGTTTTGCGTTAGGTTAAGATTGCAATTTTCAAAAAAGCGTTAAGGTATGCACCCATACCAAAATCGGAAATTGCTCAAGCAAATTTTTTTTGTTCCCAACCATTTTTTCAGTTAATGTGCATGTTTCTTGAAGGTGGGACTAAAATGAAAAAATATCTGCTATTAGTTAAAGGCATTATAAATTAAATAGTTGGCGTTTAAAATTATAAGTGTGGGATTGCATATAAATGGGTTCCTGCAGGGTTGGTGAGCATTTGCAAAGCATGAGGCGAAGCCCTAGTAAAAAAAAAAAAAAAAAAAAAAAAAGTATTAGTCAAACATACCAAGTATTTTGTTCTGTGTTTGGTCAGTAGAATGTGGTCAACAATATCGTAATTAGTTGCACAGGCGCAACATAAAAAACAATTGTAGATTTCGCCATTCTTGCTTTGGGTTTCTTTTATATAATCAAGCCCTATAAATACAAATAACTTGAATTGCACATAATTTCATAAATTTTACACGGAAAATATAAGATAAGTGTTTTTTAAAGTATCGCAAAAACAAATTTTAATCATTTAAAAAAAAAAAAATCATGCAACAATAAATACAACTGAATAGTAACAAATGTAATATTCTCTTGTTTTGCTTTAAGTTTTCAAAAATGCATTTTATTTATAATTCTTTGAAAATCAACAGTTTTAGCCTTTTAAAAACAATTTAAAGATATAGAATCCATTTACTTTTAAGTGGTAAAACGTTAACAAGATGAGGAAAATTGCTTAGAATACTAGAAGCATTAAATTTACTTTAGGAACACAAAATATGACAGATAAATTATAAAAATTTATAAAGATACAGGTCCTTCGTGTTCAAACACACTACCTTGATTAAGAAAACATAAATTAAGGGGAGTCAATGTAAAAATTTATTTAAAATAAAAAGTATATATTATATAATGTTTATGAAATTGGATTTTTAAATGCAGAACATACCAACAATAACTTCATCTCTAGCTTCTTTATGCAACAATGACTCTAGTTTTGAAACAACATTTGGAGATGCTCTAACAGCTTTCACTTTTGCTGGTTTTTCTAAGAAACAAAATATTTTTAATTTGCGTTCTTTAAATGTATTCCATACAAGTTTAAACATTAGATTTGCCCATACTTTTATTCAAGGGAGCAGAAAAAGACCATAAATTTAACCAGAATATTATTTCAAAAGTAGGAATTTACCCAGAAGTTACTTATGCCTTGTAAAAGTTTCCAGCGTTCTCTAACACAAAACTTGTTTTTTTCTGTGACATTCTTGATATATTTTTCTACATTAAATTACATTACATACATAAAATTATCAAAATATTAGATTTTTTACAAATATTTTAATTTGTAATTTTCTCCCATTTTATAATATAGCAAATATTAAGTTAAAAAAATCAATATTTTTATTGGTTGGTTGGTTGTATTCAGATTATCTGGCGCCGTCAGCAACACGAGGGCTATAATGCGCCGAAACATTTCGTCATTTAACAAACCAACATACATTTACAAACATCCATGCCAACACGGGACTCGAACCCGCAACCTCGCGGTCTAGAAGCCAGCACGCTAACCACTATACCGTTTGGTCGGCTCAATCAATATTTTTATAAAATTGTTTATATGTATAACTCGCATATTTTCACAGGCAGACTGGAGAGACTTTTCTGGTTGATCTATGTTTATAACAAAAAGTATACAACAATTTTTTATTATCCTTCAAATTCCTGAAAACTTAGAAGAATTCACGATGGGCCAAAAGTTCATACTTTTTAAAAGAAAATCACAATTTCCAAAAACAACACAAACCATATATTTTTTTAATCAATATGCAAATAAGTATAGATTTAATTTGACTTTAAACTTAAGATTTCGCCTTTAATTTTATTAAAAGGTTTGTTCAGCACTCATTTCTAATTTAATTTCATTAGATGGGATAGTAAACTTTTAAAACTAATTTAAATTTGGAAAATAACCTCAGAAATTGTTAAATTGGTGATGAACCAAACATAGCAATGAAGCGTGTAAACAATAATATACGGATCGCACCCGCTTCAGATGGCAAATCCAAATAGCAACATTCTCCTTGGACATGAAAAGCTTAATTGTTACTCAATATTGCCATCAAAGTACCAATATTAAGTGAGGAAGAAAAAAAAAATATATAGGGATTTTGATTGCTTGTTTTCATGCACTTTTTTAGTTTTTATACATGCAAAATTTGTCCTGAACCGCAGAAATTTTTACTCAGCTTCGTTTATAAGTTTAAAATATTCTGCACCCCAGCTGTTATTTTCATAAGTATATAGACTTTATAGAAACATCATAAATTTTCATGTCAAAATATAAAGTCTTAATTTCCACTAACAGAATTTCTAAACATGAAATTAAAGGAATCACAGAATTTTTACTTAAAAATTTATTAATAAAAGATGTATGAATCAATTGCATCATTTTGTTTAAAAGATGCGATTGGAAACAGTAAAATTGTTATAATTGACAAAGACAATAAAATAAATATTTGCAAATTAAAATATTTTAATATATAAAACTTGTGGTTTTTAAAGTTTAATTAATGGAGATAATCGACTTTTGACAATTGCAATAAAAAGTTTAATTAACATATATTTCCTAAAATCCAATCAGCTTGGTCTTTTCTTCGCAAACAATATATTTTCAAAAATTAACTAAATTATACAACCGTTATATGATCAAGTAAAAAATATTCATACCACCAGGATTTTTCTTTGCATTCTAAAAAACAATTAAAAAAAAGTGTTAGTACAAAATCAATCCTAATAATGCACAAAGCTCAAGTTTATTTATAAAAAAAACAAGTTATAAATATTCATCAAGTTTTTTGAATACTACTAATAGAAAAAGTGATACCTAACACATAAGTATAATAGTATTTAATAATAAATGCTATGATAGTTTGTACAAAAAATTTCCCAATTTTAGGGCAAACTTCCTTTAAAATTCCATTTTTTTCAGATGGGTAGATCAAATAGACCATTTATGCCAAAGAGATAATATGCCAATTTTTTAAAACAGTTTTGGCAGCAAAAAAAGTTAACTGCAAAATGAAACTTCTCATGCTTACAGCAATTCTCAGGGAGAATGGCATAAAAAAAAAAAATTAAAAAAAAAAGAATGAACAGGGAAACCCATCTTCAAAACAATAGAAAAATTCCTGATTTTCGTGAAATTAAAAAAAAATTCCCCGATATTTTCCAGAATTAGAAAGCTCCCTGATATTTACCTGATTTCCAGGTTCTGTGGCCATTATGTTATATCCTAGAAATGTCATCAGATCAAACACTTAAAAAAAAAAAAAAAAAAAAAAAAAAAAAAAAAAAAAAAAAAAAAAAAAAAACACGTTTGAAAAATGTGTTAATGGCTTTTGTCCAAGAATATCTAGGGTTTCCAATAAACACACAAAGATTGTTCAAAACGAAATATTAACAGAAAATTACAAGCAAATATTGAAAAAATACCTTCAAATGTCGCTTGCCTCTTACATGAGCAGCCCACATATGAAGATTATTCATATGCGAGTCGCAGAGCTAAAATAGAAATTATAAAGAGAAACATTAAAAAAAAATCTATGAAACTTAAGGAATTAAAATTACAATTCAATTTGAGGTTACAAGAACTTTTCAAATATATTAAATAATATTGTACGTTTAAATAAAACTAAAAAACAAATGCACTGACACTATCACATGAAGAAATAACAAAATTACATCACAAAATGGTATAAACCCAAAAATCAGTAAACAGACTTTGCACCATTACAAAATCATAGGTCACCTAACCTATTATCAACTTTACAAACACAGTTTTAGAAAATAAAAATACACAAAATAGTAAATTTTTTTTATTTGAGGCATTGAATAGATTTGGCGGTATATGATTATGTGACACATTTCCGATTCAGTGAAAAAGTTACTGCTCATAAAACGCAGTTTCTACATATGTTAATAACAGTACTAGTAATATATAGGGTAAATAACTAAATAACCGTGCTTCGCCACGAAATTTTACCATGTGCAATATTTTAGTCAGCTGCAAGACCCTGCGTTGCGGAAATCTGTCATTGGTGTATTAGACCCCAATTTTTGGTCCTTCGCTCGCTGAAAAAGTCATTGACACGCAAGTACAGGCTTACTTAACTCGTTTAAAGGTTCATTGCTATGCAAACATGAGCTAGCTTTGCTCGATGAAAGGTTCATTGCTGTATAAGCATAAAGTTGCTTCACACACTAAAAACTAATTGCTATGTAAAGCCTTAAAATTAGAAGCCCCTCCCTTGTCGAGAAACAATAAAAAAAAAAAAAAAATCCCCGTTAATAACTATAATACAGCATCCCTTTAAGAATATTTTAACAGGTGATGTTTGTAAAGAGCAAAATTAGAAGGTCAAAACTACTCATGTTGAAACTTTCAGAGCTCTAGGCCTATTAGAAGTCTCTTTTTGTGAAAATATTAATTAAAAATTCATTAAAAAACAAATTAAAGTTTTAACGTTCTTTTTGTCAAAAGTCCAATTAGAAAGCCAAAACTATTTGTGTTGAAAGTTTCAGAAATGTAGCCCAATTAGAAATCGTTTTGTAAAATATTTGTTAATTAATTGAAAAACAAATAAAATAACAAAATTCTGTTTTTCAAAAGTCCAATTAGAAGGCTAAAACAACTTAGGTTGAAAATTTCAGAACCGTAGCCCTATTAGAAATCGTTTTGTAAAATATTAATTAAAAAATTAATAAAAAAAAATTAAATAAATAAATAAATAAAAAAAATACAAAAAAAAAAAAAATTTCCGTTTTTCAAAAGTCCAATTTCAAGGCCTACTTATGTTAAAAATTTTAGAGCTGTAGCCTTATTAGAAATCATTTTGTAAAATATTTTTAAAATTAATTAAAATTTAATATTCTGTTTTTCAAAAATCAAATTAAAAGGCTAAAACTACTTATTTTGAAAATTTCAGAGCTGTAGCCCTATTAGAAATCGTTTTGTAAAATAGATATTAATTAATTAAAAAATAATAATTAAAAGGAACTAAATAAAAATTTTAAATTCTGTTTTTCTAAAGTCCAAAACTACTTTTGTTGAAATTTTCAGAACTGTACCCCTATTAGAAATCGTTTTGTAAAAAATTTGTTAAGAAACTTAATTAAAAAATAACTAGTCAAAATTTTAACATTTTGTTTTTCTAAAGTCCAGTTAGAAGGCTAAAACTACTTATGTTGAAAATTTCGGAGCTGTATCTCTGTTTGAAGTCGCTTTGTAAATAAAAAATTAATTAAAAAAGAACTAATTAAAATTTTAACATTCTGTTTGACATGCATAAAATTAGAAAGCCAAAACTTCTTATGTTGATAATTTCAGACCTCTACTCCAATTTTAAGTAGGTTTCTATAGATCCAGACAGACAGACACACAGCTTGTTTTATTGTTATAGATAGTTTTTCAACTTTTTAAGAATTCTGAATGATGTAATTATTTTTTAATGAATAATGGTAACTAAAGTTTTATAAAATATTAGGGTGTCTACTAAATTTCTGTAGGTGCATTTAGGGACTTCCCAAAATTAATGTGTGATCTGATTTCACACGGTTATGTGGGTCAGTTAGATGCAATTATACTTTGAAATCACTTTTTTCATTCCTCACAGTCTAATCTCAAAAAAAAGGGACTAATATCAAATTTCAACTTCAAGATGTTTTCTAAATAAAATTTAAAAAATAAAGGCAAACCATAAATCATGCAAAAGTAGATAAACATTAAACAAAAACTATATTATATACATTATTTTTGTTTTCTGAATACCAGGGTTCATAACTTTTTTAGAAGTGAAATTTAAGGCCTTTTTCCAAGTACATTAAAAAAAATAAAAATAATAATAATAATCAAGGCCTTATTTTACTGTTGCAGAGTCTATAAAAGTTGCATTTTTTACACATTTTTTTTTAATTAACAAATTTGTATGAAGTTTAAAATAGATAAAATATGTTACTTAACAGCTAAGATGCAACCATATATATTTATCAACATCTTATTAGCCATGCGACTTCAACCATAGCACCGATTCAACCATATTTAAAGCTCTAATTTTTCATTTTGCAGCATGACAATCAGAAAAATTTGTTCCAATCCATTTTTTATAGTTCCAGTTATGCAACCAATTATAGGAGCATTTGCCATACTAAACGCGATTTATTTCGTAATGGGAAAAAAAGTAATTAACATAGTTTAGAATCGGAACTTTCATGATGAAAACAAACTTTCTTGAACAGACGGTTTGAATTTAAATAATGACGACAGCGGGCAGAACTAAACAGGATATCAGACGCACAACAAGCAGGCACCCTTTTAAAACGTGAACCAATTAACGAACAGCCACTATTCGCCGAAAACAAGGAATGGGAGGTAACTGATTCAACAGCGATTGACAGATCCGAGGAAAGTGAACAGGCTAGAGAATGTGACGCAAAGCGTGATGTGAGAATTCTGTTAAGGCAGGAATTTTATGGTTTTAGATAGGATTTTTTTCTGATAGGAGATTAGTTTTCGGGACAAAATTTAATTTTAGTTCTTTCTCGGCACACGTTTTTCATTTTCAGCATAATATCTTTAAAAACATTTTAGGATTTTATCGTGTTTGGAAATACAGAATAACTTATTTCTCATATTCCAACTAGGTGCTTGGTAAGACATTGCAAAGACCAGTTAATGTGGATAGATGGTAGCTTTTGACTCTTCGTTCACAAAACAAACCCATTAAACAAGTTGTTATACAAACATAAGCTTGCTTTGTTGATTAAAAGCATTTTTGCTACAAAAGCAAGGCTCACTAAAAGGTTCACAAGCATTGGCTTGCTTTGCTTTCTCAAAGGTTCACTACAATGTAATCTACCCCCCCCCCCCTCTCATTGCAGTACAGTATTTTTTTTAACCATTTCACTGTTCACTCTCTCCCCTAACCCCACCAAGAAAGAATTTTTTAAGAACTTTTCCCCTATTAATGCAAGTTCCATCCATGAGAAAAATAAAGTACAATCACACGATTCCCTCACATACCATTCCAGGGATTTAAAAAACTTTTCACATGTTTATACAAACTCCAATGCCATGGGGAAAGCATGTTTTAATTTTTAAAAATACAACCTACTACTCCCGCATAAGAAAAGAAAAGCAAAACAAACTGTTCAAAACTCACAAAAACAAACTTCACAATCAATGTTCCTACCTTTCAAGGGAAAAACCATACACACTAAAAAGCGCAAAGCTCAAAAGTGAGTAAAAAAAAAAAGCATACAGAGCTCAGAACAGAAAAAAAAAAATGCAAAAAAAAAATGCACTTAAATCAATTAGAATGAGGATTGTGCTTGAGTCATTTGGTGAGAGTTTTGGCAACCTGTTTCCAATTGCCTTGATGTTAAAACTTTAAATAGACAACAACCACAAGCTCTGGCTTGATTACTAAAGATTTAAGAGATTACTAGAACATTTAAATTTCTATGCATGTCTCTTTAAAATCAAATATTAATATATGTTTTAATATACAGAAAGATTAAAACAGTATTTTAAAATTATAAAATTTAACTAATTCCAATAAAATAACATACTTTACAGTAAAAGTCAGATTTTGAGGTATCCAAATATTCATCGTTTGATACAATACCTAAATATCAAGTAAATGTATATAAATATATGAAAATAAAAATATTACTAAATTAAAATATATGCATTGAAAATTACATTATAAAAATTCAGTAGTTTTAAGAAATAAAAAAACAAATTACCAGAATCCAAATTTTCTCCATGCTAGGGAGGAAAATAAAAGTGAAATTATGATAGTAAAATATGTAAAAATAGTTAGACAAGACATGTAAATAAAGATAAAGTACATACTTGACTTATTTATATAAAAACTCTTTTTATAGTAACATGCAAAAAATAAAACATTTTTAAACCAGAAATAGTGGTGAAAATAAGACTTATCGCAACGCTTGCGCTAAAGTATTATCGCACTAGTGCGATAAAGTACTTTACTGCATAACTATGGTAAATTTTTATATGATCTTAGTACAGAAATGACATTTTCAGAAGAGATTCATTGACTGGAGTTGCCAACATTAATATAATTACATTTTAAAAATATTTTTCTCTTGAGATTATAAAAAATATTATATGCAACACATGCAAAGATACTTTTCAAATTATTTGAGCACTTGCCAAATAAGCATTTCTCCTCATTTAAAAAACTATCACTTTCGCAACTAGTTGCATAAATAACTATTATTAGCACACTGTTACATTCCCAGAAATCTTTTAAGTATGTTTTTTATAAATATTCACAGGCAAAAGTTCAAAGAGATGGCATCAGTTACTCAAGATATGATTCATTACTAACTTAATTCCCACACAAAATGGAAAAACAGTTAAAACTAAATTACTTTATGTGCATTTAAAGGAAACGTTTGCAAAATTTTAGATTACCGAAATTAAATCCTTAAGCTTTGGTTAGAAACATTTCTAAAGCTCAATAAGTCAAATTAATCTTCATAAAATTTATATTTCATTGGTTTGTTAATTAATTATTAATGAAAGGTTTATACATTTTGTTGGTGTGCCATGTTATACTTTATCATCTGCAAATAATCACAGCTCCTAATTTACACCTTGAAATCAAATAAATATTATCAAAGCAGAGTTATCAAGAAACCTCAAACACGCATGAAATTGTGCAAATATCTTATGACATCAATTATTAATAGGTTTAATATACGTACAAATTCAAAACTCGCATAAAAAAGACATGAAAAACAATATTACCTCTGGTTTCATTGGAACATTCCTATAAAAATAGGAACAAAATTAAATTAATATTCATTGAACCACTAAACCACTAATTTAAGTAAGTTACATTTTTTGCACTTTAAAATTAGAGAAAAGGTAGCCAAGCATATTGAACAAAATATAAGAACATTAAAGAAAATTGGTTACTCAATACCATTTACAATTCTAACACTTTATATCATATTTAACGCTAATCTCACAAATATCAATATACACATGCTCAAATGCATTCTCATTTGTATTTAACAAGTTTTTTATACACTTGTGAATTTTTAGTTTTAGTGTAAATGAAGATAGTTCATCAAATACACAAAGACTAAGGGTCGTCTCAATTTTTATTTTCATCAAACCAAAGGGCATCATAAACAATAATAATAGGGCACAATACAGGTATGGTGTTAACTCTTTAGTTCCCAATGCAGTTTTCTGGAATATCCTTTAGGGACTAGGTTCCCGCCCGAAAAGAAAAACCATTTTCACCCCTCCAAGTGCTGCATTTAGAGAAAAGGGCAATAGACCCTCTGCTAAGCTAAGGGTAATTTATCTCTCTTCGCTTTCTGGTTTCCAGATAGAGATTGACAACTAGTAAATCCTCAAGGCGTTTTGTTTGTTTTCTTTAGTAGTACAAAGTATTTGTGTTTTGGAAATGAAGCTGTGAAAAGAAAGGCTTCCAAAGATAAGAATGAAAACCACCTGTTATACCCACCCTAGTGTGACGACAGTCACAAGAATACCTTGGCCCCTCTTCTCCCTCCCGCTGTGAAGGGAAATCTCTGACCCATTGTAGTGAGCCGTTAATGGTATCGGACCTCCAAGGTCCACCCAAGAAGGGGGGTAGGAGGTGTAAGTGAAAAGACACGGCCGGAATGGGACTCTGCCGACTGGGCCGTTTGGGCCGTTGCAGGGATTAAAGAGTTAAAGTTGTTTGAAAAACACACTTGAAGGTTACTTTAAATATTCCCTCAGACCATGAAAACTTTTTTTATAGAACAGAACTGTATAAAGTAGAGAATTTAAATGGGTGCAACAGTTTTACATAGAGGATTTTAGAAGGGGGAAAAAATACTGTCAGTATTCAGATTTTTTTTTTTTTTTTTTTTTTTTTTTTTTTTTTTTTGCTTTTCAAACACTAAACAATTTTTCACACAAAAAAAAGAAAAATTATATTTCAGAAACAAAAAAGAAATCTACCTTGGTTAGTAACCATTTGAAAATAAAAAGTCTGTAATTAAAAACTACATTAAATAGAATATATACTAAATAGTTACCCCCAACTAGGACCAGGTCGATCAAAATACAACGATTCAATGGGATTTGAAACTGGAAATAAAAAGAACTTTGTAAGAAAAAATAAGCACAAGACAAAAACTACAATACTTCAAAAGCTGCTAGCTTCTACTCATACAGTCAAACCCCATTGACACAGAGTTGGTGGGACCGTCAAAATGTTTCGCTTTAACTAAATTCTGTGTTTAACGTCGTAAAAACTTTTTCATCAGATTAATACAGATTTAAAATACTAACTATGTTTGTATTTAAGCTACTGTTAATTCATGTCTTCGTTCTGAATTCTTTTTCTTGCAGGTTGAAATTGATTTTTAAAAATTGTTGATAGAGTGCCGTTGGTGATTCTATACTTGGCTGCAATTGTAATTTTATTCTTCCTAGGAACTTATCAATTTCCAGGGGTCAAAGTGTAAAATAAGAATATATAGGATTTTTAAAAAAAAAATATAGGACAATTTAAAACATCAAATAACTGCACACAGTTGCTACTGAACTTAAAAATTAACTAGTTATACATTTATAAACTCGTTATACTGTATTTAAGAGAATAGAAAACACACCTTTTAAAAAAAAAGAAATCGCCTGATCCTGAATATGTCATCCGTTATTGCCTCAATATTCCATCCCTAAATCAAATTTTATTAATTACATTATTTGCAATCTTGAGTCTTTTGCTCCCAGTATCTATAACTGCTCCAATTTCTTTAAGTATTTCCTTTTTATCCCTGTTTGCAGTCTTTTGTTGGTTCAGATTTACTGTTCAGTGTCGGTTGGATTGGCGGCGAAAAGTGGGAGATTTAGCGCCGAATGTGGCAAACCGGGGACTTGGTTTTCCGGAAACCCTAATGACCGTCTGGATTTGACATCACAACGTATTGACGTCATTTTCAATTTTGGCGACTTTTATGAAAAAATCGTGGCTAATATTCCGAATCCGATACGGATTCTGCGCCAAGGTGATTTTCGCTAAAAAATGGCAGCCCGTCACTTTTTTAAGAGCAAGAGAACTACCTATGGTTGCCCTAATTAGGTGCCGTTTGATGACAGTGTTAGAAAAGAACTTACCTGTAAAATGAAATATTTGGAGCTGTACATACTATTTTTGACGGGTGATTTGTACATCCAAATGCGGAGCAAGCAGCCATTGTCTATACAAAATGCGTTTATGTTTTGGAGATTTGTGCCCCACAATTCCTCGCGCGTCTCGGTCTAGGATTTGGAGGTTTACGATCAGTCTGCTTTATCTTTGGTCTATGGTTTACAACTCCCGCCGTTCCAGTGGAGTTGAGTTGCACGTTATACAGCACGTGACGTCACAAGAGATAAAACGCCGCCGTTACAAGCATTTATTTTGTCAGGTGTTTTACGATCGCGGCAAAGAATCCGAAATATAAAAAATGGCAACGAACGGCGCCGTTATTGCGAATTCGAAGAAAATATAGATCGAATCAATATAGGATATATAGGACAATTGTAAAATATAGGACAATATAGGACGTCTTAGCCGATTTAAAAAAAAATATAGGATTTATAGGATATATATATAGGACGTCTGCGACCCCTGAATTTCCTTAAAAAAAATTCTGATACGTTTCTAACGACAATGATTGCTGCTTCTGACTCGGATTGACAAGATTCAACATGCAAATGAGGTTTAATTTCAAACGATGTTGGATAGGGGAAGGGCATGTGATGTCACAAAACCAGTTTACTAAGGGATGACATCCAAATTCACACTGAAATCAGCTCATTTTACAGCGATTTCCTTGAAATTTAATCACTCAGGCAATTTTCCTGTATCATAGGATTTCAACTTGAGGAATGTTTTGAAATGATCCTCCCCCCTTCAGGGCTGCCACTGACTATAAGCCTTTAAAATAGTTGCTTTAGTAGCCTCAGATGTTAAAAATAGTAGCCTCACTTTTCATAACTAAATAACGATTTCTTCTTTCAAAATGTTTAAACAATTATACTATATTGAAAGTGACAGGCGAATTTAATTATGCCCCATTTTCTAATTTTTTAAGCTACATTCAAAGCAATTAAATAAATTGCTTCAAAATTTAAGTTATTAGTAGTTATAAATTCAGCTACAATATTGAAATTTTAGTCATTCTGCATAGATTGACCAAGACAGCGAAATCGATCATCACACCAGCACAAATCATGGACATAATGTCTTATAACATCAATGGAAGCCTTGGCAAAAACGTCCATTACAACAATGCAAATCTCAGAGATGGTAGTTATAACATCAGCACCAAAACATAAAATACTATTGAAAATATAGATGTTAACCGGCAAATCAGCTTGGCCTTTGGCTAAAATGACAATCATTCCAATGTAAATATTGGTGATGGTGCCTTCCATACCAACTCAAATCTCAGCAATAGAGTCTACTACATCAACGTAATACTTGGTAAAAATTGTCATCACAAAAATGTAAATATTAGCGATAGCGTCAATCATAACATAGCAAATTTCGCAAAGGCCTATTAGATCAGCATAATATGCGGCAAAAAAATATGTAAATCGCAGTGATCGCCCAGCATACAAGCCTAAAAAACTGCATTAGCAGCCTTCACACTGGCGTAACACTCAATGAAATTAACAAAAACACACTAACATAAATTTTGACGATAGACAAACATTAGACGAAGCAGCAATAAAAGTAGTCATTCCACCGGAGAGCTTGGAATTCTGAATGCAGGCAAGGGTCTGTGGCGAACAGACTTGTAAGCAAGTACACACATGCACCCCCTTGAAATTTTAATGAGGATTTGCATCGATCTCAAGAAATGCTGGCCAAAAAAAGCTGCAATCGGCATATTCGCAGACTGTACTGTGTGATTTTTAGTGTGGATTTCATGTATTTATCTGTATGTTAAGAAACAAAAGCTGGCGTTTCACTTTCATACACAATAAGTAACTTCCACTTCAGAGTTACATTTAGTGATGTGTACTTCCAAAATATCAGATACTTTTCTCCTTTGATTGATTTAGGAAAATAACAAGGTTTTCCTACTAATGCAATTACCTTGGCAAAGTTTGGCGACTTTTTAACAAGAGAAGAAAGATGACTTACGATGACATTATCAAGCCATTTAAGTTGTGCAAAAGTAGATGCCCCACTGGTTACGTGGCAACCCTCAATTGCTAGATGTACATTTCAAGTGGTGTATTTTTACACAAATATAAGATTTCAATTAAAAAAGAACAGGTTAAGGAAGCTATCCATACTGATGCATTTTCTTTCGTCTTTCAAGGCGAATTTCACAAATTCATTCTTGTCAATTAAAGTAAATAAAGGCAAAATAATTTGATATTTGAGAATAAAATAGTGTATGTTGTTCAGCCCTATACAACGAAAGATGAAACATTGGAACCTAACAGGTAGACAAAAATAATAATTATGCGCGTGATTAACAGGAAGATGCTACCATCGGACTAACGAGGTTACCACTCGACCCATGAACATGAACTAAAATAACACCTATTTTGGTTCGAGTTCCTTCCCCTCTTAAAAATATAGCTATTTTCACAAAACTATGTCAGTACCTTAGCGACGATTTTTCCCCCATCCTAATACCAGACTGTACCTACTTTAAAAAAAAAGTAGTAGCCTTATCCAAAAATAGTAGAAGGTTTTGCTTAAAATAGTCATTTTGGGCCCTTTTATCTCTAAAATAGTCGCCTGGCCACTAAAATAGTCGCTTTAGTAGCCTTTTTAGTTGCCAGTGGCAGCCCAGCCCCTTCCACAGTAAATCCAGGTATATATCAAGTGGAGAAAAAGAAGGACAAGTTCAGTTAAATTTTTCGAATGGAAAGGCATTGGGATTTTTAGAAGTCTACAGTGCCAAGAGTACTTGAGTTTTAAAGAGTTAAGAAGCGGCATATAAATGTAGTAAGTTTCCACAGCAGTTGAGTAAAATCTTGTCAAGTTTAAGTTAAAATTAATCAAGCAGTTAACTAATACAGTTCTATATTTAGGTAAAGAATATAAAAACAACTATTTAGATTAATATGCATCTAGTGATTTGAGTGAAATGAAATTCATGAAATGGTGAGTAGTAAATAAATAATGAAGTAGTATGAAGTAAAATTTTAAAATTAAGTTACTTTAGTGCCACTATCTACACAGTTTCTGAGCTTAGTAAAATATTTTTTTCCTAATCTGAACTGTTTATACTATTAGCAATGTGAATTACTTACTTGCATTAGGGTCTGGAGTTTCTTCACAAACTCTGATTCTTCCTTTGCCATGTAAATCCTCATGATCAAATAAAACTGCCAACAATTTTTTCATGATGGACTTTTTTCTACTTACATGTTTAACTTCTTCATAAAATTCCCGATTAATTTCTTTCTAATAAAAAAAAAAATTGCAAATTAAGAGTTTTCAGTAATATTATTGGCCCCAGTAATATAAACTGTAGCGCATGTTAAAAAAACACAAACCTTGTCATTAAAATCCAATCGAAGAACAAATTGATTTTTTCAATTTTTACATCAAGTTGCCATTTAAGTTTTCTAAAACTCAAAATGAAATAATATATTATTATGACTAAGGATTGCAAGCCTCTTGCAAGTTTTGATGTTACAGCTTCCTCCCCAACCACGAGAGAACTTTTCACTACACTTTAAGTGAAAAGTTCCGACATGAACTCCATTTCACAACACGATAATCTATATCAATGGCAATATACACAATACAATCCTAAACTTAATTTGAATCCTACCTAAATATATTAGCAAACAAATCATCCTACATAATAGTAAACATAAATATGAAAAATAATTAATGAAATGACATGACAAGATATCCAACCAAATAGGAAGTTACAATATTTTAAGCATAACTATTATACGCATAAAAATAAACGTGTATTAAAGTTCAACTTTAAGCTCAATTAGTAACTGGCATGCGACTTAAAGTATCTGCATTAATGTATGATTTGCCCTTTCGGTGAGTAACCTCATAATTATAAGGCTGTAAAGTCAGTGCCCAGCTCATGAGTCTTGGATTGCAGCCAGCATTTGATTTTAGCAAAACTAATGGGTTGTGATCTGTTTGAATCTGAAATTTGATCTGACCATCCAGAAAACAGTGCAATTTTTTTACGCCCCAAAGAATGACAGCACATTCCTTTTCGGTGGTTCCATACTGTTTTTCAGCATCAGAAAACTTTTTGTTCAAGTATAAAATAGGATGCTCGTGGCCATCACCATCTATTTGGGAAAGTAAAACTCCCATTCCTTTATCCGAAGCATCACATTGCATTAAAATTCCCTTTGGGAAATCTGGATGAGAACTTAATTTATAATTCAATTCTTTAAAGGCTTCTTCACATCTTTCGTTCCACATTATGTTTCCTCTTCTTTCATGTCCTTTCATTGTTTCACTTATAGTAGAGTGGCTAGAGGGAAAAAAACTGCACTTCCTGAAACAAGTCTGTAATTTTGCACATTGATAGAATATATCATTCTAATTATTTTACGAAGTGTAGCCACTTGGATTTCACTTCCGGGCGAGTTTTTATACTTGTTCAAAGTTAGGCATAAAATGTTCGTTTTTATCAATAAAAATAGTTATATGTGGGATCACAGCCGAAACCATGAACTTAATAGACATGTGTAATATGTTAAATTATTAGGCTTAGATGAAAGATTAAAAAATAGTAGAGTTCAACCGGAAGTGATATGCATTTCGACCGGAAGTCTATTTTTAAAAGCTAAAACTGCCCCCAATAGCTCAAACTACATATATGAAACATATGCTATCAATAAAAAAGGAATTCTAGTGATGTTTTATGATAAACTAAATTTAAAAAGTTACTTCCGGTCGAGGTTTTAGATTTATTTAAGTTAAGACTTAAAAATGTGTTTCTTTATATTTAACCACCTTCATATAAAGGGTCACTATTAAAAACTGTTAATACTACATCAAGGTTCCCACTCAAATCACAGAATGAAAATCAAAGACTTTTAAGCATCTAAATAATGTTTTTAAGGATTGTTGAAAATTTGTTTTCAAGCATCGGGTCTATAGATAAATTTTTAATGAAGTATATTCAACGAAAAAAGCTACAAGTTGTTGAATACGTAATGCAAATATGTTGGTGCGGATAAGTGGCGGTCACTCGGGAATAGCAAGTTCAAGTTGTATTTTTATAAATTTTGCAGTTGGACACACAACATCGGCAAAAATTAAGGACTTTTAAGCACCTCTAAGCACTTTCAAGGCTTTGAAAATGAGTTCGAAAATATTAAGCACTTTTAATGACTTTCAATGATCGTGGGAACCCTGTACATGTTGTTACGCCAAATTATAAGGATAGATATGCTGGATATAAAATGGAACGTTTCAACTGGAAGTAATGACCAGAAGTCTGCTTATAAGGAACTGACACTGCCCATATCCTAATATAATATCGCAGCTAGAGGGAAAAAACTGCATTTCGTGAAGCAAGTCTGTAATTGTGCACATTGATAAATATGTCATTCTGATCATTTTAAGATGTGGAGACACTCGAATTTAACTTCCGGTCGAGTTTTTATTCTAGTTCAAAGCTGGGCATAAAATGTGCATTTTTATCAAAAAAATAATTATATGTGGGATCACAGCTAAAACCACAAACTCTATAGACACGTGTAATATGTTAAATTATTAGATTTGGAGGAAAGATTAACAAAAGTTCAACCGGAAGTGATATGCATTTAGAGCGGAAGTCTACCTTTAACAGCTAAAACTGCATCTAATAACTTAAGGTACTTGGCTAAGAAAGAAGTCCACCAACGAGATGAAGATGCTTTCAATGAAAGTGGTCTTTTATACGGACCAGGGATAGCAGATTTGAAAAAAATAGCGAGTAAAAACTTTAAACATGATTTTCTCGAAACTACTTTTTTTCAAATGGCGGACACTTAATCTCCGAAACTACTCCACCGATTTCAATGATTTTGTTCTTGTTTTGTTCGTTCAGATGTTTTGTATGCCAATTTACAACATTTTGCCAAAAAAATTAATTATAAATTTATTTATTTTTTAAATCCGAGTGTCCCCACATCTTAAAATGATCAGAATGACATTTATCAATGTGCACAATTACAGACTTGTTTCACGAAATGTAGTTTTTTCCCTCTAGCGGCGCTATTATATTGGGATATGGGAAGTATCAATTCCTTATAAGCAGACTCCTAGTCATCACTTCCAGTTGAAACGTTCCATTTTATATCCAGCATATCCATCTTTATAATTTGGTGTAACAACATGTAGTATTACAGTTTTTAATTGTGACCGTTTATAGTTTGTATGAAGGTGGTATAATTTAAAAAAGTGCATCTTACTAAAAAAGTATGGCACATTCTTTAAACCAAACAGCATTCTTATTTCCAAAAAAAAAGTTCCAAAGCTGGTCACAAAAGAAGCAATCCTTTGACCATTTTGCACTAAGTGGAATCTGCTAATATCCTTTTGCCATATCCAATATAGTGATACACGAAGACTTAGCCACTTTTTCTAACCTTTCTTCTATATTCGGCAAAGGAAAATATTCAGTGCGGATGATTTCATTTAGTCTACGATAGTCTATACAAGGCCTAGGTTCTTTAAACGGAGTTTCTACCAAGATCATTGGCGATGTAAAATCAGATTCAGACATTTCCATAATTTCTAAAAAATTCAATATTTTTAATTTCTTCTTTTAAAATTTCAGTTTGACAAGGAGAAAGTCGATAAGGATTTTACTGTATTACTTTTTCTTCTGTAAATACAATATCAAGCACAGCTAGATTAGTTTTACCAGGCTTATTAGAAAAAATAAGAGAAAATTTGCTCAACATCTTATGTAGAATTTCCAGTTGTTGAGATTCTAATTTTCTTCCAAATTACTTCGCTGAACCATCTCAGTAAAACTGAATATATCGGGGTCTGAATGAAGTTGAAGAATGAAACACTATTGTTCTTCAGTGTTTTCACAAGACAAAAAGTTTATTTGCTCGGGTCTCTTGTAATAAGGTTTCAACATATTTACATGATACACTTGTGTTTTCTCTCGTCTGTTAGGCTGCTCAACGATGTAGTTAGTTTCTGAATTTTCCTTAATAGTTCCAGGACCAGTCCAATTTGCAGATAATTTATTTAGCTTTGATGTAGCTAATACTAGCACCAAATGTCCCTCTTTGAACTCTCTTTTTACTGCTGTTTTGTCATAATAAGTTTTCCTTTTGATTTGGAACAAGCTAACTCTTGGCATCGCTTTAATCTAGTCATCAAATTGAAAACATCTTGGGTAACCAAAGAATCTTCTTCTGTTGGTTCTAACCCATGTTCATATAAAAGAGTCAAAGGTGTTCTTCAAATTTTTCCAAAAACACAAGTTCAGATGGAGTAAATCCTGTACTTTCATGCCTCACATTTCTTAATGCAAATAACGCAGAATACAGTTGCCGCTCCCAGTCTGGCCCTGCTTCTAAACACAAAACTCTTAAGATACATTTTAGAGTTCTATGAAGTCATTCTACGTCAATGATTCTCAACCACTGTGCCGCCAAATTTTAGAAATATATATTGTAAAAATTACAATGCTTTTTTTTTATTACGAATAAAGTTTAAATTAAAGAAAAGTACTTATATATATATATATATGAATATTGTAACGAAATTTTTTCACTTTCACCGCTCTGTTACATATTTCTTTGTGTTTCGTTTTTGACCTATTTTTTACTCTAGTTTTTTACGTACAACCCCCTGCAGGTGTGTGAGTGTGCGTCTTGTTGTCTGATGTCTGAAAAGCACATCCGTTGAGACTTTGTTTCCCACGAATTCCGCGGGCGATTTTAAAGATCACTTCGCCACTTTCGAATTAGATTTCTAAGCAAAATCCCAGTTTCGCCCAGCTGTACCATCTGAACTTCAGCTCTTTGATCATAATTCGCGATCAGAGTGTCGAATTCATGACAAGTTTTGCCCAGCATTTTTAACCCATGTTGACGGCTGTGAAGTCACCGCTGCTGCGTGGGCTACCATCTTTGAATTAACTTTGAATGAAGAGGAAGAATAATTTTGCTTTCTAATAATCGAGATTTAATTTTAAAATATTCAGAAGAATCAATTAATTCATTTTGGATTAACACTAGATGCCAATATCCTATGATAGCCAAAAAAGCTTTAAAAATATTATTACAATTTTCTACATCTTATTTGTGTGAATTTGAATTTTCAGTATTAACCAACATAAAAACGAAAAAAAAGGTTGATACTGTTAAATGTAGAAGACGATACGAGAGTAGCATTGTCATTTTTATGACCAAATATAAATGAAATTATCAAAAAACATCAAGCTCAAATTTCTCATTAAAAGTAATCTTATTATTCATTTGTAATTAATCCCTTAATAAACGTACTATTGTTGTTTTTGTAGTACATATTATATTATTTTATTTTGCATTCCAAATTATTATATTATTTTATTTTGCATTCCAAATTATTATCATAAACTATTTTACTCAGTGTATTATAGGTAAGTAAACTACTTTTTAACTTATCTTTTTCTTTGTGTGCCGCCAAATTTTGAAATCGTTAAAAGTGTGCTGCGACAAAAAAAAGGTTGAGAATCACTGTTCTACGGGATTGGACTGGGGATGGTGTACTGAACTGTGAGTTACTTTAATATTGAATTGCTCAAAAAACTCTGTTGTCAGAACGCTCATGAATGAAGTACCCTGATCGCATTGTACTTCCTTCGGCAATCCGACTCTGCTAAATATCAGCAAGAGAGCATCAGTTACTGATATCGAAGATATATCAGGAACAGGAACTGCCTCTGGATATTTAGATGCTAAACAAATACAAGTTATAATATATCGGTTTCCATTTGGAGTGACGGGCATTGGTTCACATGCATCGATATTCAACTTAGAAAATATTTCCTGAATAATTGGCACAATCTTCTGAGGTGCTTTTTTCTTCTCATTAGTTTTTCCTGCTTTTTGGCAAACGTCACAACTGCAAACAAAGTCTTCCAGGCCAGTAGAAATGCCTAGCAAGCATATCTTTTGTTTTTGTGACTCCTAAGTGAGCTGCAGAATTTTTATGACACATCACTTTAATGGCTTCTCTGAATTTATTCGGGATAACAATTAATAATTTTTCTTCCCCATGGTGATCAAATTTGCATTTCTTCAGTACATTATTTCTTTCTAAATAAGGCTCCTTTACAGAATATCCATTTTTAGCGACCATGGAATATATAGATTTCAAATCTTCACATTCTTTCTGAGCTTTGATAAAGTCGTCTGTTTACTTTTAAAAGCGAGATAACATTGTTATCTTCAGTTTCTAAAAGAGGAAGAAATTCTCCATAGTCTTCCTCTAGGTTTATTTCATTATCAGGAACCTGCACTTTTGAAGAATTTGCTTCATCACAAACTTGATCGTTCAAGTTATTGCCATCTTTTGCTGTTACAAGTGTTTCTACAGGGCCATGGGATTCCTCAATGTCGTTATACTTTTGTGCCTTAGGACAAGTAAATACAGCATTCATGCTCTATTTGGTGTCATTAAAACTTTCATTTTGCCTAGAAATAAGTTCTGCCGTGCAATTTCCTCAAAGATATCTTCCTTTATCTAACTCGTTTCTGATCACTGCAGCTTTATTATTGACAGTTCCAAATTTTCCACAAAGTTCAACTCTAGCTAATGGTAAGCAAGTTGGTTCCAAATCAAGGGGCTGTTGTACCCAAACAGTTTCACCCGTTAGCATTTATGGCTTTATATATTTCCTGCATACAATGTCAATAGTTGTACCTGAATCTCGTAATACTTGGATCGGGAATCTGTTTACGTTTGCTAATGTAGTGTAAGGCGATAACAACTTAACTTCTTTATTAGAGGCAAGTCTGTTCAATGACTCAGTTGCTTCTTTTTTTCTTGGAAGGTCTGGATTTGCTGGTCTCAAGTGATCGAATGAGCCACAAATATAGCATTGAAGAAATCTCCTTTTATCAAACTATTCATTATATTTACTATGAGGTCTGTTGCGAAATGATGGCTGCGAATTTTCTGGAAACTTTTTGTTTTCATTTGTATCTCTTCCTGAAGTATACTTATTTTGATTTTTAAAGTAAGGGTTTTCTCTTGTATTGTTGCTAAAAGATGGAGTCTTTCTTTTTATAGAAGACTGCGCATTTTCATAATCAACCAATTCAGTTTGTGACACAATTGTAGCCAACTTATTGACCAAATGCTCCTTTCCTTCTACAGAAACTCTTCTTTTGAGTTGATCTGAAATCATGAGCTCTTTTAACCCATTAAAATCTTGTACGTTTTAAAACTTTTATCCATTCTTCTAAAAAAAGTCAGATCACGCCTGTATAGATTCTTTCTGATGCAGTACAAATTTCAGATGAAATTTCTCTGGGCTCAATTTATAGCGTTTTAATAAAAGTTTCTTGATATGTTGATAATCATCTGCTAAAGGAGTTTGTCCTCTTGCAATTAATTGAGCTATATCATACGCAGGGGTCAAAGCGACAAAATAAGAATATATAGGATTTTTTTTTAAAAAATATAGGACAATATAAAACATCATATAACTGCATACAGTTGCTACTGAACTTAAAAATTAACTCGTTATACATTTATATACTCGTTATATTGAATTTAAGAGAATAGAAAACACACCTGAAAAAAAAACGTCAGATCCTGAATATGTCATCCGTTATTGCCTCAATATTCCATCCCTAAATCAAGTTTTATTAATTACATTATTTGCAATCTTGAGTGTTTTGCTTCTAGTATCTATAGCTGCTTGAACTGCTCCGATTTCTTTTAAATATTTTCTTTTTATCCCTGTTTGCAGTCCTCTGTTGATTCAGATTTACTATTCAGTGTCGGTTGGATTGGCGGCGAAAAGTGGGAGATTTAGCGCTGAATGTGGCGAACCAGGGACTTGGTTTTCCGGAAACCCTAATGACCGTTTGGATTTGACAACTCAACATATTGACGTCATTTTCAATTTTGGCGACTTTTACGAAAAAATTGTGGCTAATATTCCGAATCCGGTGCAAATTCGTTGCCAAGGTGGTTTTTGCAAGAAAATGGCAGCCCTGCCATTTTTTTAAGAGCAAGAGATTATGGCCTATGGTTGTCATAATTTGGCGCGATTTGATGTAAACAATTCGTGGCGCAGAATTCGTACCGGATTTGGGGGGGGGGGGGGGAATCGCCATTCGACATCATACAGTAAATCTTAACCCTTTTGTTTCCTTCATCAATTATTGACTGAGCACTCAAAATGTTCTTTAGTAATCCTGCAAGTTAATCACAAGTTGTTTTTATCCGTTTTTTCTCAGGCAGAGTTTTATTGCTGTATCTATCTCTCTGTATTATGACCAATTAATTTACTTCGTTGGAGGAGAAAACAGATCACAAATTCAAGACGGCGTGCTATGGAAAAGTTCACATGTTTACATTTTACAACTCCCGCCGGTCCGGTAGAGTTGAGTTGTAGGTTATACAGCATGTGACATCACAAGAGATAAAATGCCGCCGTTATAAACATCGCTTTGTCAGGTCTTTTTCACCTACAATCACGCCAAAGAATCCGTAATATAAAAAATGGCCACGAACAGCGTCTTCGACTAATTCGAAGAAAATATAGATCGATTCAATATAGAAATATAGGATATATAGGACAATTGTAAAATATAGGACAATATAGGACGTTTTTGCCGATTTCTAAAAAAATATAGGATTTATAGGACATATAGGACGTCTGCGACCCCTGCATACGGCAGTAAACCAACAAAATGTGAGATCCAATCTGCCTCATTCAAACTTGCTTTAGTAGCCTGCTGCTCGAATAAGATCAAATACAAGATCATATCTCCCTCAGTTACATCAAACTTGTGCATTACTTTAGGCAAATCAAAAATTTGAGATCTGGGTTGCACATTGCAGTTAAATTGAGTTGCATTACTAACTCGACTAGTTTATAATTCCAATCTAAGTTTTTCCAATTCAAATCTTTGATCTTCCAGTTTCTCTTGGCGAGCATCTTTTTGTAGTCTCACATTCTCTTAACGAGCAACTTCTTCTAGTCTCAAGTTCTCTTGGCAAGCTTCTTCTAGTCTCAGTTTCTCTTGCTGTTCAAGATAAAAATTTTCAATTCAATTATTCTAAATTCTTTACGAACTTCTCCTAATTCTTCAGCGACAATTTTCAAAACTTCCTTTTCAGCTTTCCCAAGATATGACATTTTAATTTTTCTAGTAACCTGGTTCAGGTTCAAATTAAACAAGTAATTTTTCAGCAAATCTTCCTGAAAAAAAAAAATTCCCAACGTAAACCGATCTTGATGATCCTAATTTTCCATCAAAATTTTCCGAAGAAACTCCAAAGGTATTGCAATTTTCGTGATCCAAAGTAAAAAATCTATTATTGATCATTGGATTAAGACTAGAACAAGTTGTTCAAGATTTCAAATGATCAACATATGCAACAAGTTAATTCTCATTTGACGAATTTTCGATGACTAACAACTTTAAAGCAAAAGATCTTAGTGATTAAAAAACCAATAAATATGCTATGATCTGATGATCACAATTAGAACTCGATTCTAAATAAAAATGGAATAAAATCCAACCAGCTGCCACCAAAATAAGCTGTAGCGTATGTTAGAAGGAAAAAAAAAAAAAAAAAAAAAAAAAAAAAAAAAAAAAAAAACCTCGTCATTAAAATCCATTTGAAGAACTAATTTATTTTTTTCAATTTTTACATCAAGTTGCCACTTGAGTTTTTTAAAATTCAAAACGAAATATTATGACTAAGGATTGCAAGCTTCTTATAAATAGTTTTGATGTTACAGCCCCATCTTCAAATGCTTTGAAACTCTGCTTTGAGCAATAGATAGATTTGTTGGCAATTGCTGGAATCAAGATATCACCTATTTTATGCATTACAATGCATTTTTCTTTAAAAGGGATATTCCTTCAATTTCATATCAAAGTGTGATTAGTGATAACAGGGCTGCCACTGACTGTAAGCTTTGAAAATAGTTGCTTTAGTAGCCTCAGATGTTAAAAATAGTAGCCAAAATAGTCTCAAACATTGAAAATAGTAGTCTCAAACGTTGAAAATAGTAGCCTCACTTTTCATAACGATTGTTTTTTTAAGTCGGTAAAGACTTTCCTCTTGTTTTAAAGGTTTTAAGTTATCATTAAAATTGGAATAAAACTGTTGATTTACTTAAACACGAAAACCCAGAGACACTCTTCTTTCAATTCAAAATAGTGTCTAATACATAACATCCCATACGGTAAAAGGCATGTGTCTTGAGGGAGGCGCTATCGTATTTGCATAATGCGATGGAAGTTGACAACTCAACCGTACTCCCAGACAGCACCTAAACAAAAAAAGCTAAACTTCACGCAAAAGCGACGGTAAAAATCGATTGGCAAAACAAGATATATATATATATATTAATTTTCAAAGTAAGACAACTTTTTGGCAGAAAAATAAGTTTTATGTTTAAACAATAATACTATATATCGACAATGACAGGCGAATTTAATTAAGACCAGTTTTTAAATTTTTAACAGGATAGCTACAGAATTTGAGAAACAAAATTCCTCAATATTTCACTAATTTCCAGAAACTTCCCTGATGTGCATCTCTGTCGACGTTATCATTAAAAAAAAAAAATATGACCAGTTTAAAAATATATAAATTTTACTATTTACAATTACATTTACTTATCAAAGCATAATTGCACCAAAATATAAATTTCTGCTAAAAATCAAAACAAGCATCTTTAGCGCATGAAAAAAAAAGGGGGAAAACATTAATAAAAAAAAATACAAAATTCACATAAATCAATTTACAAACTACACCCATACTTTCTAACTTCAAGGAAAAGAAACTAGTACAATACTTTTCTTTTAGTTTAAAAAATAACACAAATAAAACATGTTTTCTTTAATATCCTGGTCATAACATAAATTTTAAACAGTGTCCTACATATTTACTAAACTTGGGCATGCATGGGCATGAAACTTAAATAATCAGCATTTTGCTATTCAGTCACAAATTTCACTAGGTATAATATTTCATAAAAAAATTATGTCTTTTGGATTTTGAAGTTGAAGAAGAAAGGCTTGAAATTAACAGCTTCTTATAAAAATTACTCATAAATATATGGAAATAAAATTTTGTACAACAAAAATATTTTCTTAAACCACTCAAGTACATATTAAATGAGGCAAAAAATCATTTTCATGAAACATGACAAGTATAGCATTCAGCAGGGGAAAAAGACGCATGGACTTTTTTAAAAATTCCATGACCCTTTGCCTGAATGTATGCAGTAGCGCATTCAGATTTTTTATGTTTTGGAGGGGAAGGAGGATGCTTCAATTCTTTGTTTGATTTATATTAAATATAGAAATCAAAAACACACATCACTTTCAGTTAATTATGTTTAGTAAAATGTCAAAATTAAAGTACAAAAAAAAATATATATATATATATATATATATATATATATATTTTAGAATATATATATATTTTTTAGAACCCTTTTTGCTTATTAATGCCTATAGATTTGTTGCACATCTATAACAGTGCTGTAAAGGGTTAATAAAAACAAAAAAAATACGATGGAATCAATTTGAAATATTAAGGAATTTAGGGCTCTAATATATTCTATTGACAAAAAACACAAGACAAGAAGAAAAACAATCATGTCTGTAAAGGATGCAGTCAGATTTAAGTTTGAGATTTTTTTTTTAACAATAATGCGCCGGCGGTCGCGAAGCTATAAGGTAACCAAAAATCTATCAGAAATAATGTGTAAATAATTGTTCCAAGAATAACAGTGATTTCAGAAAGTTAAAAAAAAAACAAAAAAAAACCATGGAACATGAACATGCGATTGTGGGCCGAGGGCAGGGGATTGGCTTGTTTGGCTCAGCTGATGAGAGTAGGAAAAGGTCGAAAACTTCGTACTCCCAAATCGGCCAACTAGCTAGATATTGAGAGACTTTTACGAAAAAGCACATGACGAAACCTGTATTATTCAACGCACCGACGACACAGCATCCACTTCTTGTGACGCCAGCCGGGATAGATGTCCGCACCCGCACGGAGAATGCGAGAAGGGAAACTCAAAAATTTCAAAATTCCTTGACTAAAAAGTAGTTTTACGAAATACCTTGACATTTACCTGAATTCCCGATTCTGTTGCCACCTTGTTTAAGCTACATTCAAAGTAATTAAATTGCCTCAAAATTTAAATTATTTTATCATTTATAAATTTAGCTACAACAATGAAATTCTAATCATTCTGCATCGATTGACCTACACGGCGAAATCGTCACTAATCTCGGACATAACGTCTATATAACATCAATTCTGTCCATACTGATAGCATTTTCTTCCGGGCGCTCACAACAAATTCATTTTTGTTAAGTAAAGTAAATAAAGCGAAATAATTTGATATTTCAAAATATAACAGTGTATGCTCTTTCGCCTTGCAAGGACAAAGATAAAACATTGGAAAAACAGGCAGGCGAAAATGACCGCGGTTGCCGTCAAAAACCACAATCTCGCGTGAGCGGTAACTATCGTAGAACTAGCAAAATGACCACAGTACCCGCGAATATGAACAATTATTTCGGTAGTATTTGCTCTCTCCTACCTTAAAAAAAAATCACAGTTTTGAGAAAAATTTTAGTACCCTAGTGCCGATTTTTTTTCGTGCTACCATCGGAAAGTATCCAATTTCTTAAAAAATAGTCGCCTTAGTCCAAAAATAGTTGATGGTTTAGTTAAAAATAGTCGTTTTAGGCCCTTTTTTCATTGAAATAGTCGCCATAGTCGCCTGGCCACTAAAATAGTCGCTTTAGTAGCCTTTTTAGTCACCTGTGGCAGCCCTGTGATAACCACTAGGGGCGTATCGAAAGAAACTTTCTCTGGAAATTCCAAATTTCAAGTTGATAAAAAGTTGCCACAATACTCACATATTTACCCAAAATTTTTTTAGTTCAATTGAAAAATATTTAGGTCTCCCGGAATGGTCCCGAAGGTTGATGTTTTTTGACAAAAACAGATTTAAATTTTTTTTTAAACTTAAATAAAAAGCAAATTTTTATTTTCAAGAATAAAAATGTAAAGACTATAATTATTTAACTGTAATAAAAAAAATTACACCTGCCATTTAATATTTAGGTCTCCCTGAATCTACATGAAAACCTTAATTTTTTTACAAAATAAGGATATTTTTCTATTTTCAACCCATTCTTTTGATTAGTTTAAATTTTTTTTTATTCATAGTCTAGGTATAATAGTACAACATTTTGAAATATTGGGAATATCATTTTATGAAATGGCATTTACTAAACTCATGTATTAATTCATAGCATTTCTACGTTGGTTGGAGTCTCCATTCAACAAAGACTCTAGGTTTGAGACATGAAGATAACGTTATCGAAAATGATTCAATGTCACATGGTTCGAATGATGAAAGTGTACATGATAGTAAAATGCTTTTACTAGAAAAAAACTGTAAAGTTTAATTATTCCAGTGAAAAAAGAACTACCAGAAAATCTACTCCCTTTTTTTAGAGAATGTGACCATAGATCCAATCTCTATTAGAGTAGAAGCTCAATTAGCAAGTGCTCTTTTGTGGGATTTAAATGTTGTAACACTAGAAAACCAGGCAATGGTTATAGATAAATCGAAAAAATTTCGCAAGAGGGTAAAATATCATCAAGTTATTAGTTCCACTATTTTTCACTCTATTTATATAATGGAAAGGATGAAGCAATAGGTATAAAAATTGTTAATTGTAAATATGGTCGCATAAATAAACGAGAAGAACATGTATCTTTGGTATAAGAACTATATTCAATATATTTTAGACACGCAACTGCAGACATTGGCTCTGGGTGAAACGTAGTATCATCATTACAATTAATGAAAGAAAGCTGCATTGATAAGAAAATTATTCAAGGTCTTGGTTATAATGGTACTGCAGGAAACACTGAAGTTTCTAATTGATCAATTTCATTCTTCGTAAATACCTTAAAATAACCTGTACAAGCAGTTGTTCATTTCATTTAAACGAATTGCCTCTTAGGAAAGTTACGATTACTTTCGATAGTCCAATTTATTGACGTGCTTCTTTTACTGTCCATAAAATGTCAAACAAGTTGGCAAGATTTACCAGCTGTTGAATACAATAACATTGATAGTGTTTTTCAAAAACTTGAACATTGACCATAAATATTGGAAAATATGTCAGGCTGTACTAACAAGCAAATGCCCCCAAGGTTTAGCAAACAGAAACCCTGGAAACATCTCCCATTCAAGATGACTGAAAATGACAAATCGAATTTCACTTATATATAGTGTATCACTTGATCCAACCTAGAAGTTGAAAAAAATAGTTGAATATGTAATGAAAATTTATACTCCCTTATGGTTTAAAATATAATATCTTGTAATGATGATATTACGTTTCGCACAGAGCCAGTGTCTGAAATTGTGTGTCCAAAATATGTTAAATATAGTTCTTATACCAAAGATACATGTTTTTATCGTTTATTTATGCGACCACATTTACAACTTACAATTTTTATACTTATTGCTTCATCCTCTCGATTATATAAATAGAGTGAAAAATAGTTGAACTAATACCTTGATGATATTTTAACCTTCCAAGAAAAATGCTCGATTTATCTATTACAACTGCCTTGTTTTCTAGAGTTACAACATTTAAATCCCACAAAAGAGCACTTGCTAATTGAGCTTCTACTCTAATAGAGATTGGCTTTAAGGTCACAATCTCTAGAAAAAGATAATAGATTTTCTGGCAGATGTTATTTCACTGAAATAACGAAACTTTTCGGCTTTTCCCTGGTAGAAGCATTTTACTATCACGTACACTATCATCTTTCGAATCATTTTCGATAACGTTACCTTCATGTCTCAAACCTAGAGTCTTTGTTGGTTGGAGACTCCAACCAATGTGGAGTCGTTTAGAAATGATATGAATTAATACTTGAGTTTAGTAAAAGCCATTTCATAAAATGATATTCTCGATATTTCAAAATGTTGTACTACTATACCTAGACTATGAATAAAAAAATTGAAGCTAACCAAAGGAATGGGTTAAAAATAGAAAAATATCCTTATTTTGTAAAAAAAATTAAGTTTTTCATGTAGATTCAGGGAGACCTAAATATTAAATGGCAGATATAATTTTTTTATTACAGTTAAATAATTATAGACTTTACATTTCTATTCTTGAAAATAAAAATTTGCTTTATATTTATGATTAAAAAAAAAAAAAAAAAATCTGTTTTTGTCAAAAAACATTAAATTTCAGGTCCATTCCGGAAGACCTAAATATCTTTCAATTGAACTAAAAAAAATGTTGGTAAATATGTGAGCATAGTAGCAACTTTTTACCAACCTGAAATTTTAATTTCCAAAAAAAAAAGTTTTTCCCGATACACCCTAATAACCACAGTTACCACAGTTTTTTTTTTTTTTTTAAATTCTAGCTTTGAATGGCCATTATGATTGTAGTACTAGTATATTTTTAAAGAATGTCTTTAAATGAACTGATTTAAGTAGAAACTTAAAAAGAATAGAAACTGTCTATTTTACAGATTAAAAATATGTATATTTTTTAGAGTATTTTTATAATTTCAGGAACATGGAGGAGAGGATGTTGAAGGGGGGGGGGGGGTGGAGACAATAAAACATCCCCCATCCATAATATAAATTAGATTTAATCATCATAGAATTAAAGAATTTTTTATTAAGCATTTAATTGATTGTATACTTACCACATACATATAAGTTTGAAGCAATTTGATTTCTTAATTTCAATATTAGAATACAATGTAATTTTATAAGAATAGAAATTTTTTCATCTAGAATTTGAAATGTGTGCATAAGTAGAACTTTTATGCATAACAAATTTAAACTTACCAAACAAAGTAGTTGGTGGTTAAAACCTATCAAATGGCGCATAATTGACACAGGCTGACATGGAGCATCACATAGTTCACAGTAATAAGTTATTAATTTCTTTGATCGTATCTCTGTAATATGATCTAAACCTGCAAAAAAAAAAGGATGTAATACAATACAAAATGTACTTTCAAATAGTTTCAATATAAAAAATGTATATACAGGGGTCAAAGTGACAAAATAAGAATATATAGGATTTTTTCAAAAAAAATATAGGACAATATAAAACATCAAATAACTGCACACAGTTGCTACTGAACTTCAAAATTAACTCGTTATACTATTATATACTCGTTATATTGAATTTAAGAGAATAGAAAACACACCTTTAAAAAAAAGAAATCGCCTGATCCTGAATACGTGATCCGTTATTGCCACAATATTCCATCCCTAAATCAAGTTTTATTAATTACATTATTTGCAATCATGAGTCTTTTGCTTCCAGCATTTTTAACTGTTCCAATTTCTTTAAGTATTTTCTTTTTATCCCTGTTTGCAGTCTTTTGTCGATTCAGATTTACTGTTCAGTGTCGGCTGGATTGACGGCGAAAAGTGGGAGATTTATCGCCGAATGTGGCGAACCTGGCACTTGGTTTTAAAGCAACCCTAGTGATCGTTTGGATTTGACAACACAACGTATTGACGTAATTTTCAATTTTGGCGACTTTTATGAAAAAATCGTGGCTAATATTCCGAATCTGGTACGAATTCCATGCCAAGGCGATTTTCGCCAAAAAATGGCAGCCCTGCCATTTTTTAAGAGCAAGATAACTAACTGTCTATGGTTGCCATAATTTGGAGTGGTTTGATGTAAACAATTCGTGACGTAGAATCCGTACAGGATTCGGAATAAAAAAAATCACCATCCGACATCATACAGTAAATCTTAACTCTTTTGTTTCCTTCATCAATTATTGACTGAGCATTCAAAATGTTCTTTAGTAGTCCTGCAAGTTAATCACAAGTTGTTTTTATCCGTTTTTCTCGAGGCAGAGTTTTGTTGTTGTAACTCTCTCTGCATTATGGCCAATGAATTTATTACGTTGGAGGAGAAATCAGATCAGAAATTCAAGACCGATTGTTATGGAAATGTTCACATGTTTACAACTCCCGCCGGTCCAGTAGAGTTGAGTTGTAGGTTATGCAGCACGTGACGTCCCAAGAGATAAAACGCCGCGCTGCCGTTACAAACATCGTTTTTGTCGGGTCTTTTTCACCTACGATCGCGCCAAAGAATCCGAAATATTAAAAAATGGCAACAAACGGCGTCGTTATTACGAATTCGAAGAAAATATAGATCGAATCAATGTAGAAATATAGGATATATAGGACAATTGTAAAATATAGGACAATATAGGACGTTTTTACCGATTTTTAAAAAAATATAGGATTTATAGGACATATAGGACGTCTGCGACCCCTGTATATACGTCATGACAAACAAATTTTCATATCGCCTTTTAGTTTAATTTTCCATTTCACAGCATGTCTTCTATTTTTAATCCCTTCATCGATCATCACTTTCAGTCAACAACTTTCTAACGTTTCAAGTCTTATGAGATTAATATACAAGAATTTAAACTTCATACTGAGAACTCATATTATTGCTCATCATTGTGTCTAACTGTTTAGTTTCCAAAACCCTTGATATTTTTATTTCTACTTGGCCAAGCACAAACTCACGGTGAACCAAATTTTGGTTCACAACAGAAAGATATTAAATGTGTTGGTATTTTCTAATTGTAAATTAAAAGGACAGTGGTGATAAAAAAAAAAAAAAAAAAAAAAAAAAAATTACAGTATTTTTTATTATGAACACATTAAGTTACTATATAATTAGTTCACAAGTAACAATGAAAAATAATACTTGAGGTGGCCATAGTAAAAGTGAATCGCTGTCTTTCAATTTTATATAACTGTTCCAAATTATGAAAGCTTGGTAATTAAAAATAAAATGTATATTGAAAGGATTAATTTTTATCTTTTAAATATTTTCAGACAAGAATTATGGAATATACAGTTTAAATACCTATATGGACTAAATACATAGAAAAAGATTTCACAAAGACAAACTAGGGGTGTGGAACATCGCACAACATTCAATTACACTATAATACTGACGTGGATTTGAATCGTTTACTGTTATTATATTGTCATCATTTATTTAGAAAAAATGGCCAGTATGGCAATATTTTTTGCGATAATTCTTGTATGGATCATTAAAAAAAACCATTGCCATAATTGTGATTTTGGCGATGTACTTTTCAATAATCCTTATATTATCCTTTATTATAAGAGAAACTGAGGGGAGAAGAAAAAACGATCGTTAATGAGGTTATGCTCAAGGAAAGAGAATTCTGTGTTGAAGGCATTCGTTTTTCAACTTTTTGCGCCATTGAAGTATTTTTATGGGAATTTCGGAGGTGGGGATGTTTAGAACACCTTAAGAGGCATTAGCACAGCGATTTTTATCAAAATCGTAGGAGCTGGTTTTTAGCAATCACTGAAAAACATGATTTTTTCAATGGCAGCTACCTTATGTGCATCCACGATTTTGACGAAACCCTATGGTAGGTCCCATGGCCACCAGCTGCCACCAAATTTGAACATCGTAGGTCAATTTGTTCGGGAGTTATGCTGACATACATACACACAGATAGACAGACATTTTTTCTAGATTACTTTTTTGAAATCAAGGTGTTCTAAAATGTGGAGAAATGCAAAAAAGCAAAAAAAAATTTTTTTTTACCGAATGCTATATTTTCATTACCCTATGTATAATACATATGGGTAATTGAAAGTAATAAAGAGGTAGGATAGAATACACTTCATGTACTATCTACATAAAATTCAAAAGGTTTGGGATAAAGCAACTTTGAATGGTTTACCAGGCATTGGATATCTTGTTACTTCATCAACAGTTCTTTGAAGTCTGGATATCTTATTTAACATTACATGTTTCTTTCCAGCTGTAGCTATATAAAAGAGTTATATTTAAAAATGAAAACATAAAAAAATTGCATTCAACATAACTAAAGAAATATTCAATAGGTGAATAGGCCTTGAGCAAAACTATTAAACTCTTTCCGTCCGAATAGGCAAATACGTCCAGGTTTGTCTCAATTGTATTGGGACAATACACTCAATCAGTAATAAAATTACTAAAAGGTTATATATTTATTGCAATACCCCTGGACAATTGGGACATCGTCTACTATATGATTGGGATATATACCCTCAAAAGATTCATCCTGACAATTCTTGGTCAATCTCATCACATTTACAATGAAATGTAGACTATTAAATATATTTTTTTTTAAATATGCTGCTCAGACATACAACAGCTCTAACAACAAAATCTGAGCTTAACAAAATGAGATATGGCAGCGCAAATTGACAAATGACGTCCAATTTTTAAAAAATTATAACAGTAAATATATTGATATATTCAGCCTAACTATTTAACATTGAAATATACTTTGATATTTTACATTGGCAATATTGAAATATAAATACACATTCTTGAAAAGCAAGGGGTGTAGCAAAGCTTGAAAAACACCAAGCAACTTAAAATTACAAAATAATACCGGCAAAAAAAATAAAAAATAAAAAAGATACACAGCTTATAAATTGGTGTAATTTATCGTTTTCATATTTTTGAAAAGTTAAGGGGGGGGGGGGGGAGTTTGAAAAAGATTACATTGACAAAAAAAATGGTGAAGGGTTATTTGATAATTATTACACTAGCCTTTGGGTAAGTGAAACAGAGGAAATGAACAGAGTTGATGGACAATAATGTAAAAAAAAGAACACAATGTTGACATTAGTTTTCAAATTTTCTTTTACATCTTTATTAAATTTTATATGAGTTTTAGGAGTGAGAAGAACACCTTACAAGGCTAACTAAACACTTGCCTAAAAACTTTTTCAGCTAATTACTTCATATTTAAACTACTAGTTATATGTGTATTTAATACTGCTATTTTTTACAACATTGACATTGCAAGGCTTATATTTAGTACAATATTTTTACAAGATATACATAAGAAACAGAAAAAAAAGTAAATATATTTAATAGTAATCCATTATTTTAAAGAAATCTGCTATTGTTTTTTGCTTTAAATTTTTAATCAGAATTTTTTTTAAAAATACGTCCATTTCTTCTAAATTATTTAAAGTATATAAGACTCTGTCCTGCTGCATTAGAAAACGTAACAAAGTTTCACCTAAAAAATAAAGTGCTTTAAAGAGCAAATTTTTTTCGTCTTAAGCAGAATTCCATTATGTAAAATTTCGTGTTAAAAAACGAATAAGTTAAGTTTAGGTTTCATCGTATGGAGAACAGCTTTTACTTTGCGTTAAATGGAATTTCATGTTAAGCAATTTCGCATTAACCGGGTTTGACTGTATAAGGCTATTTTATATTAAATATCAACTGACGAAAATGGTGATTTCGCACATTTTGTGGCAAAAAAGCTAAACCAAGCTTTCTAATTTTAGCATTTAAAAAAGTTCATAGGGATTTTGCTAAAAAAGTGTCTACAGATTAATCACTGGACAAGTCCCATAGTCAACACCGACCCGTATAGAAAAGTTGAACAAGTGAGTTTGTTAGGGAGTTATGCTGAAAATAAACACATATCCAAACAAGCATTTTTCTACAGCATGCTTTTTGACTCTGAACATTCTAAAACACTTAGAAATCCCCCCCCCCCCACTCCTCAATTTTTTTTACCAAATACATTCCTTTATCCCCCTCTGTTAACAAAAGGGTAATTGAAAGTAAAAAGCAGAAATCTGTTTTTCAGAGGAAAAGTAAAACATCTAGTAAAAAAAAAAAAAATTGTAAATTTCCAAAAAATATCAAAGTTGCTGATTATAACCATTCAAAATAGATGATCCTTTACAAAATTTATCAAAATAGAAAGCTTAGGGAATGTTAATTTTTCTTCAAAATTCATTAAAAACAATCTAAAATAGAATGAAATTTTACAATAACTTACGATTGGCAAAACGAGGCTTATCCTATAATAAAAAATAAAATTTACTAAGTAAACAAAATAAATCAAAATTAGAAAAATAAGTTTTTAAATTATGCAATTAATATACATATTAAAAATTTAAGTTAAAGCAATAAAACCTTTTTTTGAAATTGTTATTTATTAACACATGGAACATTTTATCATATCAAAGATGAATGCAAGTTTTACGACAATTTAAAGGGGAGTTTTTAAGGTATTTAAATCATTACTTCAAAAATAACTTTAAGCAGTTTCTACTTGAAGAAAATATGCAGTAAGAAGTTTTTATTAAATCACTAAAATGCTTTGACGAACAAAAAAGTTCTATATTTAAGAATCTGCACATATCTATTAAAATATTATATCTCTTTTTTATCAGAAAACTTTATGTTTTAAAAGCTAAATTCTTAAAGCAAATTATTATGTACCTAAAAATAACTATAAAACCAAAAATTTTTAAATTTATGACTCAGTAAATAAAAATTTTCAACAACACAAATTATGGATAAATTACAAAAAATTAAATAATTAGTGAAATAATTAAAACTGTTCCACATTTTTTCCCCCCTTCAGCTACTTTAACTGCTTTCATGTCACAAGGGTCAGTTATTTTTTAATCATCTTTGTAATTACTTAGCATCATTAATTTTCAAAATATTTCCCTCTGAATCATAATAACCCATGCTAAATAAAAAAAATTTGCACATACCAATGATTCAAAATTTGGATTTGGAATGCATATTGATCCTTTGGCTATTTCGTGAATAGCTCTACATTGTATGGCCTAGAAAACAAAGTGATACTTCCGAATGATTTTAAATTCACTCTAAAAATTTGAATTTCAAACATGATTTAAAATTCTATTTTAAATAGAAGTGTTTGTGTTTTAAAGCATATTTTTTGTGATCCCTAGTTAAATAATTAGTATTTCTAAAATTCTCTTTTACACTCATTCACTAAAACTTTTCAAAATCCAGTCTTAAGTCTACAGCAGTGTTTCCCAAACAACAGGTTGCAATCCATTAGTGGGTCAGTAGCAAATTTTCGGTAGGATGGTATTAGTCTTTAAATATGTAAAGTTTTCATATGAAAATTAGAAGTCATAAGAAATAACTATATGTGAAAAATAGAAAATGTTAATAAGCAGCAGTCTGGGTAGTCATTTTATGAATCGTAGCAGTATTAATACAAAAAATATTTCCATGGTTTTTATAACTTTTAAATTAAAAATAAATTTAAATGTTGTCATTGGATTGAATATGTTTTTAAACTATATGATAAGTGTAAATTACATTTAAGAACTTCAAGACACATTTTGTAATTTTTGGTTAATTTAATTATTTTTAATAATTTAGATATATTTAGTAATTATTTTAAATTAAAATTTGAATTAAATTTTTAAGGGTTAATTACAATTCAATAAATTAAAAAAAAAACTGAAACAATTCAAAATAATTGCTTAATGATGGGGAAGGTGGTTAAGTAGAAAAAAGTGGGTCATCGTGTTAATCCTACTTTCTAAGAAAGTGTGTCCTGACCTTTGAAATTTTGGAAATCTCTGGTCTACAGAGTATCTCAAAATATTAAGTTTCTTCATACCAGGATTTGGGAAGTATTTAGGTCAATTCAAAATGTGGTTTGCTTATTTTTAGAGTTCCTTTACTTTATTTACACTTTTTTTATTAAATTGCTAAAATTTTTAAACATAGTATGTAACACATTAAACTTTTGCTAACGATATTAGAATATTAATATATTTTACCAGCTATAGAGATTTCAGATTCGAATGATGGACAAAAAAGTAATTCAAAAGTTTTAAATTACAATTGAACAGATCATTTAACAATCCAAAAAACTTCTTTTTTTTTTGAGAAAATATAGCAAAATTAAATGCTTACTTTCTTATGCTTTTTCCCTACAATGTGACTTTCCCAAGTCAATTTACTATTTAAGGTAAGTTGGCAGTCCTAAAATGAAAAAACAAATCATTCAGAAATAAAAATATGTACACAAAATAAAAAGATGTAAACTTTGTAACTATTGAAATTAATATATGTTAGACTTCATAAGACTCAAATATGAATTTAATACATTGTAAGTTTCCTGCAGTAAATTCATGAAATTGACTACTTTTCAAATTTAATAGCAATTATTTGTAACAATCCAATCAAGCGTCATATCATACTAAATTTTACTAAAAATATTACTCGTACTGAAAATTGTAGGTATTGTCAGAAATTTTATTTTAGATTTAACAGCTAATATACAACAGAAATTGGTCTGACAAAGACTAAACTGCTGGTAAAAGTCCTGCATTTTTAACACGCTTTCATTAGTTTCGTATGTATCTATGTAATGGAATCTTTGAGCTCGAATTTCGACTACTTCAAAACGTTGGATCAATTTGAAATTTTGCACAGTTATTAAGAACCGATGACAATACAATAATTCAATAAATTTATTGCATTATCGCAAGGATTAGCTCGTGTTGCCCTTGTGCCGTTAAGCTCCAAACAATCTTCTACGGAATCAAACCCTGGTGTTCTGTTACCTGTTACAACCCCAGTAGTCACAGAACCTACCATCGACAGTTGATAAGGCAGACATTTGAAACATCTGTCGTGGGCACTATGGTTATACTATCAGCAAAAAGTTATTCAGATTTATCATATAATAATGATGGACGAGTCACTAATTAGTTTTGATCTAATATTAAAACATTCCTTTCATCGGGTCGGAACTCTGGATCACAAAGATTAGCTCTAGAAATACCACAGTTTTTCATGTAAATGTGGACACGATTTAAGGGGCTATAACCGAATTAATGAGCTATTTGCGGTTTCACCTTAATATGATGTGTACTGAGACATGCACGAGTTAATCACTTAGACAAACATATGACTACTGGCCGGATCAACTGAAAGGGAGTTTCATTCATGTTTCACAATTGAATAATTAATAGTTTAAAAAACCAGAGACAAGGCAGTGTTCTGTGCCAAGTAATACGGCGTGTACTAAGGCATAAACATGATTAAATTTAAGACAAACACGTGACTATTGGCCAGAACAACTGGAGAGTTTGGTACACTTGAAAAAAAAAAATTATAGTTTACACAAAAATAATTAATAGTTTAAAAAACTGAAAAAACACGCTTCAAAAGAAAACCAAACTAAAAAGTAGAAAATAAATAATAGTTTAAAAAACTAAAAAATACGCTTTAATAGAAAAGTGAACTAAAAAATAGAAAATAATTTTAAATAAGTTTGAAATAAGAATAGAGTGATTAGCAAGCAATATTTATTTCATCGTAAAAAAGCGTGGGGTGCTTTTAAAGATATTTTCAGAATGGCTCTACTTTTACCAATATCTGTTAGAAACATTTACAACAATTGACATCAAACACCTCAAGCTTTTTTACGATATTATATTACAATGAAATATATCTTGTTAGTCTTATGTTGTCTATTCTTATTTCAAACTTATTTAAAATTATTTTTTACTTTTTAGTTCACTTTTCTATTAAAGCGTGTTTTTTAAACTATAATTTATTACAAAAAAAAAAAAAAAAAAGAAAAAAAAAAAAAAAAAGGACACGATTTCAAACCGACAGTTTCATGTCAAACAACTTCTATAAAACGGGAATATCACATAAGTTATTATATTTAGACTAGGGGGCTCCGCTCCCTGCTCGATGACACTCGCCAACCTCCTTGATTGCTATGTAATCGCTTTGCTCGCCTCAAAGTGAAGCATTTAAAATATGCTTTAGCAAAAAGCTATTTCAACTGCATAATGCCATGAAACACAAAACGTTTTGTAATTTACGAAGAACCAGAATACTTGCTACATCATTATCCTACTGCTGTCGAGACACATTAAGCTGGGATAGTGTGGCAAAGTAGTAAAAAGTTCTTGGAAAACAACAAAAATAAACAGTATAGTACATATTTTTAAAAAGGATCGGTTATTTCTTTGAATTAAAATTTATGGGCTGGTTTTGTATGAAGCGTCCAAATAATTGAAGTTGCACATCGACATTTCTCAACGAAGCAATATAAGCAATCATATGTAGGATAATCTTTTTTGCAATACTTAGAAAATAAAATAAAACAGTGAAAGGTCAATTATCCGGCATTCAATCAACCAGAATTTTTTTTAAATCAAATTTGGCGAGAAAATTAGCCCTATTTCGCTAAAAGTTTTTTATTAATTTCATATGAGATTTTGAAGTTGAGTGGGTAATTTTATTTGTTATTTTGATAGTTTTCAATTCGTAATAGCGAAATTTGCACTGATTAAAGATGAATATAGGTTCAGATTTACTGCACAATGCCTCTTAGCGATATTTTGAAAATTGGAGATTTATCGCTGAATGCAACCCCGCGACTTGACATTCTGGCAACCTTTTGAATTCATTTTCAATTTGTTGACTTTTTTTAAAAGTCGCCAAGAGGAAAATATACGGTAAATCATAACCTGAATGCATGTATTATTATAAACAATATAATTCCGATTTATCCGGAATGTTGAAGTTTTTATTCAATCTACTGTGAATTTTCTGCATAGAAACCTTAATATTCTTAATGAAATTCCGTGCTCAGTTTTTATAGGCATATATCCGGAAAACGTTCACAGAAAATACGTTATGGTTATTTGCCGAATCTAAGCAAATCTGGCTTGTTTTAATTGTATAAGTTTTGTAGTCAAAATTCTATTATCCACAGTATCCGGAATGGTTAGAATGTGCCGTATACGGTCCCCACTTTTTGTTTGGCGATTCTGGGTAACCCAACACCATCAATGTGGTTCCATTCCAACTTGGAATTCATTTTGAAAAACCCGTAGTTTGGTGGCAATTTATCTTGGTGGCAAAATTGCCAAAATGAGTGGAGACTATAAAGCACATTCTACTAACCTCAGGAACATGTTCCAGCAGATAACTTTTCCGAAAAGTGTGGTTTATCCGGAATTCTATTCCAAAAGAAATGCACACATCTTAGATCTATTTATACTTGCATCATCGTAACTATTAAATCAATACGTTTTAAATAAATAATTTCTATCTGCAGACTGTAATAATAAAAACAAAATATAGCGAATCCAAGTTGTTGCTGTTGCCAGATGTATTAGTAAATTTTCAAAGATATATTGCGATTGGCTGGATTGCTGAATTTGGAAATTCGTGCATAAAGTACATTTAGAAAATTTGTGATTGAATGTTTGAAGTCGTTGCCATTCTGCTCACAGGAATACAGCCAAATTTGGACGTTACGCAAGAGAATTATACATATAGATTGCTTGGCCACAGCAATTCCTTTAACACTATAAGCTAACTTACTGATCGTTCAATCAAAACAATGTATTGCAATATACTATTAAATTTATTAATTTACTGGTTGATATTTCAAAAATTATAATTATTATAATACAGTTGGGTAGCTGAATTAGTACTTACTTTACAGTAATAAGTTTCAAAAGCAAATCCTTTAATGTCAGCAGAAATAACTTTTTTGATACTCTTTGTATCATCTGAAATTACACTTCTCTGGGTATTTTCCTCACTTGTTTCCCGGCAAGTAGGAAGGACATTCTTTTTAACAACTGTGCTGGATATTTTGATTTCACTTAGTTCAAAATCCTCTGCAGAATCAATGTAATGGATGATTTTTCGACGTTTGTTCTTTTCATTAGGGCTTCCATAATAATCTTCAGAATATCGCTCTGTGGAGCTTTTGCGATGTTTCTTCTTATAATCTGGGGAATGAGTTGAATGACGTCGACATCGAGGGGAATGACATCTTTCATGATGTAAATTGCGTTCTCGAGCGCGAGATGACCTTACTGCAGGTGAATAATGACATCTTCTCCGAATTCTTTTAGGAGACTCACAGTTAGATCTTCTAGTTGTTGATGAATTACCATGGCTTGTTGATTGATAATATGCAGTTTTTCTTTTTTTGCAATCTATGAGAGAATAAAGTAGTTGAAACAAAAGTATAATTAAAGTTATTTTATTAGAACAAAAATATTTTACTTTAGAAATGCAGGTCATTTTTATCATTGTTATATGATTCTTTAAAAAAATGAAGCAATATTTACTACAATATCTTAGCTACTTTACTTAGAAAACACAGAACACCAGCATTTTGATATAAATTAATTAGAAAAATAAGTACAAGTAGAGATAACCATTTATTTGACTGTTGTCCGAATCCAAAATAATGTCTTCAATGTATGTTGTCTCGATAAAACAGGCATTTTCTTTTGAACCTTCCTCTTCATTTTCAAGGACTCCATCTGAATGAGAAATTAAAGCATATGATTAAGTCATAACACTGCAAGTTCAGATTATTAAAAGAAATTCTGACTAGTGGTACCAGGGTCCGAAAAATATCAAAAACTTTACATGCCCTATTGGGCATGTTAGCCTAGAAAATACATGCCCAAATAAAACTTTTGCCCAAAAATTTCATTCATATTCATGAATCTAGTACTGATCTGTCGAAAAATAATTGTTGTTAACAATATATATACACTGACATTGATCTATACTTATACTATAAACAAAGACAAGACACTATATTAAAATTATTTTCATATTATACAACAAAATCACTAATTTTGTTGTGACTTTTGTTCTGGTCCAAATCAGAAAATTCTGGACTAGTAGTGATCTGAACTGCATGCCCTTCTACATGTCTTGTTCCTTTAGTAAAACATAACCAGTTTGCAAGCTCAACTCCATCAATGCCTATTCGCATTCAGTTATTTCCAGTTTCAGTGGACAGGTTGCATCGCAATGGGTTCTTTATACGATTCATGGCACTAAAACCTCTCTTGCAGATAGACGTACTGGAAAAAGCAGTCGCGATCTTCGCCTGAATGTCACGAACCGGTAGTAATTGTGCGGGCGCGAGGGAAAATAAAAAATATTTTCCTTTTGAAAGGTATTATTGATGAAACATTTACATAACCGGCTGAGCATGTATGAGAAAAAAATACATGCCCGATCTGAATTTTTACATGCACCGGGCATGTTGGGCAATATAATTTTGAGCCCTGAGTGTAACAAATCTAATAAAATGTAAGCCATATGATGAAGTAGTAAGTCCAAGTCCTAAGATTTAGCAAAATCAAATTTTGATAAGTTTAAAAAAATGCCAGGTGCAAGAGCTCACACACCAAGACCAGATACTGGGAGAGATGCTTGTATTTGACTGTTTATTTTTAGAGGGCTGAGGAACAAGCAAGTGTTTGGAACTTAGTTTTTGAGCATTATTCCATAGTTAACAACCTCATTTTATTAAAAGTATTATCAGTGGGCATAGTGAGTTTTCTAAATAAATTTGGTAGGAATTTTAGAGAAAACAGGGTTCCCACTCAAATTACAAAATAAAAATCAATGACTTTCCAATGATTTTTAAGGACCAAAATACATTTTTTAAGGACCCTTGAAAATTTGTTTTCAGGCATCATGTTTATATATTAATTTTTAATATAGTATAATTGACCAAAAAAGTTACAAGTTGGTGCATGAGTAATACAAATATGTAGCTGTATTTTGATATGGTGCGGATAAATTGCAGTCACGCGGGGATAGCAAGTCCGAGTTGTATTCTAATAAATTTTGTAGTTGGGCACACAGCATCCACAAAAATTAAGGACTTCTAAGAACCTCTAAGCATTTTCAAGCACTTGAAAACAAGTTCAAAAATATAAAGCACTTTTAATGACTTTCAATGAACATGAGAACCCTGGAAAATTCCATACATTTCAGAAACATTTTAAGGAAAATTTAAAAATATTTCTTTTAAAGCTGACATAGACTCCTAACACAGATATATACTCTAAAGCTTGTTTCAATATCATAAAAAAAAATAAAAAAATAAAAAATACCAACCAATTTTCAAAAAATTAAATGTCAAAAAACTGTTTAGCAAAACAGTTATATAATCAAACAATTATACTATTATGACAAATGCAAATTTAATTAAATCTACTTATTTCATTTTTAAGCAACTTCAAAAGGACATTGTTTTAACTTTAAAACTTAAACTAACATGAGTTAGGCTACAATTTAAAATTGTTTGTCAATAATTAAAATTTTAGAAAAGATTTTCTTCCATGGAGGAACATCAGGGTTCTTTCACAGTTTTTGGTGTAAAATCAGAGAATTTTTGGAGTTTTTAATTTTCTTTAGGAACCAGCACAAAATTTAAATACAATTTTAAGAAGATGCAAAAATTTAAGGGATATTAGAAATTTTAGGTCGAATGCGACCCCTGGTATAAAGATGTGCTTAAATTAGACACGTTTATTTAATGGATATATTGCAGGCTAAAACTGATATAGGACAAATTAATAGAGCATATAATTGATGGCAAAATAATAGTTTTCCCTAAAGTGTCTCAAAAACATAAGTGTATATGTAGAAATAAATATGCAAACATAAATAACTTAAAATTACACCAAACAAGTTATTCTAAAACTCATAAGTTGGTTAATAATACATATATAGAACTTTAAAGTAATTTGAAACCCAATTTTAGAAATTTATAATCAATTTTTAAGAAAAATTACATTTGGTACCTGTTTGACCGTCATCTGAATCCAAAACAATTTCTACGACTTTTACACCTTTCTCATCATTTCCATGGTCTTCATCTAAGTAAAACATAGAAAGCATAAGGTTCAGCTATGACTGTTCAAAGAAATTTTGGCAAGTGTTATAAATGTAATAAAATAGAAAGCATATGATAAAGTCATAGGACCATGCCTTAATCTAAATTTGATAAGTTTTTAAAAATAAAGTTATGTTTAAATGCTCATACACCTGGTCCAAACACTAGGAGAGATGCTTGTATTTGACTGGTGTTTTTAGTTGCCCCTCGGGAACGTACAATTGCTTTATTTAGAGTATGAAGATGTACAAGGTGTTCTCAATAAAAGTCCAATTCGAAAGCTGTAAAAAAACACCCACAAAAATATCTCTGTAAAAACGTGCCAAGATCTTCATGTAATAGCTATGACTGTGAAAAATATCGAGATCCAACAGGGTGGCTACAGAATTTGAGAACCAAAATTCCCTTATATTTCCCTGATTTCCAGAAAATTCTCCAAAAAATTCCCCGATGTGCATTTCTGCTGAAGTTAACGTTAAAAAAACCAAAAAAATATAATGATGGCAAGTTTAAAAACATATACATTTAATAAGTAAATAAAATTCTAAATAGTCAAAGTATAATTGCATCAATATATAAAGTTATGCAAAAAAGCAAAACAAGTATCGTTAGAGCATGAAAAAGAATGGAAAATATTAATTAAAAATTACAAATATTAATTAAAAAATACAAAATTCACATTAAACAATTCACAAACTACACCATTAACTTCGAAGAAAAACAAAGCAAGTACAATACTTTTATTTTTAATTTTAAAAATGACACAAATAAAACATGTTATTTTCGTTAATATATATCATAGATTGTATCCTGTTCCCAGCATAAATTCAAAACACTGTCCTAAATATTTACTAAACTTGGGCAAGCATGAGCATGAAACTTAAATAATCAGCATTTTGCTATTCGGTCACAATTTTCACTAGGTACATATCTTTCATGAAATATGATGTCTCATGGATTTTGTAGTTGACCAAAGATAAACAACATATATTGTATGAAAGAAAAGGTCTGAAACTAACAGCTTCTAATAAAGATAATTGCTCATAGAAATAAAATTGTGTACAATAAGAAAATTATCTTAAACCACTAAACTACTAATCAAATGAGGCAAAAAATCGTTTTCATAAAACACGACAAGCACAGGGTTCATACCTTTTTAGCAGAAAAAAATGCAAGGACTTCTTGAACAAAAATTCCATGACCTTTTACCTGAATGTATGCAGTAGAGCATTGATTATTTTTTTTTAGGATATTTGATTTACATTAAATATATAAATTAAATTCACATATCACTTTCAGTAAAACTAATTTTTAAAAATAAAATGTCAAAATGAAAATACAAAAAAAAAAAAAAAAAAAAAAAAAAAAAAATCAAGTACAGGATCTAAACTTTCTCACGTATCTATAATAATAAAACAAGCTGTGTGTCTGTGGCTCTATAGAAACCTATTTAAAATTCAACATAAAAAGTTTTGGCTTTCTAATTTTATGTATGACAAACAGAATGTTAAAATTTTAATTAGTTCTTTTTTAATTAATTTATTTTTTACAAAGTGACTTCAAACAGATACAGCTCTGAAATTTTCCACATAAGTAGTTTTAGCCTTCTAATTGGACTTTTGAAAAACAGAATGTTAAAATTTTAATAAGTTATTTTTTAATTAATTTTCTTAATTAAAAAAAAATTACAAAACAACTTCTAATAGAGCTACAGTTCTGAAATGTTCAACATAAGTAGTTTTGGCCTTCTAATTGGTCTTTTGAAAAACAGAATTTTAAATTTTTATTTAGTTCTTTTTTAATTAATCAATAAATATATTACAAAATAATTTCTAATAAGGCTACAGCTCTAAAATTTTCAACATAAGTAGTTTTGGCCTTCTAATTGGACTTTTGACAAAAAGAACGTTAAAATTTTAATTTGTTTTTTAATGAATTTTTAATTAATATTTTCACAAAAAGCAACTTCTAATAGGCCTAGAGCTCTGAAAGCTTCAAAATAAGTAGTTTTGACCTTCTAATTTTGCTTTTTACAAACATCACGTGTTAAAATATTCTTAAAGCGGTGTTGTATTATGGTTATTAACAGGGAAATTTTGTTATTATTTCACGATAAGTGAGGGGTTTCTAATATCAAGGCTTTACGTAGCAATTAGTTTTTAGTGTGTGAAGCGACCTTATGCTTACACAGCAATGAACCTTTCATCGAGCAAAGCGAGCTCATGTTTGTATAGCAATAAACTTTTCAACGAGTTAAGTAAGCCTGTGCTTATGCATCAATGACTTTTTCAGCGAGCAAAGCAAGCTCGATTTTGCATTGCGATGAACCTTTCTGCGAGCACAGCGCAAAAAATTGGGGTCTATACACCATGACGTATTTCCGCAATGCGGGGTCTAACAGCTGGCTAAAATATTGCACATGGTAAAATTTCGTGACGAAGCACTGGTATTCAGCTAGTATATATATGTCAATAATGTCCAATAACTAGGATTTATCTAATAAGGTTCAATTTACCAGATCATAGTCCATGAAGTATTTATGCATTAAATGAAAATGATGAGGACAGGAAATTGTTTTCAATGAATAGTTTAATCAGAGTTACAAAAATAGATGACAAAAGATACAAAATTCAACAGAAAAGTTGCGTATTTTTTAAAAATGGTAAAAAGCAATAAATTTGAATAAAGAAAGCAAAGCTGATTCCGAATATTCAAGTTATATTGTGGTTAAAAATTTATTTAATTAAATATTAAAAGAAAAATCGTAAAAACAGTGGAATCGTGACGTAACCGCAAAATGTTCCATCATTGGCTGGTTAGATTTAACGTCAAAATCCGATGACAAAATTTCTCCTTCATTTGTTTACCTACGACGACCTACAACAGGGTGGCCACAAAATTCAGAAAAAAAAGTTCCCTGATAGATTTCTAAAAAATTCCCTAATTTTGAGGCAAACTTTTTTTTTTTTTTTCAAATTTCCCCAATTTGCTTAGGTTTTCCAGATGTCTAGGACACCCTGATCAAAGAGAACATGTATGCTAAAGAGATAGTAAGCAAACTTTTTAAAAATAGTTTTGCTGTTAATGAAGTTTTAAACTATTCCATAACATTAAACTTCTAACGATTACCACCACAAATTTCCGGTAAATAGCGCCAAAATACGGATGAAAGTGCGTTAAACAATAAAAATTTTCCCCGATTTTCAAGAAATTAAAAAAAATTCCCTGACATTTCCCCGATTTCCCGGTTATTTGGCCACTCTGTACAATCCCTGCCGTCCTGCTACGTTTTTCTTTTTAGTATTATTATTATACCCAAACCGTTTGCGTAAACTGTTCTTAGAGAAATCAATGCCTATTCTACCTGGATTTGTAAAAGGGCAATCCGATAACTCGGCAAAAATAGATTCGCTAGCAAATGTTTCACTTCTTTGGAACAAAAATCATAATTTCATAGGAGCTGAAATTCAAGGTGTAAAATCTAAAACGTATGTACCCATTTTACAAACAGTTTTTCATTTGTCTTTAATTTGATTAAATATGACTTGTTTTTATTTTCAATTATCATTCCATCCAGTTAAACTGCAGAACATAGCAATTGCCAATTTTTTTACAATATTTTAGGAGCTCAAAATTTTACATACTTTACGAACATTTTGAAACGAAACACACAATTTACCAAGAAACTGTATATTCAATTAAAATTCACATTCAAGAATCTTCATTTTATTCTTGTGCAAGTCATTCATATACTAGATAATTTGATTCTTGAACAAGAACCAAATGACTTTTTCCTTGTTCATAAATTTTTTGGTACCATTTCGAAAACTTTAAGTCCGTTTTTCAACATCTCTTCATTCCTAAGAAAGTCATAAAAACACTAGTTTTTCATAGTACAGTTGTATCCAGTATTATTTTTAAATTCAAATTTTCAAATTGATGGATTCAATTAGAAGCTACCACATTTTTTACTAATAAGTGAAATGTCTGTAACTTGGTATGCTATGTAAATAACTGCCATGAAAATCCAATAGAGTAAATAAAAAGTTTGCCATTATTTTCAATGTAGCATATTTTTTTTTATTGAAAGCATTTATTTTTTCAGTTCAGATTAATTTATATTCCACTAGAAATTTTACTTTCCCATTTTCAAGAACACTTGTTACCTCTTTGAACAACTTGTACACCTGACATTCACAAAGTTGGCGACATTTATTACCAAAGAAAATAAAATGGATCATTTTAACAAATTCTTTCAAATTGTCAAAGCAGAATAGAAACCAAATAGAATTTAATTTTGTTTATAGATTTAATTTAATTGTGTATTCCTGTTCAATTAAAACGCTGATCCAATAGTCTTTGACCTACTTTTCAAAAAAATAATTTTAGTTTAGAAGAACAGTCGGGCGGCGATGTTACAAAAAAAACAATATGCTAGAACGAATTGTTATTAATTGAAAGGCTTAAAAAGCTTCTGTTTTTTATTATTTTTTCTCATATTTATTTCATGCCCTGCTATATACCTGTAGATATATTTTTATTTTGCATTCATCTTTAACAAATTACATATACTCAAGATCACAAGCATAGGCAATGCTTTAGTTTCTGGTCATGTAAATATAGCTTCTGTCATTACATAGTTAATGCAATACTTATATTTCATTCAGGATGATAATAATAATAATAATAAAAAAAAAAGGATTATTTTTCGAAATTCCTTAGCAATTTTCATAAAGCTTGTAAAAATTTTAAATAACAAAAATAACTATACATTATGGTTTTAAAATCCTTAATATTTATTAGAATTTTTTTTACAGATCTGCAAGGAAAACATATGGAGACAACGCTTTTTTAATTGCCTTTTCATTTTAATGTTGTGATTTCTTATACCAGTTTTAACAAATGTGTTTCTATTGGGTTCAAATCTGGTGATTGAGATGGTGTTTTAAAATTTTATATTATAGATTATAGAGGTGCCAGAGGCAAATATTGAATAAAGTGTGCTCGGTCTATTATTGTGATAAAAAATAAAGTCGTTTATAATGCCCTAATTTTGGTCTGACAATTTTAATTTATCGTTTAAAATATTCAAATAGAGTTCATGCTTGTTTTTTTATGTGACTACGAGACATTTGAAATAAGAAATGGATTATAAGAAATACAAAATCAAAAATTACAGACAATCAATTTTTTACTTGTTTTCACAATGCAAAAATTTAAAAAAAAAAAAAAGAGCCAGAAAATAATTCTATTACTGTGAATTTATCAGAAAAGGTTAAGTCGAACGAACACCATTGTGGTATTTCTTTACTTTAGCTCTATGAATTTATATTTTTATAAAAATAAAATGATTCAATACTTTTTTTGAGTATTAGGTTTCATTCAGAATTAATATAAAAAAATATAGGAATTAATATTCAAATTCAATTCCAAACTGAAGAACTACTTTTTTTAAACATTTTTAAACTGTAGGAACACTTTTGGGAACCACTGTATATCATAGAATTTCAAAATAATTAGGTCATTATATAAAAACAAGAGTAATAGGTGAGCTATTATCACATCAAAATGATCTTCACAAACGTGTCGAGAACTTTTTGCAGAAACATTGTTTCGTTTTCATGACTTTACACCACTTTTTGCCGATATCTGCGTATATAGCAACACTGATAAATGACATGTTTGTACGCTGAATTTGAGGATATAATTTTAAATCGATTAAAAGAATACAAGATTTAAAAAAAATCAAAATGCGCTATAGCAATGCAAATAAATTCACAATAGTTTCAAAGACAGCGCAAAGCAAAAATCGGATTATGGCACAGGGGGACGTCACAGCTAAGATTTTTGCCGCGCTTTCAAAAGTGAGAAATTGAAACTGGTATAACTCAAGAAATATTGAACAGATTTCAAAAAAATTTCTAGTTTTGGCTGTCGTTTGTCGCTCTTAATAAAATAAAAAAAAAAAATTAAAATGCTGAACTTGTCCATTGGCAATCATTTCATAGCCAACTTGGTATAATGTATATATAACATTTTTTTTAAAATTATTTCTTAATTTTAAGGGCTCTGCGGTGTATAGAAAGTTTCTTCTTTGTATATATAAGCCAATAACTACTAGTATTCTAAGTTGGCCCCAAAAGAAATATTTCAAATTTCATTTAATAGAATTAAGCAGAAATTCTCCAGGGCAGCCAATGTCAGAAAATCCCTGATCCGGCTGCTACATTACAGATTGCGTGGAGAAAAGGTTCCATTGGTTATCATGGCAACGTCGCAGCTGAAACGCATTTCAGAAACACATGGATACCATTTGTAGGAAGGTCACCTTGATAGGAATTTTTTTCCCCCTTTATTAATTGAGTATTGAGACAAGAAGTTTGTTGTTTATTGGATTTTTGTACACTTACCATATAGTTAAGATTCTCATTTTAGAAAATTGTAAAACATATAATTTTAGTTTTGAACTAATAAATTTAGATGCAGCCCGGCTGCACTGCATGAGCCGCCACTGATTCTTATAAACGAGTAGTGAGAAAATAAGACATGCAATAAAACATAACATTTCTGCTTTAGATAGGATTGAATGATAGGATACAAAGCATTTGTTAGAAAATACCTCTACTGAACTACATAAATAAGCGTGGGGAAGAGCTACATATAAAGCTTACAGATAGAAAAGTTTGAAGAAAGAAAGCAATTGAAATATTCAAGACATAATTACTATTGATGGAAAAAATTAACATATAATATAAATCTTGCAACATTTTTTACCATGTAAACATTCTTAAATCTGTAAATCACCTTGATACAGGGTTGCCACTCAAAATGCAGAACAAAATTCAATGACTATTCCAGAATTTTTTTTTAAATTTCCAGGTTTCATTATAAGTCGACGTAAAAGAATTTTTTTTTGTATACAATTGCAGTTAAAATTGCAATTTTAAACAAGGATTAAACAGAAAAATGTTACGATATTTTAATGTGCATTTTTATCAATTAATCAAAACGTTGGTAAAAAAAGCGGAAATCCGCTGTTTTGTGGAACAGTAAAATGTTTGCGATTTGTGTCACCAAACACTGATGTATTGCACACGAAGATAAATTTATTAGATGGTATAGATAGCAGTCCGTGCGTGTATCTCCTTTTATATTTCCTTGGGGTGAAAACAAACTATATATATAAAAAAAAAAAGGAAAATATATATACTGTGTTATTTTGAACTACAAAATCGCCAAATAATATATTTGCGTACTAATGTGTGTACAGAACTGTAGCACAGGTAGAAACTTTCTCTGAAGGGTGTTTTAGGCAAGTTTAATCCGATAAAGCCCAACAAAGTTCATTAAAAACAATAAAATTGTAGAAAAGTGAAAAATCCCAGAAGAAAAAAAAGCTGAAATTGGCGTAAAAGCGAAATATTTTCACCCGTTTTTCAGACAATTTGCTTTCAGCGGGTGCTTTTTACACATTGTTAAATTAATAATAAATTTAAAAACAATAATCAATTTAAATCAATATTAAATTTTCAGAACGCAGTTGTGCGTTCTGAAAAAAATTACTGAACTTCTTAGAAGAAAACTTGAATCTGAAAGGAATTCCCCGACTTTTCCAGAAAATCACATTTTTTAGTTTTCCTTGACCTTTTTTAGGCATTTTCATTTTCCCTGACAATTTCCGCTTTTCCCTGTTTTCCAGGTGCGTGGCAACCCTGATTGATATTTATAGTCCTAGAGGTTAAACAACGCTTTAAATTAAAATACATCTCCTGGACAATTATTTTTAAAAAGTGAACTTACCTATGGTAATTATTTGGCTTCCTTCTGCTAACTTCTCAATTTCTTCTTTTTCATCTTTTGTTAAAAGTGGGACCGTTTCCTTCGTTTTGACAATTTCTTCCTCGTTCTGACCTGATAAAGGAATTGATACGTTTTAAAGCAATACTTTGGCAGATATAGTGGCCCACATTAGGTCTATAGGGGGTAGAGACAGCCTGACAATCTCTTTTAAAAGAATTAAAAACATATAATAGACCAAAAATTTAAACAAAATTTTTTTCGGCGTCTTCAATTAAAACACCTACAAAATTTGAAATAGAAAAACTTTCAAACTTGTATATTTATTTGACTTGCTAATAAATTTACTTTTTATTTGGCTTAATAATCTTAACATATGGTAAATAGAAAATGCATAACATACCTTTAAAATATACTCACTACCAAAAGTTAAGCATGGAAGGTAAAATGATAAAAAAAAAAAAAGTACATCTCTGAATGACACAAAATACACCAGGAAAGTGGCAAACAAGTTGAAACATAAAACTAAACAAAACTAGTGACGTAGAACATCTGACGTGGATTTGTGTCATCAACCAAATTTATTTTTTCCATCATTCATTTAGTAAAAATGGACAGTTTGGCGATATTTTTTGCGATTATTCTTGTATCGGTCTTCTTAAAAAAAAAAAAAAAAACACTACACCAAAATGATGATTTTGGTGATATAATTATCGATAATTCTTATATTTTCCTTTCTTGCAATTGAAACTGAGCAAAGAAGGAAAAACAATGGTTGATGAGGTATGCTCAAGAAAAGAGAACTCTGTTCGTTTTTCAACTTCTTACTCCATTAAAGCATTTTTACAGAATTACAGAGGTGGGGATGTTTAGATATATCTCAATCTTATAAAGACAGCCAGTACAAAGTTTACAGCGTGTGATTATGCTTTCCATGAGGCGATCAACAACCCCAGAGTCAAGTAATCACCATTTTTAAGAGAAGTTTGAAACTCTGAGAATAACTGGGGGTGGGAAATATGCAGGCACAGCACAGCCATTCAAAAGATTTTCAATAGGATTAAGGTTGGGCATGTATGCAGGACAAACCATTCGCGTAATCCCTTCACTCGCCAATGTGAGCTTTAAGGGTACATTATCAGTCATTAAAACAAAAGGACCAATTGTCGCAGCATACAATCTCAGTGGGTTCTAGGACTTCATATGATATAGGACAGCCATTACAGTACACCGTATAATAGATGTGCAGGTCGGTACAATATCCTAATGAAATCCTGGCCCACACCATGATGCTTCCACCTCGGAATGCGTGATGATGTTTTGCGGCCGATTGTGTGTGCCTTGTTCTCTTCATACCCTTACACGTTTGTCATCTGGGCAATGTCGACTCAACCCTGAATATAATATTAGCCCAATCCGAGAAAGTCGAATTCACATGTTTTTGACACCACTTTAATTGTTCCCCTCTGGATTGGAGGGATAGAAAAACTCTAACTTGTGGCATATATTGTCTTGCAGATGGATGTGGCAACCTTAAATGTCACAAGTGTGGAAGTCGCTCTTTAATTTTGATTTTTTTACATTAGCACTAGACCGATTTTACGTGGAAGTTCTAACCCTTGGGTAGGCAGTCACAGGTCTTAAGACAATTGTCTGGCTTCTTTGAAATTGATTTCATAATTGCGAAATGACAGAAGGATGAACGCCAAAGAAAAGAACATCATTGATAGATTGCCCTTCTTCAAGACGTCCCACAGAATGCCAGAGCTCACTATCTGTCCTTCGCTTTCTGGTAGCCAGAAAAACATGTCTGTCTTGAAAACTAATCAGACAGGGCTGCCACTGACTGTAAGCTTTGAAAATAGTTGCTTTAGTAGCCTCAGATGTTAAAAATAGTAGCCAAAATAGTAGCCTCACACATTGAAAATAGTAGCCAAAATAGTAGTCTCACTCTTCATAACTTTTAATAAGATGGAAACAAAACTGTTTTTAACTTCCATAGCCAAACAACTTTTTTAAGAAAAACAAGTATCTTGTTTAAACAATTATACTATATATTGGCAATGACAATCGAATTTCATTAAGGCTAGTTTTTAAATTTTTAACAGAATGGTTACAGAATTTGCAAAACAAAATTCCCTGACATTTCCCTGATTTCCAGAAAATTCCCTGTCAATGTGATCATTTAAAATAATAATAATAATGGCCAATTTAAAAATACATACATTTGACTAATTAAAATTGCATTTATTCATCAAAGTATAATTGCAACAAAATATAAATTTAGGCTAAAAATCAAAACAAGCATCTTTGGAGCATGAAAAAGAATGGAAAACATCAAGAAAAAAAAAATACAAAATTCACATAAACCAATTAACAAACTACACCCATACTTGCTAACTTCAAGGAAAAGCAAAACTAGTACAATATTTTTTCTTTTTAATTAAATAAACAACAAAAAAACGTGCTATTTTCTTTAATGTATGTCAAGCTATATCCTGTTCATAACATAAATTTTAAACAGTGTCCTAAATATTTATTAACTTGTGCATGCATGAGCATGAAACTTAAATAATCAGCATTTTGCTATTCAATCTGAAATTTCACTAGGTACATATATTTCATAAAAAATTATGTGTTTTGAAGTTGAGAAAAGATAAATAACACATAATGCATGAAAGAAGGTTTTGAAATTAACAGCTTCTTATAAAAATGAATTACTCATAGATATACAGAAATAAAATTTTGTACAATAAAAATACTATTTTAAACCACAAAAGTACATACTAAATGAGGCAAAAAATCGTTTTCATAAAACATGACAAGCACAGCATTTTTTTTTTTGGAGGGGGAGGAGGATGCTCAAATTCTTTGTTTGATTTATATTAAACATATAAATCAAAAACACAAATCACTTTCAGTTAATTACGTTAAATAAAATTTCAAAATTAAAGTAAAAAAAAAATCAAATACAGGATCTAACCCATTTTGCTTATGAATGCCTATAGATTTGTTGCACATCTATAACACAGTGCTATAAAGGGTTAATAAAAAAAATATAGGATGGAATCAATTTGAAATATGAAGGAATTTAGGGTTCCAATATATTGTATTGACAAAAAACACAAGACAAGAAAAAAAATAATCATTCTGTAAAGGATGCAGTCAGATTTAAGTTGGAGGATTTTTTTAAACAATAAATCTACTGGCGGTCGCGCTTCTAAATAATAGGATTACTAAAAATCTAACAGAAATAATACGTAAATAATTAGAGTTCTAATATATTCTTTTGGCAGAAAACGCAAGGCAAAAAAATTAAAAAATCATGTCTGTAAAGGATGCAGACAGATTGAAGTTTGAAGATTTTTTTAACTATAAAACGCCGGCGGAAGCGATGTTATAGGATAACCAAAAATATAACAGGATTAATGTGTAAATAATTGTTCCAAGCATAACAATGATTTCAGAAAAAAAAAAGGAAAAAAAGCGGAACATGAACATGTGGTTGTGGGCCGAGGAGGGGGGATTGGCCGTTTTGGTTTAGCTGCTGAGAGTAGAAAAAGTTCGGAAACTTCGTACACCCAAATCGGCCAACTATAAAAACTATATATATACATCGTGTGACACGAGTCGGGATAGATGTCCGCACCCACGCGGTGTACGCGAGAAGGGAAACTCAAAAATTTACAAATTCCCTGATTGAAGAGTAATTTTACGAAATTCCTTGACATTTACCTGAATTCCTGGTTCTGTCGCCACCCTGTTTAAGCTACAATCAAAGTAATTAAATAAATTGCTTCAAAATTTAGATTATTTTATTATTCATAAATTTAGCTACAACATTGAAATTCTAATCATTCTGCATCGATTGACCTGCAAGGCGAAATCGTTCATCACACAGGCACAAATCTTGGACATAACGTCTAGTAACATCAATACTGTCCATACTGATGGCACTTTCTTTCGGCGATCAGGGCAAATTTATTTTTGTTTAGAGTAAATAAAGTGAAATAATTTGATATTTGAGAATATAATTGTGTATGCTGTTGCCTTGCACGGCGAAAGATAAAACATTGGAACCTAACAGGTAGGCGAAAATGACCGAGGTTGCCGTCAAAAACAACGATCATGCGTGAGGTTAATATGACTAACAAAGTGGCCACTCTACCCTCGAATATGAACAACTATTTCATTAGTCTTCGCTCTCCCCTTAAAAAAAAATCACCATTTTGACAAAATTATTAGTACCTTAGTGCCGATTTTTTTTCCATCCTACTATCGGACAGTATCCAATTTCTAAAAAAATAGTCGCCTGAGCCCAAAAATAGTTGAAGCTTTTGTTCAAAATAGTCGTTTTGGGCCCTTTTTTCACTGAAATAGTTGCCATAGTCGCCTGGCCACTAAAATAGTCGCTTTAGTAGCCTTTTTAGTCGCCTGTGGCAGCCCTGTAATCATACAAAAGTTCAAAACGCTTTTTATCAGCACTTGCATGCAAATCCTCTAACCCTTCACAATGGTTCCTTATATGATTTTCTTTTTTACATATTTCTTGCCACGAAGTCGTGACAGGCTGTTGCATAACACATTTGCATACTTTCATCTTTCTCTGCAGCAAATTGCAGTCTCTCAAATTCAGATTGGCTTTTGGAAATTAACATTTTCATCTCCATGCTTAACTTTTGACAGTGAGAGAAGTAGAATTTTTTTATTATGCTAGTGGGCAATTATTATTTACAGTTTCAAAATTAGTAATAAATAAAAGAAGAGTTTATTGTTCTGCATAATAAAAATTACAAAAACATCAAAAAAGAGAAACGTAGAAATTTTTGAACATTAAAAAAAAATATTTTAAAACTAAACAAATCCAGTGAACTGAAATTAAAAAAAGCTTCAATTTGTTATTTAAAGATAAATTCAATATTTGAAGAGTTCACTTTTGTCATTTGCTTGACACTCTTCTACAATATTTAGATCTTTGAAAGGATTCTCCTCAAGGATTATAATGTCATCATCACTTAATTCATCTTCTGAACTAGGAGGAGTCTTCAGAAGGTCCTGCAAGGTAAAGCACAAATGCATGGTTTTATAAAATAGGCATAGATCAAAAACATTAATACTTCAACAAACAAAATTATGCAACAAGAAAAATATTCTATCAACATGCAATCCGGATTTTCATACAATGAGCAATGGTATTAATTGGTAAAGGCAATATTGTTAATAGCAGCCAACATACTCAGATGGAAAAATTGTAATAAGCAGTCATTCAAATAACCTTTGAATTGCCCTCTTACAATGTTTTGTTCCTGTTGTATAATCATCCTAATTGCATAAATAGGATAATATGTACTTTTTAATTTTACTTGTACTGAGTCGTGCTGTCTACATGCAATGTCTAACAATTTTCAAGCTTTAATTAATTTCATGAAAACAAAAAAGTTTTGATTATTCTTTGTGCAGATATTTTTTCCCCCATAAGCACTGATGTGGAAATAATGAAAAAAATTGTCTTAATTCATAGCTCAAAATAAATTTATTTTGATATCCATGTAAATAAAAATTATTGTTAAAAAATAAACAGTGCAGCACATAGACTTCACCTTACTTACACACAAAGGTGGCACCAGCTGGGGGTCTTGGGGGAGGTGGCTGTAGTACCCCTGTTGGGCAAGCTGCCCCCCTCCCACCAGTTATAATTAGGTTTTCGTAACACAGGAAAATGTTCTTAAACACATGGAAATTGAAAGGGTCTTATATAATTGTAAAATAATACACGAATACAATATTTTCGGAGAAACTTCCAGGCGTAGCAAACAAGAAAGAATCAGTGGCGGGATCCCCTCGAAATATTTCAAACATACCCTGCCAAAAATAAGCATTAAAGAAACTCCCATAGACATTTAAATATATGTATATATATTTTAAATAGATGCGTCTCTTAATATCTATATTGCCTTATTTTTTTTATATACATAATGATACCAACATTGTCCACGTCTATAAATCTGTGGATAAAATTCTAATTTTTCTCCTTCATTAACTGCACTATCTTTCTCAACCTGGAACAGTAATTTCACCATATTTTTCATCTTTTCTTCTTTTTCAAAATAAAAACAGTTTTTCACTTTAAGTCTTGCATTGCTACCTGCTCTCACTTTAATTACTTTCAATTACCCATATGTTAACATAGGGTAAAGAAAGCATTGTTTTTGATTAAAAAAACATTTAGAATTTTTTGCATTTCTCCATGTTTTGGAACATCCTGACTGAAAAAAGTGGTATAGAAAAATGTCTGCCTCTGTGTTCAAGGTTAGCATAACTCCCGAACGATTTTACCTATGAGATGTTCAAATTTGGAGTACAGGCAAGTGAGGGCCATGGAACCTGTCATTTAGGTTTTCGTCAATATTAAGCATGTGCAAAAAATGAAAAAAATCATGCTTTTAGCATTTACTAAAAAATGGCTCTAACGATTTTGATCAAAATCTCTTTAATAATGCATCTTAAGATGTTCTAAACATCCCCACCTCCGAAATTCCCGTAAAAATGCTATAGCGGTGTAAAAAGATGAAAAACAAGTGTTTTCAACATGGAGTTCTCTTTCCTTGAGGATCACTTATCAACGACCATATTGCTCTTTTTAATTGTTTCACTTACAGAAAGGATATTGTAAGAAAGTATACTGTCAAAAAGTATACTGTCACATTCGCCATTTTGGCGGGGGAGATGGGGGGTGACCATGTAAGAATTATTGCCAAAAGTATCACTAAACTGGCTATTTTTTCAAATAAATGAAAATATTAATAACACTTTTCCACATCAAATTTAAATGTACTGACCAGTAGGCCTGGGCGATGTTAACATTTCTGCGTCGTGATATATTGGGAAGCAAACATCAAGATGTCATGATACATCGCGATGTATATTAACTAATAAAATATAACTATGTGTATATTTTTTTTTACAAAATACTACAAAACAACATTTTTATAACACGCTATATAGCCGAAAGTTATGCTTAATTAGCTTTGTAAAATTTTATTAAATTCATTTTAATTTTGTATAGTTTTAGAAAGTTTATTTTAAATAACATGAGCAGCAACCGAATTATTTTCAGCGAGATACACAAAACACCCAAGGGGGTATAAGCCGGTTATTATTATTATTATTTTGATTTAATCCGGATTTTTCAATTTCTCTATTTTAATGAAATTTTACTTTTATTTTTCAGGGAAGGAGGGGGGTGGAGGACAAGTGCACTTCCTGGCGGTGCACAAGTTACTTTAGTTATTGGATATTCTTAATCATTAAATCAAAAACATACTTTATAATGAATATTTTATTACTTACAATATACAATATAACTATTATGCATTAATTTTATTTTTATTGTTTAACATTTAAAATTCTAATGATCTTTATTTTGTGCCCAAAAAATCTGCATTTTTAAGAAGCAATGTTAGATTAATACTTATGGAAATAAACTTTATTCAAATTGTACAAACTGAAAAAAAAATTATAAAACAGTTATTTACTTACGAGACCGAAGAGGAAATCCTCAAAGTGGATGGGAAAAAATCGTTTATAAGTATTTAAGCAATCAAATTAGAGAAGCAACTGTGATTAGTCCATGCACTAGTTCACATCGATTTTGACAGTTATAACAAACAGCTCATAGTAATAAATAACCAGATTATCTTAACTGAGTAAGAACTAGACAGAAATTACCACACCAGAATACCGCAATCCCCTTACGTTAATAAATAAAGCAAAATAAAATAATATCAAGATAAAAAAAATCGTAATACTTTATTTCTTTCAAGTTAGAGAAATAATGGGGGGAAAAAAAATCAAAAATGAAACACAAAAAGTATAGGAAATGCCCAAAAATAGATATCAATGTCTTATATCTGATGACTATTAAATAACAATCAAAATGTTTTCCAAGAGTTGAGAGAACAACATAAATAATGTTCAAACATTAAAGGAATACTTCTTTTATCGCATCTCCAATATTACTAGACTGCTGGCACCACCTGTCAAACGGCCCGATGTCGACGGTTTCCTTATGTTTCTATACAATATTGGGAACATCGTGCATATGCAGGGCAGGGTAGATAGGATTATCACAATGTGAGCTTGCTGATGAAGTACCGCGCAAAAGCAAATGAAACTCGTTTCAAACGGCGTGGTGTCGACGGTTTCAATACGTTTCTATAGTATCTTAGAAACCCCGCGCATCAATCGTGGCATCACAGTTCTTCGTCCTTGAAGTGCTAAGCAAGAATCGCGCTCTTGACGAAAAAGATCGTGATGTATTGGGTATGCGAAAATAGTGACATCGGTTTGGCGATGTTGATTTCACACCGGTTTCGGACGATGTATCGATACATCGCCCAAGCCTACTGACCAGTATTATAGTATAATTGAAAGTTGTGCGATGTTCCACTCCCCTAGTTTACATTCACTTATTGTTTAGTGTTTGGGTTTACTATACAGAGCATTGTCTACTCAGGACTTAAGTTTCCCGCGATGGAGAGACAATTTCTTCAACCTCGGACATGAGTAGCACATAGTTATCATCAAATGGTACAGTAAATGCAAGTTTACTCTTCTGGTGAAATCCATGTATAGTCTTGCAGTTTGGTATAACTAATGATTACCTTAGAAAACACTGATTATTGAATAATCTCAATAATGAAATCTAATGGATAATTTGAATAATAATTAACAAAGAGTTGGTTGGGGAAAAAATTCAGTATATGTGCTTAATTTTTTCTCAACCTAATGGGGGTTTGGGATAATCCCCCCCCCCCCTTTTCACCTATGCAGGGGTCAAAGTGACAAAATAAAAATATATAGGATTTTTAAAAAAAAAAATATAGTACAATATAAAACATCAAATAACTGCACACAATTGCTACTGAACTTAAAAATTAACTCGTTACATATTTATATACTCGTTATATTTAATTTAAATATTTAATTTAAGAGAATAGAAAACGCACCTTAAAAAAAGAAATCGCCTGATCCTGAATATGTCATCCCTTATTGCTTCAATATTCCATCCCTAAATCAAGTTTTATTAATTACATTATATGCAATCTTGAGTCTTTTGCTTCCAGCATCTATAACTGCTTGAACTGTTCCAATTTCTTTAAACAGGGATAAAAAGAAAATACTTACAGTCTTTTGTTGGTTCAGATTTACTGTTCAGTGTCGGTTGGATTGGCGGCGAAAAGCGGGAGATTTAGCGCCGAATGTGGTGAACCGGGGACTTGGTTTTCCGGATACCCTAGAGACCGTTTGTATTTGACAACACAACGCTGTATTGACGTCATTTTCAATTTTGGCGACTTTTATGAAAAAATTGTGGCTAATATTCCGAACCCGGTACTAATTCTGCGCCAAGGCGATTTTCGCCAAAAAATGGCAGCCCAGCCATTTTTTTATGAACAAGAAAACTGCGTATGGTTGCCATAATTTGGCGCGGTTTGATGTAAACTATTCGTTGAGCAGAATCCGTATCTGATTCGGAATAAAAAAATCGCCATCCGATATCATACAGTAAATCTTAACCCTTTTGTTTCCTTCCATCAATTATTGACTGAGCACTAGAAATGCTCTTTAGTAGTCCTACAAGTTAATTATAAGTTGTTTTCATCCGTTTCTTCCGAGGCAGAGTTTTGTTGCTGCTTCTCTCTCTGTATTATGACCAATTAATTTATTACGTTGGAGGAGAAAACAGATCAGAAATTCAAGACCGCATGCTATAGAAAAGTTAACATGTTTACATTTTACAACTCCCGCCGGTCCAGTAGAGATGAGTTGTAGGTTATGCAGCACGTGACGTCACAAGAGATAAAACTCCGCCGTTCAGGTCTTTTCCCCTACGATCGCGCCAAATAATCCGAATTATAAAAAATGGCAACGAAGGGGCGCCGTTATTACGAATTCGAAGAAAATATAGATCGAATCAATATAAAAATATAGGATATATAGGACAATTGTAAAATATAGGACAATATAGGACGTTTTTGCCGATTTTTAAAAATATATAGGATTTATAGGATATATAGGACGTCTGCGACCCCTGCCTATGGTTGCACATCAATGGTCGATGACTAAAGCGCTTATGTTCCCGTGATAAAGACTCAATTTCTCCAGGCTATGCAGTGCAAACAGCATACAGTTTGCAAGATGTTCAATGGTACATTAGTTGTATGCATGTCTTTCACTTAGGTATAGGTTTTGTTTACCTTAGTAAAACACTGAATACTATGCTAAAAGACAGGATGAATTGAGCTCACTGAATACGGTGTAGGAACGGTTCCCCTATCGTTGTAGAGTATTGAGTGACCTCAATACATCCCGTCTTTTAGTTTAGTAAGGAAATTTAATGGATATTTGGAGTAATAATCAGCAAAAAGTTTATTGGGGAAAAAACGCAGTAAATTTGCTCAATTTTCTTGGCAACATGAGCTAATCTTTGTGATAAGGCGACAAACTTATTGAATTATTGTATTGTCATCGGTCTTAGACAAGTGTGCAAGGTTTGAATCAAATCTGATCGCTCAAAGTAGGGCAAAATCGACCCCAAAAAAGTCGGTTACAAGCATACAGATGAAACTAATAAAAGCATGTTTTGTTATTTACAGGGAGGAAAATAGTCATAGCATAAAGAAAAGGAAAATATATGCAGCGTTATTTCGAACTACCAAAATAGATGCATAAGAATATATTTGTATACTTATGTTTGTACGTGTCATTCTAACGAAACAGGAAAAATTGATGTCGCAACATTATACCACTTTGAAAACAAGTACGAAAATAAGGACTTGCATTTTAATAACTTTTCCACAATCCAAGCTAACTTTTTCATTAATAACATGTTGAATTTTTCTTATATAAATTTATTTAAAAATATATCAAACATTCAAAAATCATTATCCTGACTTGTCACTAAAGCCACCTATGCTGTTATAAATATTAAATTAATAATAAAACTAATTTTCCAACAAAAATTAATTTAATGCACTTATAATAATGTGTTTTATCAATGAAAAATAATTTAAAATAATTTTATTATTTTTTCTTATCTAAAAAAATTACTAAAATGCATGTCACTGAACAAAGCATCATAATCCTGGCATATTGCATTACATTCAATATTTTAACTACAGAAGGAAGTTGCATTCTATTTTTGTGCCTATTTCAAGAACTTTGATTTCTTTAGTAAACTGTAAGAATATTACTAATTATTCTTACAATAATTATTAATTGTTGCCAACTGTAAGAATATTAATAATTATTCTTACAGTTGGCAACAATTTTTTTACAGAATTTCCAAATTCCATTCCATCAGAGTTGTGTTTAATTCGCATCATTTTAATGGCATCTACACAAAATACTAAATTCGTAGAAAAAATTATATTGCTTTATAGAATACAAAATAAAGTCACTGTTTAGAAAATATATACATTAACTTTAACATTTTTAAATAGAATGAGTCAGCTTCTAATTACACCAATTTTATCATTATCCTGGCATGTAAGAAACACAATAACAGCAAACGAGGATAATGATGCTTATTATTTATTCAAAGTATAATTAAAATTTATATATATTAAACAGTACCCCACTGCTATTGTAGTTAAATTTGATATTTTTTTAATTTTAATTAGCATTTTTTAAATCGCCTCATTTAAAAAATTGTCGTATTACAAGCCCCATTGTGTTAACAGATTTTTTTTAATATTTTTTCCTACTCCCAATTCACAATTTTTTGTGGTGCTGACATTTTTTCTTGTTGTATAAAGCCGAAATGATAACAAAAAATATATAACATACATTTAGAGCATCCTTTTTTGAAAAATCTTTCAATACTGAAAAATGACCCGTTTCGGAAAAATGACCCGTTTAGAACAGTGCATACCTGCCAACATTGGCATTTTCAAATTAGTACAATTTTTACGGAACAAATATTTGCATTCCTATGACTCATGGAAAGTCAAATAGCGACAATATTTATGAATGTAATATAGAAATTCTATTACAAATGCAAAAAAAAAAAAAAAAAAATTGCATAGTATTAAATTGCTCTCAAATATAACAAATTGTTACATTTTAGCACAAAATGGAAATTATAAAATAAAAAAACAAACTTGGATTTAAAAATAAATCAAATTTAAACTTTACGATGAAATCTCTGATGAGGTTTAAGATTTAGTCTACATTACACCTAAATAAAACATGCTTTATGACACAAAAACTCTAGTGAAACATACAATGAGTTGGTGGTATTCAAAGTGTTTAATCACATGCACAAATATCAATTATGCAGGCTTTCGAATTTGTATTATTACATTTGATGTTGTCACTGTGCTTTTTAGAATTGATATGAACTTCGACATCAGTAAATCCTCCATGAGAAATCTTAATATCAGATGCATAGATAGAGCAGAATGCAAAATTTGTTTCTTTGTTTGAATTTCTGATGATTAGAAGTAAACCGCTTGGTTTGAAGTAAACTCCAAAAAAACTTGATATTTTCTGGAATTTTACACCAGGATTGTTTAACTTGGATATTTTAAAATAAATAATTAAGACTAACAAAGAAGCTGAAAACCGAAAGTGCTTTAATCTCTAAAGTCCGAGAAAACGAAACAGTCGTTCGGTGAGTGCCGCCAAAACAATTGAAAACGGCGGCGTCGCGATTTAGTGCGCAGCGTTGGAGTACGGTCCAAAAGAAGAAAGAATAAAAAAAAAACTAAAGCACTTCCAGTTTTCTACTTTATTATCTCTAAAGTTCGAGACAACGAAACAGTTGCTTGGTTCGCCAAATCCCGTCGGCAACACAGATGAAAACAATGAATTTCCGGCGTCGCGCTTAAGTACTTTTATTATATACGCGCAACATTATTGTACTGTCCAAGCAGAAGGAAGAACCAAAATCTAAAGCATTTTTGGGTTTCAGATTCTTTGTTAATCCCTTAAGTCTGAGGCAAAGCAATAGTTGTTTGGTTCGCAAGGTCCCGTTGGCAACACAAATGAAAACAGTGCATCCCCGGCGCCGTGTTTAGTGCTATTATTTACGCGCAAGTCCAGTACTATTATTTACGTTTTGGAGTCCAGTCCAAAAGAAGGTAGAATTAAAAAACTAAAGCACTTTCGGTTTTCTGCTTCTTTATTAATCTGTAAAGCCCGAAAAATCGAAGCAGTGTTTCGATCCAAGTTTGCCAAATCTAGTCGGCAAAAGAAAAGAAAACAATGCATCCTCGCCAACGCTCTTTAGTGCTGAACATATGCGCAATCTTGGAGTGTGAATAAATATTTTGACGGACGCGGCAGCTTTGGAAAATCGTTTCGGTTTCGTTGGTGACTTAAAAAAATATTTATTAAAAAAAAAAAAAAAAAAAAAAAAAAAAAAAAAACCCGGTTTTAGGGAAAAAACGAAAAGTACCGTGAAATCCGTACGATTTTTTAGCTGTTCGTACACCCGTACAAAATAGTAAAAATCCGTACATTGTACGGATGATTCGTACAAGTTGGCAGGTATGACAGTGTACAGCCAGAAATTTTTTCTGCTGGGGTTTTAGACAAGTTCCGCCTGATAAAACTTATATAGTCCACCAAAAATAATAAAACTGTAGAAAAAACAGGACTTCTCAGAGAAAGAAAAAGCAGAAAGCCCTGTAAAAGCGGAAGATTTTCACCCCTGTATTTCTCAAAGCTAATTATACAATTTTTGTAGAATTAAATGCTTTACTTATCAACTTAAAATTATGTTTCTTCCAACATTTATCAACAACCAGGTACAAGACAACACCAGCTCCATGCAGTTAGTAAGTCAATAAGTCTCCATTTTAAAGTTACTCTAAAATAATCGAAATATTCAATTTTAATTAATAGAAAACAAATCAATTTCATACCTGATCAAGATAGTCAACTAAAGATACGAATTTTTCATCCCAAATCCATTTTAAAATAATTGAATCCAGTGGCTTGTAGAATGAAATATCAGTAACCACATCACCAACGTGATTGTCAGGCAGCGGAGGATTTTCAAAGCGAGACATCTAGAACAAATATTAAATACGTCCACATAAATTCTTTCAAAACAAGACACATACATTATGTAATGTATTTAAAGAAATAAAACAAGGTATACAACTGGTTCATGTGAGTATACAGAACTAGTATAACCGAAAAATATTGAAATGAAACACCTCTCTTTTTTTTTAAAGTTCTTAAAAATCTTATTTTGGTCACAAAACCAAAATAAGATTATTTAGATAAAAAAGTACCAGAATGTCCATTTTGTATTTATTTATAGTGACTCATTCTTAGGCCATAAAAATTAAAACAGCAATTTCCTTCACTATGGGGCCAATCACTGCAGTTTAAGATGAGGTGTTAGATTTCTAAGTTTGAGTGATTTTTACTTTTTAGAAAGTTATTATACTTCAAACTCTTAGCTCCCAAAATTTTAAATTTTTCAGTTTTTGACAGAGGCGTGCGGTTCATAACAGCAAGGTAAGCATTGGTTGCCTTACACAAATGAAAGATTATGGGAAATGAATATTCGAAACGTTCTGTATAAATAATAAAAGCAAACATTTTAAAATTTATTTGCGAAACCAATATTTTTGTGTTAAAAACATTGCCCACATTATGTTAGTTGCAAGATATGATTGTCATCATCGGTCTTCATAAAAATTCTTCCGCTAGATGGCTGCGAAACCCATGGGATTGGGCTGTCAAGCAATTCAGAAAATGCTTATGGTTTCCCCATTGAAACGACCTACAGCTATTGTAAATATTTTTTGGTTTAAAGTTTTCTTATGCAGGGCTATCTTGTTTTTTTCTACTTAAATTGCAAGGTTTTCTTTTAACATAATTTTTTAATGTTTTAAATGTACTATGAGAATTTAAACTGTAAGCAATTTTTAGATTGATTTCAATCGAGTCGAGTATCATCATCCTGACACCTATAGCAAAGCAAGCAACAATATTGAGACATGTATTTTGGATGATTTAAAGGTTAGGCCATTGAGCCAGAGAAATTTTCAAGACAAACTTGACATTATATAAGCCAATAGACCAGATCTAAAATTAAATACTTTGTGTACGAAGACAAAAAGTACAATCGTCATTTACGTATAGACTAGTAGGAAAAACCAAATGGAGCATGCTGCCAGCAATAAGCATAGCAAGCAACAAATTCCCTCTTCATTTAAGAAAATTAGTAAACCATATAATTTTAGTTTTTAACTAAAATATTTAGATGCAGCTCGACTGTACCCCACGAGCTGCCACCGATATAGAATCCCATCACTACATCAAATTCAAAGTATCTTAGATGGTTTTTGATTTTAACGCCTGCAATATTAATGTATTCCTGCTGTCCAATCAAAAACAAATATAGCAAATCACAAAAAATAAATATTGAGTGTTTTCTGTTTAAAAAGTCACAGTTCTCATCAAGGCCTATTCTAAAGAAAATTTACAACAACTCAAAAGTCTAATCTCTCTCCCCCCCCCCCCCCCCAACCCCTTTTAACACATACAGCAAATTAATTTTAAACAATAAAATTCGATAATTTACCTTTAAATCAAATAATACCTTTCCTTTACCTTTCATTGCAAAGTCGCAAGAGACAACTAAATTATCGTGAATACAAATTCAATGTTCTTGATGCTAAACATTACAAGATTATTCACACTTGCAAGGGAAACATTCAATAGAAGACATCCACCTTCTTCGTAAAGAAAAGATATTGTGTCGAAATTCAGTTTCTCTCTATTCATTGCTATTTTTATTTTACAACTGTTGTCACCCACCCCCTAAAAATGCAGTAGTCATCTCCCAAGAAAATTCCAGAGGAGGACATGTTGGTTTTTTTCAGATTATCTGGCGCCGTCAGCAACACGAGGGCTATAATGCGCCGAAACATTCGTCATTTGACAAGCCAACATACATTTACAAACACCCATGCCTAACACGGGACTTGAACCTGCAACCTCGCGGTCTAGAAGATAGCACGCTAACCACTATACCGTTTGGTCAGCCATTGGAGGACAGGTCACACAGAGGAGTGTTGACCGCAAACAGCCAAACTGAAGATTTATTGATAAAGGGTTTTTTTTTAGTGCGATTTTTGAAGTGGACGAGACAAGATATCCCAAGGTTTCGGCTGGAGGGGTAGCTAACTGACACTTTACTCGCATAACATTTTGCATCCACCCCCTAGTGCAAGGTAAGGGAGAAAAGACAATCGGTGCTCTTTTTAGACATATGCCTTGTTATTTGTATTCCAAAAATATGATTTCATATTGTGAAATATTTGAAAGTACCACATGCACAACGTTACAAAATAAGAATGAGCAATTATTTTCTTTATTTTACTTGGTTTTCTGTTTTTTACGACAGCCCAATTTTGAATTTACGACTGTACAAATAAGCCACGCGACTACATGGCCCTAGTGGTTCTCGTTATCATTAAAGGAATACTCAAAGCTAAAACATTTCGGTTCAATATATACATTATTTTAAACATAATAAACTAGTCTTAACAATCTTTTCCATGTACGTTTCATTTTCGATTTAAAAAAAGAAACTAACCAAAGCGTTAAGAATAGAAAGATATAAAGGATATCGGAAATACGTACCAAAGATCAGCCTTGTTTAAAGTATTTCACTTACCTTTATTAAATATTTATAGTGAAGCCTTATAGCCAATTTTTCTAAAAGAAAGCCCCAACCGAAATTTAAAATACCCTCTATCTGTTCAGTTCTGTCTCGGGACTCTCGACTTGAGTTGTTCTGGTTCTGTTCTGACTGACTTCTGTTTTGCTTACTTCACTTCACATCTATGAAGGTTATGCAAGATGACGTCAGAATTCCCTCAAGAATGAATAAAACATGCATTTTGATTGGCAAATACAATTGTAAGTCTGTACATCGTCGCCGACGAGTTTATCTGTAAAATTTTCGCACGATTGGATGTATCAACCTGAAATTTGGCTGATAGACTCGTTGCCGAGTACAATGTTTGGCAAGCATGGGCCCCAGAGGGCATATTTTTCAAGGGGCACCTATCTTACATTTAATTTTCATGTTCCAGAAGGGTGCAAGTGCACCCTCTTGCACCTCTGATAGCATTCACGATGAAAAAGGTGTTAATTAGTCCTCCAATAGGAGAATAGTAGCATGTGTAAAAGGAGTATTTTAGTGATAGACCCAAAATTTGATAGAATACATTGTCATCGGCAATGAGTCTATCTGCCAAGTTTCAGGTCAATTGGAATTGGACGACGGCAACTAGGTTAGTCATTCAAATTGTTAATAGAAACGTAGCATATGTAAAAGCTTTAATGACAGCATCCAAAACTTGATAAAATGCATTCTCATTGACAACGAATCTATCTGCAAAATTCAGTTCAATTGGATAACAGCAACTGAATTAATTAGTCCTCCGAAATCAGCAAAGAAATGTAGCATGTGTTAAAGCAGTATTTTAGTGGTAGTCCCTAAAACTTGATAGAATGCACTGAGCTGCAGGGACCGTGGGAGTTCATTCAGAAGAGTTGAGAGCTTTGTTAGCTTCACAGTCAGAAAAAAGCTTTTCATCAAAGAATCAGGTACAAAAAAAAAATCCACTCAAACACAAAATAAAAGGACTGTATTTGATATAGTACCCCCATTTATGAATGCATTTAACATTGATTAAAGCTAAAATTAAAACCATTTCCGTCCGCCTTTATCTGAGCAAAACAATTTGTTTTATTATGTATTGAATATTAGTATATGGTTATTCTTAAGCAATTTAATGTTAATAAGTTACATAATGTTTTCATATTTTAATTATTTAAAAAAAATTTCACTGGCCATATTTCTAGCGATAATTATTACATTAGAAAAAAACTCGCCAAAATGGCGATATGTTTTCGATAAATATTACATTGTGTTTCATTGTAAGTGAACAGTGAGATGGTCAAGGAAAAAGAACTCTCTGTTAACGACATTCGGTTTTCAACTTTTTACGCCTTTATCACCTTTCTAAGGAAATTTTGGAGGTGGGGATGATTAAAGCACTTTAAATGGCAATACTACAGCGATTTTGATCAAAAATGTTAGCCGTTTTTTAACAATTGCTGAAACATACAAAAAAAATTTCAATGGTATCTTTTTATGCGAAATGTTGACGAAAAGCTTAAGAAAAAAAAATCTCTTTAAAAAACCTTTCAACATTCTGTTTCTCAAAAGCACTATTAATAAGGCCAAAATTACTAATTTTTAAAATTTCAAAGTTGTACACTTTATTATTATTGATTTAAAAAGAATTGCTGCCATTGAGAATTTTTCAGCTGCACAAACTTCTTAAAAATATAAAATGTTTGCACATTTGTATTTATAGAGGGAAATATATCTGCTGATAAGAAAAATTTAGAGATGCGAACTTTAGTTTTTGAGTTATTATATTGTGTCAAAATCACAGAATTTTTTTGCATGCGCCGTCATCAGGGTACTAAACTAACCATTGAAATTTAATTTTTTGCAGGCACAGAGGTATATTGTCTTTCTAAAACACTATCATCACCCTTTTCTTTTTAAATTTCAAAGTTTTAGAGTCATTAAACATCTATATTTTGAAAAATTCAATTTTAAGATTGTGCGATTGATGTTTGTTTTTGTGCATACAGCGGAAAAGTATTGAAAAGAGATGAATTTCTCTTAATAAATTATACCACCATCAGGATTCGAATCGAAAAATCAGAATTCAGATTGCTAAATTAACAAACTTGGATTTGACTAATCTAACTTAAAAACAGTGTTTTATTATTTCCCCTTTTTGCCCTCATATATTTCAGTGAAGAATGGAAAGAAATTGAAATGTTGAACATTTGAATGAACATTTTGAATACTACGGTAGATATTCGATGTCGATTTGAATGTTATTAATTTTAAGGATTGCGCCGCAAAGCTTGCACTGACGAACGGTTTTCAGTTACGTATTTTTAGTAGCAATACACAAGCATAGTAAGCTCCAGCTTTGGCAAGTGTTACCGATCAGGCAACTTGATTGCGAAGCAATCCCTAGAAGTAGGGGAGCATTAGAAATCCCTTGGTTTGTAAAAAAAAAAATGAATAAACTGAGGAATAAATAGAATGATAAAGAAGAAATAAAATAACTCATTTTCTGGAAAACCAATAGCCTAAAACTTGGGCCCACTTTATATTCATAAAGCATTAAAAACTTTGTATTGATAAGAGTATAATTTGAAGCAATTTGTATTATTTTAAAGTGAAAACCATGAAATTTATGTTCAAGTCTATACAAATAAATCAAAGAGTTTGTATGTTTGTCTGTCAGTCTATTAAAAAAAAAAAAAAAAATAACATCTACTATTCAGAGAATTCTAAAATTTAGCATTCAATACTTCTAACTATTAAGAACCAGGATGTTAACATTTTAGTTTTTTAAAGTGTTACATTACCACTTTCTACAGTTTTAAAAACTTTCGCCAGATATCAACATTGTATCACCTACATGTTTCCCCACATGTTTATCAAAAAATAGGGCGGGGAGGGGGGAAGTTATTAATTAGGAAAGAGGATCACACCAAACTTGTCACTAAAAATATCCCAGTTGTTTACAGCAAAGATGTGAACTTCCATACAGTCAAATAGAATCACTCTTTCAGTCAATTTTACATAACACGGAACCAAAACTGTAGCCAAACAGTACAGTTTTGTAAAAAAACTGGAACCAAACTGTAAAGCACTTCTGGTTGAAGCTGGGTGTAGGAACTTGTTTCATGGAGACTTTTCATTTCAAACTACACATCTGTACCTTTTATAGTTTAGTTTGAGAATGTTGACCTTGGACTGAGAGTTTCTTTCTATAAAATTCTCACAATATTAGTGTAGTGTAGAACATAAAATTGAATTTCCATTTCATACAAATCCTTTAAAGTCTGAAAACTAACTAAATTGAAATATTTTGGACACTTGAAATACAACATTTTATGCCAATAAAATTTTATTGTACGATTTAAAAACATAAATAGCCTTTTAAATAAAACAATATTTTTACATAATATAGAACCAGTGATAAGTTATAAAACTCAAAAAGTCAAATTGGCTTTCAATTTCTGGTGATAAACAACAGTAAGAAGACAACATAAATTAAATCTTAAAAAACTATTGAAAAACTAAAAAGAGAATAAATTATGTATTTGAAACACAAATAATTTAGCATTTTTACAAAGCACACATAAAAGGAAACTTAATTATGTGACTAGGGACAATATAATGCCATTGATTAATAGTGGAAGAAGATACAATTACTATTTTTTCATTTTATAATTAATTAGTCCAGTGTATTATGAAAGCCCGTATACAGAATATAATAATACTATTTACACTATTCGAATAAAAAGTACAAGTGCATTTTATAAAAGTGATTCAAAATCTATAATGTCTTTTTTACACGGTTTCACTAAGTGTTTAAAATACAACTAATTAAATAATGCAGATCTTCAAATCAGATGATATTTTATCTTGAGCTCACATCAGCGTTATAATTTTCATCTTCCATGGAAGCTTTTAAAGGATTTCCCCGAGACCGATCATATTTTTGTTTAATAGGTGGTCCTATGGAAAAAGGTAACATCTAATGAATGGGTAGTAATGCGAAGCTCTTGTAATAACTAAAATCAATACCAACAAATATTGCTTATTTACAAATGGATAAATACAATAAAGGGCCAGATAGTGTTGTAACAAACTTAAGCATAATAATAGAACGATTATCTGACTAACGCATAAGACATTTTGCACTTTTCTATTATTAATCAGATTAGAACTGTAAATTTATGATAAAAATACTAGTTTTATTTTTGTCTTTGATAATTAGTCAAGGACAAAATTATATGGAAAAATAATTTTAAATAGACCAAATATACATTTGTAATATGCTAATACACAGGACTTCAAGAAGATAGAGAAAATTCCACTGCAGACAAAAGTTTCATTTTCTGCTAAATTTATCATCACTAAAATTTTAAAATATAGTGTGGTCATAAAGAAACTTTGCCGATATATGGATCTCTAGAGGTAGTTCCATTTAGCAGATCGAGATGATATTTCAGGTATAGTTATTCAGAGGTATGAGCTCGAGATTCTGTGAATGGCTATAAAATGGCTGTCCCGGTTATAGAAACAGAAACTCCAAATTTCGAATAGCATCGCCCATTTTTTCCAGTCGCAAAATGCTCAATGCATGCGAAAACCATAAGGAGCATTGGAATGGTACGTATATCAGAAAAAATTGATACGTTATGTACGCACAAAAGAATGGCGAGCGGCGTTCTGTGATTGGTGTTTTGCCTCTCATGTGCAAATTTCTTTCGTGAGCCCTGATCGTGTATTTGTTGAACATTTGCAGAACTGTTTTTTGTGTGTGCATAACTCGTCCGTGTTTTGGGAAACACACTCTTCCAAGGTTCTTCATGGTTTTTGCATATAAAGAGCATTTTGCAACGGGAAAAAGTGGGCATAACCATTCGAAAATTTTGAGTTTCTGTACCTATAACCATAACTACCATTTTGTCGCTGTTCCCAAAATCGGGAGCTCAGAAGCTCTGAATAACTATACATTTCATTTCGATCTGTTGAACAAAACCTCCGCAGGAGATTCATACATCAGAAAATTTCTTTATGACCACCCTGGCACATTTGAGTAAATATCTTATGCACATGCTATCTTATGCTTCAAGCACTAATGCATGGAATAATCTATTTCACTTAATGAAAAAATTATATTTTTTATTATACAGTAAAAGCCCGATTATCCGGCATTCTATCAACCGAAATTTTTTGAAAATCAAGTTTGGCATTATTTCGCCAAAAAAAAAGCGATAAGTCGGCAAATCTTTTTTAAAATTTTATTTGAGATTTCGAAGTTGAGTGTTTTTTCTCTCTGTATTTTGATGGTTTTTAATTTGCTATGGCAAAATAGCTGAATTTGCAGGGATTAGAAATTAATATATTATTATAAAAAGTGATTCCATCCTGGTTTATCCGGAATGTTGAAGTTCTTATTCAAACTGTGAATTCTCAGCAAAAAACCTTCATATTCTTAATGGAAAATGTTTTTTTCTGGAATATATCCAGAAAAATACATATACTGTGGTTATTTGACGAATCTATAAACAAATCTAGCTTGTTTCAATTGTATAAGAAAGAGGGTTTCGTAATCGAAAATCCATTATTCACAGCATCGGGAAAACATTCTCCAGTAGATAATTTGGTTTATTCGGAATTCTAATAAAAAAAAAACTACACATTTTGCATCTATTTAATCTTGCATCGTTTAATGCATAAAAATTTATATTCATTTCCGGAATATATGTAATTTGTATGTGCGGAATCTATAAATCTATGGACTACTTTTATTGTAATTATAACAAAGAAAAGTGATTTTCCACTTGAAATTACGTTCTCAACCGCATCCGGCAAAGAGTAATTAGGAAATTCAAAATTTGTTAATGGTTTGACCAAAACCCGGATAAAATTAATCATTCGGTTTGTAGGCTAGATCTACATATGGAACATGCATTTCACAAAATTTAAAATCATGTATAACGGATAACATTCTATTCCATACAGTATCAATGCATCCATAATTCATTTATACCCGCAATTTAATTTGTAAATTTGCAGCCGCATCAGGAAAATGTGCAATTCGGCCGAATTCAACTATTCTAAACGTTTTATTCTTTTATCACAAAATATCAGTTTCTCACGATCAATCAGAATAAAACCTAATTGCATCCATTTAAATGCATTTCCCCCTATAATCCCAATCAATGTTTCAATTTGTAGGCTAGTCAACCATTTTGTACACAAAACGGAAAATGTTTATTTTTCTTTTTTGTGTACAAAAAGTATGGGTTATATTTTATTGTATACTATTAACGTGTTTTGCAATCAATTAAAAAATAAATTTGTTTCGCTGTAATTTTATTTTAATAATATTTATTTTTAGATTAGTCGACAATCAAATTCAAAACTTAATAATCCGTAAATTGTCCGCAATTTCGGGGCGATTTGCATTACAATTCTTGTATTCCTTTTTTCTATACAACATAATAGTCGATCTTTGAATACGAAGGTCATCTTCCCGAGCATATATTTTACTTTAGGGTACAAAGTAGGTTGTGTGTGGAGAGGGGGAAGACAATGGAATCACTGGGGTTTTCAAGTACAAAAACTACTTTTCCAGAATTCTCGGAATCTGACCGTGAAAACGCACACAAGAAAACTTCCCCTCTGGTACTGAAATAGCGATAGTCCACTTTGTTCGCCCGGTAACCCTAAAATATAGGTTCGGTTAGAATCGGTACAATCAAGAGACCTCTCTATTTTTTTATATACATATTTTACAAGGCTTAATCTTATATTCTTATTTATTTTTTCTTACAAAATTTCTGATATGAAAATTATTTAATTTTGGTAACATATTTCAAATTATTGCCTAATATAACGGTAAAATATAACATTATTTTAACAATAAAAGCTGAGTAGAATAGTTTTTAAATATTCCGGTTGTGACGATTTTAATGTTAGGTGTCATCACTAGCGTTATTTACCGTTTAAATTTGGCGAAAAAACATTGACATTCAATTAACCGGAAAATTCGGTTATCCGGAAATCCTAATTTCTCGGTGATTCGGATAATCGGGCTTTTACTGTACTTACCATATATTCCATTTGATTACGACAAACTATATGAACTTTAGACTAGTTATGGAACCACAACTTTGGAATATTTTGATTAATAAGGTTTTCAATATTTTAAGTCGACAAAATAATCTAAATTGAAAGTAAAAAATATGACCTCTGTAAACAAATTAAGTTAAAACCAACCGACTAAGTTAATGACGCTAAAGCTGCACGACAACATTAGTAGTTATTGAAATTACAGCTGAGAATTAATAAATAACAAGTAGAAAAACTGGAAAAAGCATATTTGTTGATTATAGTAACTTCATCAGGGGGTGACTACTTTGGTGTTGATTATATTAGTCACCAGACAAAGTTACAATAATCGACAAATATGCCTTTTCCAGTTGCTTTTTCCATTTGTTATTTATTAACTGCTGTAATTTCATTATTTTAAATATTATTCTGATGATATTTGGGACATTCTCCTAAAATGTTACAAATGGTGTCCTTTAAATTTAAATTGTACATTAAATTTGTCCTTAAATTTTACAGCATTTTCATTTATTTTTAAAAAAAGAGCATATTCTTACGATATTGTTTTATTAGTTTGAAAAGCAGAGAGAACTAAAAAAGCAACAAAAATTTAAGTAAACTACATAGCACATGATCAAATTTTCTTGTCGCACTGTAAAAATTCTAAATGCCTAATAATGATATTGTATTAGTAAAAGCAATATTTTGCTATTAAAGATTATAACTGGCGTACATCTTTCATTTATAAATTCCATGAATCTGTTACATTCATATTTTCATGTTCAAGTTAACTTCTATACTCTATGTACATGTTTGAGCCTACTCTCCCGCTGTGCTGGGGGAAAAATCAGTTGAGACTGTGCTGCTTTGCTGTGTGCAAGAGTATTATTGTAATTTGTGTATAAATTGATCGATTTTCTTTGAAATTGAAAAAAAACTTGGAATACTAAAAACTCATAAAAAGCGGAAATCCGCCAATCGATAGAAAGCATAATATATCAGTTTTGCTTGATTTATTGCTCAGCTCTGTTCAATATTGAAATGAAAAAAAACCCACTTTGCTATAAAATAACATTTTTACCTTTAAAAAAACTTTTTATTTAGATAAGTAAATCAAATATTAGTCAATTTGATAACTTAGAAAGATTAAAAAATATATATATTTGTCTTTAACATCGTCACAACTTTCTTATAAAGTTTAACTCAAAAATTTGAAAAATTAAAATTTTTGTTTATAAATATAAAACAGACAAAATAAAGAAAACAATTTATAAAATATCCGTAAAAATATTTATACATTTCTAATACAGTCAAACTCCATTAACGTGAAATCGCTTAACATAAAATACTGTTTTAAGTGAGGTAAAAGCAATTCTCTGTACTTAAAACTTAGTGTTCATTTATTCGTTTAACATGAAATTCCAGTTAATGCGAACATTTCCGGTGGCCCCATCGATTTCGCATTAACAGTGTTAGACTGTATACTGTTTTAGAGTTATGTAGGTCCAAACTTGAAGAGATTACCAATAAAACATTCACCATCAAGAAAAATGGGTTTAAAGTTTACAAGTTGCACTGCTAGCACACAGCAGTCATGATGACAATTTTTGAATATTAAAATTTCTAATGCAGGCAAAGTAAAATTTTGGTTTTCTTCAATTCAGATATATCAACATTAACTTTTAAAAACATAAGTTTTGGAACTTTATCAAATTTTGTGTCCTATAACCGCAAGACATTTATCTTAACAGAACAGTATAATATATATTTCAAAAGAGCATAAATAATATGTACTTACTAACAACAGAGCATAAAAAATATGTGCTTACCAACAACACTGAGGAAAACTGGCAAAAATATAAGACCATGAGCAGCTCCTATGAGAACTATTCCAAGATACATGCGGAAGTAGAAAACTTGGAAAATTTGGGATTTGGAAAAAGCCAGGACAACAATGCCTCCAAATTTAGTTAAGGTTATTCCAGATAATACCTAAAATACAAGAATCTTAGCAAACTTACATTTGAAATAACAAATAAAGAGCAGTAAAGCAGAAAATTCAAACATGAATACTGAAACATAGAATGAACTTGGTTAATTTGATGTGTGTGTGTGAACGAGAGAGAGCACGGATCGAAACTAAATAAATAAAATTTTCCTTAAAAAATATTAACACAGCATATTTGTTACTATCATCCCCATTTTATTAGATACATTTTAACAAGAAAAAAATTACAAAAAAAAAATCTTTAAGTAAAAGAACTGTTTAAAATTAGATTTTTGCCAACCTTGAAACTTGGGCCATTCAGAATAAAAGCAGGGGTACAAACCTTTGCTAGAACAAAATTATGGTGGTAAAGTTCTAAGATAAACTTGGTGCATATATCATTGTATTGTAATCATAAATAACTAAAGATGCTTTCATTAAATTATCTTATAGTTCTAAATTACAGGGATGAGTTTGGTAAAAAATCGAAAAGCTGAAAACAAAAATCCAAAAATTTTATGCTTAAAACACATTTTTAGCTATACTTTTTAATTAAACACAGTTTTCTAAACTTTTAACCTACAAATACTAAAAATCTTAAAATAAATCTAAATTTTTATTCATATCGTTAAACTTGTTCAGTAAAGTAAAAAGTAACAAACCATTTTACATACAATTGCAGTTAAAATAACAATTTTAAACACAGATTATTTAGAAAAATTACAATTGTGACACCTTTTCAGAATATTTTTATACGAAATGATACAAAAGTTTTGAGTAATTCTGCATAGATTCAAATCAAACGGCGAAATTTAACCTTAAACAGGCACTAATCACGAATATGACGGCTATCGCATTAACGGAAGTCTAGATGAATAGCTACAATTCGGTGTTGAAAATTTCGGTAATAGCTGGTATTGTATTAGCGTAAACCTCGGCGAAAATGACCACCACTTTAACAAAAGTATTGTAAGCAATACCGGCGAAAATCTAGGTATAGGAACATCGCAAAAACGCGCATATTGGCGATAGCGTCCACAATATCAGCACAAATCTCGGTAGTATCGATCTTTTCTTGGTAATACTAGTGCAAATTTCACATTGGATGTTACTACAGAATGGCTTTCGGCGAAAATTACACTCACGCCAACAGAAATATCAAAGTTAGAATCAAATATACTGGGGCAACACTCAACAATAGCGCTATTGGATCGGCGTAACACTTGACGTAAATTACAATCACAACAACGTAAATCTCGGCGATAACACGGTAATATCGACATTCTTTCGATAACATCGGTGCAAATCTCAGATTTTACAAGGTAGCCTCAGCGAAAATGACCATCAAATAAACGTAAATATCAGTATTAAGGGGGTCTGGGACTCAAAATTCTAAAATCTTTATTTTTCGAATTATTTTTCTGAAATTTTTTATGCAGTAATGTATAATGCTTTAAAACCTATTTTAAATATTAAAATTTTAAGAATACTTTTTTTTAAATTAAAAAACTTCAAAATTTTGATATTTCCTAAATTTAATATATCTAAAATTTTTTTTTAAAAATCACTTCCATTTTTGTATAAAACTACTTCTTATATTCATTTCAAAAATTGTCTTCATGATTTTTCAATAAAGTAATTTGCTAAGCTCCAAAAGCTTTTTTTTTTTTTTTAAGTTAAATAAAAAAACATAATTCATGAAGAAAAATTAAAGTAATATATATGAAAAATAATTGTGGAAAGTTTCATAGATTTATATCAAGTAATTTTTAAGTTATATCAATTTAAACTCCAAAAAGGGACAAAAAGCCATCAGAAAGAAAAACAGTTTCAAAGTTTCAAGATAGCATGTCTGAGATACAGTTGTCATGTAACAAAAACTTAAATATTTCAAGTTCTACTAAAGATAGAAACAAAATTTTTATGCTATTTTGTTTAAAAATATTTGCATTATTTTTTACAATAATAAACTTTTTTGAGAATTTAAAAAATTTTTGAGTCCCTGACCTTCTTAACGCCGAATATACCGGAACAATTCTCAGCAATAGCGTTGTTATATTGGCGTAATACTCCGCGAAAATGAAAACCACAGCAACTTAAATCCCACCGATAACGCACGTCATAGCCACACAAATCTCGGCAGTAGTAGACATACATCAACGTAACGATTAGCGAAAACGAGCATCACATACCAAAGTACATTTACACGTCGTACACGTTAATCGCGTGAATGAGTATGAAGGAAATTTCATTTTGAAAAGAGAAAAAAGGCACCAAAGGATCAAATTTTGGCGCAGTTGAAAAAGTATAAAATGCAAGTTTAAGTGCCAACCTAATTAAAAAGATGCATTTCAATAGATTTTTCTACTTAGAGCAGGAATGCCGCAGGGTTTCCGTTCTTCCCGATCGGGCGGAAGGGAAGCTGCTCCGCGATTCAGCCTCAGAAAAAGGTTATTTTTCTGTGGGATAGAAAAATCGGGAAAAAAACGGATTTTTTTTCAAAAATTAGAAAAGCGGAACTTTCTTTGAAATAGCGGAATTATTTTTTTTCTAAAAAATTAAAAAAGCGGAATTCCGCCACATGGCGGAACAAACTCATCCCTGAAATTAGTAACAAATGTTAAAGAGTCCCGATTATTTGACTTAATGTTGATCAAGACTAACTCGGATAGCTGAGAAACTCGGTTAAAGGGAAAATTGTAAATAAAATAAATTTGTGTGGATTTAAATGTATATTTCAACAAATACAAATGTTTTACAGATACACCACATGCAATTCAAATTGTTATATTTAAAGAGTTCCTTTATCTAGAAAAAAAAACCTGGATTTTTTTTTCACGTTATGCATTTTTCTGAAACAATGTTTTGCAATTTTTTTAAGGATAACAAGGTTGCTGAACAAATCACTTCTTGCTGTTCTATATATTCAATAGCACTTTCAATAGCTTTAACGCCATCTGTATGAGAGATTTTTGTATGTTGATTTTCGTCACTGTCTTCTCCATCGCTAGTTTCATTTTCCTTATTGACAATCATTTCATTTGTAATCTCTTGCTGTTCATCAGTGTTTATCCAGTCACGTACATCCTCTGCATTGATTGGCTCAGACAATGGTAGTTTCATAACTAAGTCTAAAAGCTTATCGATACTTTCCATACTATTCGGTATTGTGTATTAAAAAATTTCCTCCACGACTTTATTATGGTAGCTGATTTAACTTCATCCCGTGCCTCAGTTATCCAGAATATAAACAATATCTTTTAAATTAAAATTTTTAAGTGTCTCGGAGACACTTATTTTTCTTGAATCGCTCAATAAGATCTTTTAATCATTTTTTTAGGCAGTTTCTCTTTATGTTTTCCAAAATACAACCAGTTTTCCAAAACACAACCAGAAGTGTTTTAAATCCAAACAAAAGAGTGCTTTCATAGAGACTATTGCGAGTTCAAAAATTTGCTGCAACTAGATAATTCAACAACAAGTTTTCTCATCAAATGCTGCAATTTGGAGACATTTTTGTCAATGAAAAAGTACTAATTGGCAGAAGGATTGCCATTAAAAGCAGTCAAATGATAAATGCTAGGTATTTGGACTCAATTTAAAACTTGGTGCAAAAATATTCATAACAGTCAAGGAAAAAAAATTACTGTAAAATTCAATACAAATCAAAATTTTAACTTACTATAAGCAATTTTAAAACCATAGCACCAAATATTCTAGAATGTGATTTTGATTAATTATATTTTTGGTACTAAAATAACATTTCAAAGCAGAACAATTCTTTTTTCAAACAAATGTTTCAACACAGATTTAAAAAATGAACAAAAACAGTTTTTTCATCTTGATTAATATAAGGTTTAACTGCTAAGGCTGAGAGAAAGAAATTGCCACCAAATTACCCTTAACCAAATTTTATAATTGTGAAAACACAAAAGGTCATTGGAAAATAAATTGTTACAAAAAATCTATTTAAATTACACATGTAAAGCAAAAGGTACAAAATATTTCTTACAGAACTGCCCATGCGAGCTACAGAATTCCTTGCTCTGTCTACTTTTGTACCATCAGGATTAAAGGCAAACGATCTAATGATATGAGAACAAAACTCAACAGAGATTCCAACAGCCTGCAATATTAAGCAAAGAGAGGTTATAAAATGTGTACAGCAATTATAATAATCTTTAGATATTATAATTGCTTTAGATATTATATAGCTGAATGTAACATGCATATGGGCTTAAATTGTGAGATATGATTCATAGAATATCCTGTACAAATTTTGTCATAGAAGTAATCATAACAGAATGCAGATAAGGGTTAAATATTTTAAAATTAGATTTCTTTTTAAATAAAAAAAAGAGACAAAATTAGAAAGTATATAGTTGTCCATGGGGCACACAGTACTCTTCACATACTCGAATAAAACTTGTTAAATCAAGTATTCTGATGAAGTCCTCTGAGTATAAATCATAATGACCTTTGCCATGCTAAACTCATAACGCACGATTCTATACTAACCCTCCTAGTAACATTCTAAAATGCTTGTCCAAGCAAGCTCTTTCCATTATGTAATAATGAGACACTGTATATACTCTGTAGACTGCAAAGATCCTATATGTTTCTAGGATCAATTAAAATCTTATTGTAGGCCTCAAGGTTGGGAGATTTTGCAAAATCAGTTGAATGAAATGAGTATGATTTCATTTGGTACGATTTAAGTGTGCATCAAAAAGAGAAAATGAAACAGACGCATGAGTTTGCGAGTTTTTAGTGATATGAGAAACGCAAGACAGCACATTTAGAAGAGAAATTGTTTGAGTATAACTATTGGTGATGAAATGTTATCCACAACTACCCAGAAACAGACATGGTACAGCTCCCAAGGAAAATAAAACTTTACATATAAACTATGAATACCAGCAAAACTAACCAAATTTATCAATAAAAAATATATACATACATACTATAATGACAAATACGTGAATCTGATAAAATCCAGTTTTCTAATTTTATAAAACTAAATTCAAAGTGCTGAAATTTAGGTAGAAAAAGCTGAAATCGGCATTTCCACTGAACTGTACCATGTCTGCAGAGATCAATGAAAATGAAATCGAGTTTACAAGAAAATATCTTTGACATTATTAATGAGCATGCTGAAGGATATAATAGATGAAAAAAACTGGTATATTTAGCTGCAAAGGCACACTTGGATAATCCCAAGTTTATTGCAATCTTGGATGCAATTAAAACTAGATTACATGAATTAATATTGTTGACATTTCTATCATTCGACAGGAATTTAATAAGCATTTACTATTTTTAGCTAGAAGGTCATCTCAATATAGTTTCTAACCAATAATTGATTCTGCTTGATTTAAGTAATTCTTCAAGCATCCGATTTTCAAAAGCATTTTTAACAATTCCAAAGAACAATTGTCTCTAATAAATTGATATTTAAAATAGAAGATATGAAATTTGAATGTTAATACAGGTTGTAAGGCTGTGACAGCTGTTGAGCGATGAAACGTTGTATATAAATAAAAATACCTCTTATTTTGGCTTCGGCCACACAAAAAAGAGATTCCTTTAACGCAGAAGTTTAGAGTATCTTGCCCCCAAAAATCCCCATCTCTACAATCCATTTTTTACCAAACCTAACTGACAATTGAGCAATATTAGCATTGGGATAACAGAATTTGCTGGATTTTCTATGCAGACTTTTGCCGAGGCATATATTGGTACTTACTTAACTACCAATGTAATACATTATTAATAGGTAGCTTGACATAAGTACTAATGCAGAGTTATTATACCCTACATGCAGAGTTATTGTAAAAGAAAATTCTTTATTTCTTAAGGTATAAAATTCTGATAAAACTTTACAACTTCTTTTAACACCTAAATAAACTGAGATTTACGGTTACATTTTAATGATAGATCTATAGTTTAATGTGGATTCTGAACCAGAATTAGCATGCAGGCTTATCAGAGATTTTGAAATACAAGGGAAAAGCACAAATCTTGTATAGCCATGAGGTGGTACATTTTAAATGATAAATTTGAGGGTTTGACTTGTAGTTTTAGTAATTTTTTTGGATCATTATACATCAACAAGTGGCAAAATTTTGATGTGTTTTTTTATTGAAAAAATTTCGAAGCCAACCTTGCCAACCTTTAGAAGCCAATATATACAGGGTACATTTTTTCATGTTATTTCCCTCGAGTTTTTCAGACAATATTTCGTGTTTTAATCTAGCTAACTTTACTAAAAAAAGAAAATAAATAATCCCAGTTGCTGTTACAGGTGTAGATCAGCAAAGTTTTATTATTTTTTTTCTTTTACTGCTGAAGTAGTAGTTCTTAAATTTCAGTTGAAAAGTAATTTTAAATTAAATATTGTATTATACAATGATAAAATCAAAACAGACACCGAATTTAAAATGTATCAAACACATGGGACAACAAAACTAATTTTGAGTACTTAATAAAATTAACTTTTACTTTGTGCTACCAAAATTAAAGAATTCTCGCACAAAAAATACAAGTCAATTTCTATTGCAAATGCATGTCACCACAAACCATTCATAATGCGTTAAATTAATATCTTAACAGACGCACTTTAAAAAAATGCTAATAATTTACTTACCATTACAAGATTGACAAGAGAAACTGCATTCAGCGAAATATTCCAGAAATACATCAATCCCATCAAATCAAAGACAATCATTAGAATCGTAAACACCATAATGATGGCTGAGTGAAAATCTAATCCCATAAGTAAAAATGTCACTATGAAGATATCAGCGATGGAGATAGTAATGCTGACTATGGTATCATGCGCTACGGTAAGATATTGCTCATAAAACACATAAAAAATGCTGCAAGAGAATACAATATAACTAAATCACTAATTCTTTCATGAATAACATCACACTTAACTCTAAAATGAATTCCTTTAAAACTAGATTTGAAGAAGTAAATTTCTGATGAAATTATGTTTAAGATAATTTATCTGGAGCAATGGTAATATATTTTTTAACCATTTTACAGATTTAAAAAACAATTAATATACTCAAAATTAAAAATAGAACTGCATAAATGTATGTTTTCAATTCTATATTTGAATTAAATTTTAATTTACTAACAGTAACAACCTTACTGATCACTTGTCAAGAGGGAAAATGCTTAGAAAACATAAAAATAATATAATGTTCTTTGTCATTTGTATAATAAAGTTAAAATTGACAAATATTTTTCGTCAGCATTTAATTTAATATTTAAGAATGATTTGTTTCCAATTTACCTATAAGGGAAAACCTCTGCAGTTGAACCTGTTAAATTATTCATTTGAAAAGTTTCAGTGATATTTTTGGCAATTCTTCGAGCCCATCTTAAAGCTTGTGTATAATCATCCGAGTTTTTAAGAATGGTGTGATATGTCATATAATGAGTCGCTGAAATAAAAGTTTAATCAATTAGTTGACAAAAAGCATTTATTCTAGATGTCACATGGAGAAAAAATTACATTTTTAATACATTGACTAAATTTTTTATGTACAAAATAACTTATTTAATCGACACATTAACATAATGTGTACTTATAAATCAACAATGAGTTGAAACACTTTATAGCAAGTTAGAAAACTGTAGTTTCTTAAAATTAAAATACATTTACTCTTAACTGAGCAGTTTAGATATATCAAAATTAAGAAGAAATAAAGAAAAAAGCAATTTTTGTCAAAGAAAATTTCCCCTTTCAAAGACATTTTAAATATTTTGAAAGACTGCAAAAATGTCACTATACTTAATACAGAGAGAACATAAATTATTGCATCAAAAAGCCGCATTGAATTTTAACAGATTCTAGACACATTTTTAAAGGTCAAAATATCAATTGATTTTAAAAATACAGAAAAATAATAAGTTTTACCTCCAACACTGTCATTTTTTATTTGAAGAGCATTAGCAAAGCCTGCATGACCACTTGAAAGAAAGAAAAAAATAGTATGAAATGATAAGTACATGGGTAGTTTTTGGCAAATAGTAGATAATCATAGTTCACAAAACTATAGAACTATATACAAAAATCTGAAAATGGTATGTAACTCACTTTTATCTGGCACACACAAAGTGACCATATGTCTGAATTTTAAAATAGAAGGTTCCTTGACTTATATGATGCACAATATACAAGATTACTATAAAATCACAAGCAGAGTTTCAAACCAGTTTTATGGCATATATATTTTTTTTTGTTTATTAACAAAATGCACATGCAAATGAAATCCAAAGAATTTATAGTCAACCAATAATATTTAAATAGAAAGAAAATTCCTATGATTTGGCTAATAACAGTTTTTAACAGTTTATGCAGCTAACAACAGTATTTAACTTTTTTCCAAAAATGAGCATTGAATAAATTTAGAGACTATGTTAATTTATGTATGCAAAAAAAATGTTAGACATAAGAAAATATAAAGAAGTGATTATAGCATGAACTACTTACGCAACAGGACATTCAGGAGTAGGATTTTCCGCCAAAAAGTCTAAAAGAAAGGTTTGGAATTTTTCAGGGCGTGGTCTAAAGGTCAATGGATCAGCCACCTTGCACTTTTTACAATTGAGAGCTGGAAATAAGTCAAAATATTAAGTTAACAGACACATATCAAAGCTAATAAGAGGAGTGTTGGATAGAAATCCGATTGCACAAGAAACAGATCAGAATCAGCTATTCATTGATTAAGAGAAAAGGATGAATGGATTGTGTACACAATGCTCACTTGAATATTTTGGACTAGGGGCAAGAAATAATGGCTAATATACATTTGACTTAATCAACAAATTTTAGTGAATTCTTCTAATGTTAATTTTGTTAAATACTTTATACAATTTGGCCACAGTAAGAATATAAATTGCAAAATACTTTGCAATTTGTCAAGACTTGGGCCAAGACTTGTTTTGCAAACAAAGTATTAAAAAAATGGTATCGATATGGTTCATAGTATTCCTTCAAAGTATTTCTGAAACATCATGCTTATCTTCTTTGTTGTTCAGACACTATTTTAACAAACCTATACAGCAAATTTTTGTCACTGAGTCGCATTGTGTCTATATGTAAAAACAAAAAGTACCATAACATCTGATCAAAAATACCACTTACGTTTCTCAGAAGAAGGACAAAACTTAGATGAGTCATTTCGGTAAACTCGGCAACATCCCGTTTCATCATTAGTCCAGCTAATATAACTGTCTAGCCAATCCATTGGAGGATGGGCAATGTATGTTCTGAAAACAACATTAATGGGAAAAATGAGTGGGCCGTTTCAACAAAAATAAACTGCTAACTAGGATAACTAAAAAATAAAAAAAAAATTAAACTAATCAAACTAGTTTGTGATTACAACTTTTCAACTATACTACAAAGGTTTCTTTGTTCAATTATAGTATATATGCACTTTAGAATATTTATATTTTAATTAATAATCATTCAAAGAATTTTAATAAACTTTTAAAAATATACATTTTATTTAGCCTTCACTGTATATTATTATTTCTTTACTATATTTTTAAAAACGTTATCACCAAAATGGCACCTGAATTAATTCATTTCCCAGTGGCATGCATATTGTGAATTAATTCCTCTATTCAATATAATTATAAGAAATAAGCTCATTTGTTTGTTATGGAAGGAATTTAATATTAAAAGTTAAGGATCAACACTTTACTGCTTGATGACCCCCCATTACATCGAAAAACCAACTAAACTATATATTTCCACTGTTTTATGATTAGCAATCCAACCAACCTTAGGGTGTTGTCAGTATAAAAAGTAAATTTATCTTCCTATTCATGAAACAAGAAAAACCTGTTATTTACTCAAGGACCAAGTGTAATTTTGTTATTTACAAGTCTTATTTAGTACTTAAATTGTTGGCAGAATAATAAAGTACAAAAAAGGCTTCATACCTGTTGGCAAACTTGGAAGAATCGGACAGTTGAGTCACTAGAGATTCACGATAACAGTAGGCAACACTACAAAGGTTATTTTGATCTTCTAATTGAGTGTAATCAAATCCATCTTTAACTACAAAATATACAGGTGGCCCTACAGACAGATATTCTTCAAGAGCAGTGAAATACTTCAACACATACGAATCCTTGGAGAAAAGAAATCAATTAAACAGAAAATCACCAACATTGAAAGAAAAAAATTACATTTGAAATCAGAAAACTATCTTAGTTTTATTAAATATCTATATTGCTTGATTTTAAACTTACTTTAGGCATTGACAACTTTTGATCCAATCCAACATCAATTTTATCAATAACCGCAATTGATAAACAGGCCCATGCTGAAAATAATAGGAGCTGAAAATATTGAAAAAATTAAAGTGGCAATCAAAATGAGAAAGCTATTATTTTCCCCATACTGTTAGTAAAATGTAATTTGTTAGTTATATTAATCTTTCAATCATATACTAAATAATCGTAAGTTATAAAATACCATGCTTTAAAAATTATAACAAAATTTTAGCCTGTTCATACAAACTTCAAATTTTTAGTTCTTTAGAACTAAAAAACTACATTTTCAGTTTGAGCTGTTAATATCAGATCCTTATTCATACATAAATCAGTAATTAGCATGACTATGAAATCCTAAAGAACAGAATTTGATTTTAAGCATTTCATAGATTTGTAAAAATTGTTGAATACTTTAGTATAGTGGAAAAAGCAGCACAAACACCATTTTTAAAATTCTAAATTTCAAATGTAAAATGCGTGATAACCACAATTTGTTGAAATACTTTTTTTAAGTACTACTATGTTTATATTAGAATAAATGAAGTAACTTTTAGCATTAAATTATTTTGAGGAAATGGTTACAAAATGTCTTTATATGAATAGAGAATCAGAGGTCATTGGTATTATAACACATTTAGTTGTATTAAAAAAAGAGAGAGAGAACTAGCCATGAACAACAGGATTAATAATTTTTGTTTCAGAAAATGAAAAAAAAGTGTCAAGTTATTTTATAAGCAGTACTTAAAGTAAGCTATAATTTAAAATTAAAACAATTTTCAATTGAATTTTTAATAAATAAAAATTATTCATTAAATGGAAATACAATTCAAAGGCAAAAGTAGTGTTTTTATACTCAAGTAATACTTCTAAACAAGAACATATTTTAAGAGATTGTACAAAAAATAAAAAAGAATAGCCTCAAATTCAAAAAACAGTGACGATTTTAAGGAATTTTTAATGGTCTTTAGAATCTCAGAGTTTCTAGGAAGCTTTTAGAAGAAGAAAGGAACAAAAAAGTCTTGTGGCATACATAAAGTATGTCACACAAAATTTTGTCTTTTTTTAACACCCCCATCATGTTCAACTACATTGAATCCCCATTCTAAAATTACATCAAGTTTCTGTCACCTCTCCTTATAAGTACATTGCAAGAAATTTTGAGAATATCTAACAAATAAAGGAACTCCAACGGAACATAAAATCTCAAATTAAAAATTTAAAAACTAATTATAAAAAAGAAACATGACCTATGTATGGTAAACCATGCCATCTTACTATCCTGTTAGTGTCAAGAAATTGCAAACTTCTACATTTACATCACACCTAATCTCATACTGATTTTTACAAAAACTGGTTGTCCATTAAAAAGTAACTTACTACAGCACATCTCACATAACTCTTCATTAGTAGAGGTGCATAATATTTGTCAAAGATGCCATACAGGAAACCTTTCCTCTCCTTTGGTACTTCTGGTTCAGAACTTTTAACACAGCAACAGATGTCCATACGACCAGACTAAAAAATAAAACAATATACCACATAAATGCTTATAATGTCCCCAATTCATTAACAAAATATAAACCATTTATTTTACCTACTTCCAGGATCAGGATCACATGTGCCATTGAATAAGACACTCGGTAGTACGACTAGTCAGAAGGTTGGTTTGTTGTTATGATTAAATTATAGGACGGCTCTTGATAAAACAATTATTTAATTAAACTCTTAACTTCATTGCATTACTTTTCTAAGCTACTAAACTAAATAACATTAATGTAGGAGTCCAACAAGTGCATATTATTTATGTATGGATAAAAAAGATTATTTCCAGCAATAAATAAACTCATACAAGTATACTCAAAGTTGGCAAATCAAATAATATGTTTGCTCCTCTTGCTAACTACAAGTACTCTCGAAATTGACAGCTAGCATTTTTAAATACACAACCTTCATAAATTGGTTGTTAATTTTAAGGAAAATTGGAAAAACTTACTTCTTCCCTTTCTGCATCAAGAGATAATAATGCAACAAAACAAGTTATTTGTAGAACAAAGTCAATTAATAAAGCCATTCCAGAATACAAAGCAAATACATGGACTGCTGGCATAGTTGATAAAGCTCCTAAAATTAGTAAACAAATTTAAATCCTTCTGTTTCAGAAACATGCAAAAGTTCACAGTTTACCTTTATAATGTTTCTAAATTATCAACTAAAAAGTTACTTCAACTATATCAACTATAACTTTTTTACAAAAACATTTTATTATTAAAGATTCTTGCAAATTAACTTTCATTTTTAACATTTCATTTCATTTAACATTTTGCAACATAATTTTTAACAATTTGCTAAAAGTAAAATTTTGATTTCATCATTTTCGCCAAAAGAAATGCTGAAAATATTAATTATAGAAAAAAGCCAGCTAAATGGTCGAATTAAAGTGCCTTCCTGACCAGTGATTTCTTTTACAGCTTTTTGAAAGTCGTACTTTAATTATAATCACTCTGTATATCATCTATACCAAGATTTACAACACGCCTCTTGATCACGAGTCCAATACTAAATAAGCCAGTATGTCCACATGAAAAATTAATATGCAACTTATTTACAACCAGTCGAAATATTAAATGTATCTTAATAAACCAAAATGATTTTCCTGTAAACTGTTTATAATCTAAGAATTTACAATATCTTTACAATTTTTTCCAGCAATTTTTGGATAAAGGGGTGAAGGTATTGATAAAAACAATTACTAATTCCACATGCAATATATTCCTAAAATCGTCTTGTCTATATTTTTTATTGTGTATCCGACACAATGTTATTAAAGAAATAAAGTTTGTCCCTAACTTCAAAAACTAATTGTAAAAATTAAAAAATTTAATTCCTTTAAAATATTTCCTACTTGCCAATATAATTTAAATAGCCTAATTACTTCAACTTTTATTGTTTTGGATAGATAAACAAGCATGGAAGAGGTTGGTTGTTTTCAGATTATCTGGCGCCGTCAGCAACACGAGGGCCATAAAGCGCCGAAACATTCATCATTAGACAAGCCAACATACATTAACTAACACCCATGCCTAACACGGGACTCGAACCCGCAACTTTGCGGTCTACCGTTTGGTCGGCCAGGCATGGAAGAGATTTGAAATGTTTTGTTGTTTACAAATGTTAATGAATGTAAATGTTAAATGAACACTAAAAATTAAGTTCAATAAAGTAAAATATATCAATTATGAAGACTACCTAATTAATGCGTTTTTGGTTGGATAGTCTTCATTAATAGCCACCTTGTAAACAATAACAGCTGAATAGGCCAGAATCTGCAGCTTAAAATGAGTTCCAATCGATACCAACATCTAAGTCTAAATAGGATTTATATTTAGCATTATTAATATACAAGTTAAAAACCAAAATGCTAACTCAGTAGCTATAAGACGGTTGAATGGGATTTTCCATTGCATAAGAGCTACTCAAAGAATGCACTGTACTAAAATATAATTACAACTAGAGCAGAAATGCTGAGAATAGAACAATAAAAAAAAAGCCATCTTCAAGGCAGTCTTTTATGCTTCTCTGTCACTATTGTTGGTGTGTGTACTTTGAAATTGGAAACTTCTGAGCATCTATTTCGAAGATCTTGTGACCTCTGCATGCTAATCCCATTTCTGTTTTTGCAACCCAAGTAAAGTCCATTTATACTGTAACAATAATTAACTATTTATTTTTAAAAAGTTTAAATCATTCTAAACATCATATTCCAACTGATGTTTTTGTTTCCTGGATTTTCAAAGTTAGAACATTAAAAAAAAAAAAGTTAAAAGGTTGCTTAATTATTTTGTTTCATATTTTTTATACTATTACTCTGCCATCAAAAAGGATTATGACAAAACAATTACCTAAAAAGAAACATAACGATTCAGAAATACTGGCAAGAAATATGGATGGAGACACTTCTCCAACAATTCGTCCAATATGCTGTTGGCGTGTTTCAAGAGGGCCTCTTCTTGAACGCTTTAAAAACACAAATTATTAGAACTGAAGAATCTTAAAATTAATCTATTTTCAATTAGAAAAGGATCTTTAATTCCCTGCTTTTAATTCAGTAAACTTTTAGATTACAGAACTACAGTACTTAAGAAATCTCTTTAACATTTAATTACAAGATGCTTTTAAATTTCACCGTCAAGAGATAAAAGAAAAACTATTGGGTTCTTTTATTATATAAAAAATCTAAAATGCTACTTTAAACTTTGTATGAAAATGTTTTCATTTTAAAAGTACCATGAAATTACGAACAAATAGTTAGCATGCAAATGAAGTAATAAAAATTACACATAAATTAACTTGATCGCTTCAAAATTTCATTTTAACACTAATTTGTAAGGTTAAATATTAAATCTGATATTCACAAATATGATCTAAACAGTAATATGGATTTTAAAAAAGTACTTATAATTTAACAATTATTTGCTAATGCTTTAAAATATGTTTCTATTTTAAAGCATATTTAATTTGAATTCTATAAAAACTTACTTGGTAAGACTGAACTATAATGAATATATTGTCGACCCCAACAGCAAGCACTAAGAATGGAATAACTTCAATAATTATAAGCGTAGCAGGAACTCCCATGTAACTGAATATTCCTAATGAAGAAGCAACAGATGCCAATACTATTAAAACACCACTGAGGCCCAGCATAATTTTAGATTTTACCTACATGAAGAAAAAAAGTACGAAAGTAATTTATTTGTGCAATGATCAGGCCAAAAGAAGAAAAAAAATTCAGATAGATAACCAAATTTTTTTATAGATAAAAATACCTTTAAAAAAATTCTGGCATCATAAAGTCAACAATTATGAACATGACAGATGCATTCCATTGAAAATATAGTAATATACTCTAATTTCTTACATAATTTGATTAAGGCAATTAACATGCTTCATGGGAAGAATATTTTTAAAACATCCTTGAAGGAGTCCTACAGTAATTGAAGTCGATTAACTAAACACCTATATGGTCCCAAATACAGAAGTCAAAAGTTTACTAGAAAACATATGATTACACACATTCATGTGTTTGATAATGTATCAGAAATGTTAAAGAACATCTCAATGTGTCAGCCAAAAGAGCAATCTTAACAATGAATACAATTGAAAACCATTTAAGTGCAAAGCTAACACTATAATTTATGATTACCAATATTTATACCTTAACAAATGTAAATACAAGATATCAAAATAGGCATCTGGTTAAATAACTTCAATAAACTGAGATGATCATCACCATGCAGTAATGCCTAACAAATAGACTTCTTTGAGGAAATATAAATACTTATCCAATTGTAATTATTTTAATCAAAATGATGATTATGAAAATAACAAATACGAGACATGTATTTAAAGCAAATGCTGTTTTAATTTTTTTCGCTGAATTTAACATTCCGCACATGCCCGCTATGGACCTTCATCTGTTGGCAAACCACAAATGCCAGTATGAAAACATTTGACTGTGTTTATGTTTGTTTGCGAGTATTTAAAATGCCTTCACTGATTGAGAATCCCTCCAACTGTGAAATATATAGCGAGATTTATTTTCTTAGTGCTAAAGGCATGAAATTCATGGTCAGATCAGTGAAATGTATGAAGAAAACATTATGAGCGATGGAACAATATGGAAATGAGTTAGTTTTTAAAGATCGCTGCATGAATGCTAGTGTAGGGAAATGAAGAGGGCGACCCTCTGTCGTTACTGAAGATTGGGTGCAGAAAGTTGACAAAAAAATTGAAAGATGGACACTTTATGATTTCATCATTACCTGGAAAGATTCAAGAAGTGTTCTCTGCAAAATTGTGACCAAATGTTTAGCTTATCGAAAGTTATGCACATGCTGGGTACCAAAAATGTTGAGTGGTGGTGCAAAAAAAAAAAAAAATGTTTAGGCAGTGCGTTGACTTTCCTTCAGCGGGCTAGGTAGGCAGGTGATGATTTTTTAAGCCAAACTGTCACAGGCCATGAAATCTGGATGGCTTATGTTATATCAGAAACAAAGCCATGGTTCATACAGATTTTCAAAATAAAAAATAAGGACTTTTTAAGGACTTTCTAAGTACTTTGTAACTTTTTTAAGGACCTCAATTTTCTTTGTGATTTATACGATGGAGAGAAATTGAATGAAAATTTTAATGCATATTAAAATTCATGCATGAAATTCCTTTTAATTCCTTATGATTATAACCAATCATTTTGAGATATAGTTATACTTTTACTAAATGTAGTTTAAATTCTTGAAGTGCAATATAAATTATGCATATTTTTAATAATCTCCTGTTTCCGAGGGTACTTTTAAAGCAAATTGCAAAATTTCGTAACTGGTTTTCTGCCATAATTTCTACATTATTTTATTTTTCTACCACGATGAATATATTTAAATTAACAATGATTTCAAAATTTTAACAATGATGCTCAAAAGGGCAGGAATTAAAAACTTCTTCAGAAAATATTTTAAAACTCAAAAGTTAAATGATATTAAAATACTAAAATATCAATTAAAAATGCTCCAGTCCCACCTCTATTGAAATGTGATCAAAAGAAGATTATTGAATATAAAGAAAAACATCTACACTTAGTAAGATTTTCATAAAATATTCATTTGCAGGGTGGCTACAGAATTCAAGAAACAAAATTCCCTGACATTTCACTGATTGCCAGAAAATTCCCTGATGTCTCTCTGTTGATGTTATCATTCAAAAAACGAAACAGAAAATAATGGTTAATTTAAAAATATTCAAATTTTATAAGTAAATTTAATTTTAAATAGTCTAAGCATAATTGCTCCAAAATAAATTTACACTAAAAATCAAAACAAGCATCTTTAGAGCACGAAAAAGAATGGAAAACATTAATTAAAAGATTAAAAATTCACACACATCACTTTCAGTTAATTGTGTTCAATAAAATGTTAAAATGAAAGTACAAAAAAAAAAAAAAAAAAAAAAATCAAGTATAGGATCTAAGCATTTTTACTTATGAATGCTTTTAGGTTTGTTGCAAAACTGTAACACAGCGCTAAAACGGTTGAAAAAAAAAAAAAAAAAAAAAAACAGAAAAAATCTGATGGAATCAATTTTAAATATTAAGGAATTTAGAGCTCTAATATATTCTGTTGACAAAATATCCAAGTCAAGAAGAAAAATAATCATCTCTGTAAAGGATGCAGTTAGATTAAAATTAGAAGATTTTTTTAACCGAAAGGCTACTGGCGGCCACGCTTCTAAGTTATAAGGTAACTAAAAATCTAACATAAATAATATGTAAATAATGAAGAATATATATAATGAGTTCAAATATATTCTGTTGATAAAAAATGCGAGGCAAGAAGAAAATAATCATGTCTCTAAAGGATGCAGTCAGATTGAAGTTTGAGGATTTTTTTCTAACAGTACGGCGTTGACTTCACGACATCCACTTCACGTGACACGATCCGAGATAGATGTCCGCACCCGCACAGGGAATGCGAGAAAAGAAACTCAAATATTTTAAAATTCCCTGATTAAAGAGTAATTGTACGAAATTCCCAGAGGAGTGAAATTCCCTGAATTCCTGGTCTGTCACCACAGCAATTTATAACTGTAATATTTAGCTAAGAATGTTAATAAAGTATTTGCAACCAACTTCAATGAACATTTTTCTAAAATTTGATCAACCCCAACCGTTTAACTATACTTTTTAGGCTTAGCCATTGTTAGACAGGAGATAGTATTTCTCCAAATTTAGTCGTACTTTTTGCTGGCTATTAAAAGCATACCAGATTCATGATATCACAAAAATAATATTCTAATTAAAGAACTTGGACTATGTCTTAAAATATGTGAATTTTTATTTCCAAAATCAGATCAAATTCTTCTTAAAACTGCAATTTTTTGTCATACATGCTGCTACTATAGGCTTTAAAAGATGTATGTATATATTTTAAATCGGAAATAATCCGGGATTTTGATTACATCCATGTGATATTTAATTTCAAATATAAAACGGACGTTCAGAAATTTATTAGCAATAGCTAAAATTACACAAAACCTTCCCCTAAATTTAGTAAGAGAGCATCGCGATTTCGCGTATCGGTGCGGAAATATATTCTTTTTAAATGCTTCGTAAAAACACTTTATGGTTTATATACCTTAGAATAAGTTTTAAACTACAGTTTCCAATAACTTTCATTTCTATTTTGAGTAAGGAGGCATGGTAAAAAAAATCCAGAGACATACACTTAATCAAGGTACGTATGAAATAGGCATACATGCTTACTAACACTCGTAATTTTTGGGACGGACTCCAGCAATCTACCTACTAATGATGCACCTGACATCAAAAGCCATTCAATGACTTCAGCGAGTCACTGGTCTGTGCGTGGCACGTTTGTACATGAATGCGCATGCGCAACAGGCGATTTCGGTAGGGGTGATCCGCATATTGCATTCCATTTGAAAATTTTGCTTTTTTTTTTTCAGAAAAGAACAGAAAAGATGCTATTTTAGGAGAAAAACTGTTTTTTTTTTAAACAAAAAAGGCAGGAAGGACGAAAACACTTTAAATGATGATCTCCAAATTTCGTTAACATTGATTTTTAACTTAGAAAAAAATAAGGACTTCTAAGGATTTTTTTAAAAAATAAGAACTTTTAAGGGCCTTAGAAATTTTTTCGAGTTTTTAAGGACTTTTAAGGACCGTACGAACCATGAAAGCAGCAATTCCAAGAATGGAGGCATTCATCACTACCCAAGAAGTCTAAGCAAAAGATTTCAGACTGGAAAATCATGCGTTTTGTATTTTGGGAAAGGAAGGGGGTGTTTGTTACTTGTGAATTTTTTGCCTTGTGGTGACATAATTAATTCTACAAGGTTATATGAGACCTTAGAAAAATTACAATGTGCAATCCAAAACAAAAGGCGTGGCATGCTGAGTAAGGAGATCATTTTGCTTATGACAATGCACTCCCACACATGGCTAATCAAACTAAAGATTTCATCACATCATTTGGCTGGGAACAATTTGATCACTTTCTGTTGTACAGTCCTGATCTAGCATCCAGTGACTACCACACGTTCTTGCATTTGATTATTCATCTGGGTAGTCAGAAACACATTGATAATGAGGTGAAAACAGCTGTGTTGCACTAGTAGACAAATCAGATTTCTAGGAGAATGGAATTTAAAAGTTGGCTGTATGATACGATAAGTGACTTAATGTTGGTGGAAATTATATAGAAAAGTAGATTAAGATGCAAGCTTTCATAAAAAATAAAAATGTTAAGAAAAGTCTATTTGTCTTTTTCTATTTCAAATCAGCACTTACTTAAAAAACATGCCTTGTATAACTATTTGTAGGCAATATTTTATATTAATATTTTTTCTATACTGCAAAAGCGATATATAAAACTACTCTACAAATAAAAATTCCACATAGACCCTTATTCCTCAGCTAGAGAATAATGAAATTTTCTAAAATTTTGTCAGGATTAGACTCGTAACACATGATTTATCAAGCAAGCTTTAAATAGTTCAAGAGAATACAACTTTCAGTCATATGCATAAAGGGTGAAAACAGTGCATCATATTAGTATTAAAAATGTAAATCTTCTGTTTAGATTATTATTAAAGTCTTTCTAAAGGACAAGATAAAGTTTAACTCACAATAGTGTTAATAAAAATCCTACTTTATATTAATTATAATAAACAATTATCCTAAACTTTCTTTATCTCAAAATAATTCCTTATTTTTATATTTATTGGGAGGGGGAAGGAATTTGCTAAAATACCTTTGTTCAGCAATGAGATCACAATTTACTAAATGCAGCATAACAGCAAATGGCATTATGTACATTATATACCTCACATACATAATTTTCATTCATACACACAATTCAAATAAATTTCATTTTCATATACATAATTTTTCAGTTTTAAACAGACTTATGATTAGATTTATATGCAAGTTAATTGCAGTTAACTTACTAAAAGGGATCGGCAAGAGTGATACTGCCCAAGCGTAATTGAAACATAAGCGAACATGACCATATAGCTGATAAGAATTGTAGCTTCATCTGCTTGACTTTCTCTATCCAACTCTGATTGAATTGATTGCTAAAAAAAATAAATATTTTCATTATAAAAACATAACCATTAACTGTGAAATATCATTAAATTTGTCCGATTTCTCTGACAATATCAATATGTGACTTAAATTCAAAATTTTTAAATTCATTTATTGCTTTAGTTAGTAAAGTAAAAAAAAGTTTAGTCAGTAAAAAAAAAAAGAGTATGAAGTATTGATAAGTTTGTTTTATTATACAAAAATTATATATAAATACACTAGAATTACTACTCTACTTGGCACAGGACTCAGAGTATTTTACTGATCTATTACAAAATTATAGTACATTTCTTCTTTTAATTCCATTTTTAAAAATGTCATTTGATAGTTTTCAATTTTTTTTATAATAGGATACTGGACTGTTTTATACAATCACAGTAAGTTACCAAAAGGACCCTAGAATTATAAGTCATACTTTGTATTATAGTTGATCTTAATATGTGATGATGCAATATGGCTTTCAATATTCTAGGAGTTGGAGGAAGGGAAAAAAAATGAGGTATTAAAAGACTTGGAGGATGCTTGTTAAATCCTTATATCATTTTAAAACAAAGTTTAACTGATTTTGAGTTTAAAAGCAGAATAAATAAAAGTTAGAAGTAAAATTATTTAATACAAGAAAAAAAACTACAATTACTGAAGAGCTAATAAATCCAAAATAAAAACTTAAATTGCAACAGTAGGATTTTAATAGTCGTGTAAAATGGTTGAACATGGCTATTGTTCCAAAAAACTACAATCCATGTGATTTTATATTTTAAGAAAATATTCATAAATATGGTATGGTTTTCGGACTTTTATAACGGATAGTTAACTGGAAGAATAACCCTGTTCAGCCATTTAGCCAATATAATTCATACAGTTGCAATATTAGTAATTATTTTGAAATTTTGAATTCTTCAGGACACAGTCAGGTAGTTTATTTCTGTTAAGTATTAATATGTAAGAATTAAATAGTATAGGACGCATGAACTTACTTCGGATGAAAAAGCAATATCCATATCTGGGTTACTAAAATTCTGCATAAATTCTATGAATCTAAAGAAATAAATTGAATATTAATGCAGTAAATATTGTTTCATTCATTAAAGCTAAAAAAATTTCTAATAAAAATATTTCAATGAATATCATAAAATTAACTGAAATTTACGGCTTAAACATAAAATTATTTAATATACAGTATTAGACAAAACAAGAGTTAGACAAGTCTTTAACACATACAACTCATTTAAAATAATAGTTACATTTAGGAAAAATATTAAAGCTGCATTTAAATCAGAATAATGTTATCAACCTGAATAAATATTGCTACAAATGAGAATGCTGAACACTCGTGTGTTTAATATTAGAAATCAAGGTATAATACTTAAATGAAAAATGGAAGGTAAAAAGTGTTAACGTACTTCCGTTCCCATGCAATAGCATCAGCATTATCTTCTTCTTTTACATTATTCTGTACCATGAAAGTCAGGATTAAGGCAGTTGCATTCGGGTAATTTTCATCTCCTACTCCTCCTAGGGCTACATATGGGAACACAGGTCCACCATATTCTCCCAAACAAGAAAGCCCTTTCTTCTGAACATAAAAAGGATTTCTGGAAAAGTAGAGATATTAACTTATAATTATGTTTCAAAACAGACTCAGTAACTAAAAGAAATATTTTTAGAAAATCGATTGAGAAATAATTACGAATTAGGTTTTAAAAAATTGTCCCTATTAAGTGCTCTAAAAAATCTTGACAATGGGGAAGTTGCATTATACCCAAAATGCCGTAAAATTATATTTTTCCAAGAGAAAAATTGAGGCAGTTTCTGAATATTCAATCAAAATGTTTAAAAAACGTTTAATTAAATATGAAAAATGCAATTAAATATGAGCGAAAACCTCAACAACATCATGTGACCAAAAACAGCCCTGTTGACCGGTGACGACAGGATGCACGAAGGCTCCGCATCCCGAGCTAACTTCACCTCGTGTGTAGTGAATTGAATGAAGCGATTGCTTGGATAATCTATAACACCACACGCTAATATTTAAAATATCCAGGAAATTTTTTTTTAATTTGATATTTATTTTTTTAATAGTCCCTACAAATTTATCATGCCATTAGACCAAGGATTTAAAAAAATACAATCGAATAACCTTCCAAAAGTAGATTCTATCAGTATGATATCATTTTCGGCAAGAAATCCAACCTTTGTGGGCGCAGAAATAAGAGTTAAAATTCAAAGATTAGTGATTTTTAAATTATAGAATTTCCTTTAATTTTTGTTATCATTCATATGTTTTTCTGAGTTCTAATATAATTTTGTTGGTCTTAAGGTTACCAAGTTGTATATGTTTTTTCTTTAATTTTTGAACTAGACTCGCATTTTTTTTTCACACTTAAACAAGTGTCAAAAAATATATATTTTCAAAGTTTTTCCATTTGATATTTAATCAATTAAAATGTAGTTACTTAATTAGAGTCGAATTACACCGGCCATAACTTAATTTGTAATTTTTTTAGAACTTTGATTTCAATTGAAAATGAAATAATGATTCACTACAGTGAACCTACTAGAATTCTAAATAGAACTTAAATACAGCTTTTCTTTTTCATATTTTTGTTTTGAAAGTATTTAAAATAACCCACTTTTTTTAAAGACATCAAGACTCAAAAGTAATTTCCCAATTACCAATGTGTAGTAGTATCTAAAATTCAATATGTTTGTATAAGTTATTTTCACAGAAAAGGACTAAATTTTAAACTGCCTCTGTTTAAACATATTGTGGAGACAATAATATTCATTTTTTTTTAAAGAGCAGGGTGTGAAAGTTATGGCAATAATGCCATAATAGGATATATTCACGACTTGAAAATCGCAAACTCTTTTTTAATCTTCAAAGAAAGGAAAGATCAATAATATTACAAAATACTCTTAAAAGACCCAACTGAAATATCTCACATAATTTGTTTGTTAATTGAAAGAAAAATATTATTACAAAACTTCAAATTCTTAACGATCTATTAAAATATAAAATGAGGCGAGTTATTGATCTGAAATGCTAAAGAAAAGATATCCTAACCAAAACAAATTGGTTTGTGTATATTTTAAATCAATTCAAACAAAAAATAATCTCAATTTCATGGAAAATAATGTTCACAGCAGTAGAGAAAAATTTCATAAAACAATTTCGTAGTTTTGGTTTTGTCTCGCTTCATTGCATTGCACCATTGTTTAAGGATCCTTAGGTTCACTAAAAAAGTACTTTATCCGGAGCATAAATGGTGGTATTTTTGCAGCAAGGAACAATACAATACTTATACAGCACTTTTGACATTGTAAATATAAAATTTCAGTGCAACAACTTTAAAAGAAAAAACCCGAAATCCCAACCGCTTTGGTTTTGCAGGAATCGAAGAACCGGAAGAACCTAGGCCATGTATCGTGACGTCACAGGGCAAAGACGGTGTTTTTAAAGGAAATGACGTCAGTGTCATTCAAAAGTTAATTTAAATAATATAAATTGAATTTTATCAAACTGTAAATGGTACCATTATGCTTATTTTAAAAGGAACTGTTGTTTTCAAAAGAGTTTCAAAATCATGCAACTTCCCCATTGGACAATAAAAGTGGAAGAAGGCACCTTCATTTAACTTCTCTATCCCCAAATTACTATCACTAATTTTGTATTGGGTTTTTAATACAAATTAGTAATAGGTTCTCATAAAAAAAAATAATTATATAATACATTTTTTTTAGAGTTAGTTTTTTTTTTTTTTTTAAGTAGATTATATTATTCAGTTTCTGAGACATTCTGTACAATCACTTTATATATGAAGAGGAATATTTCTAGAAGTTAGACATGGCAAATACCAATTTTTCAGAACTGTAGCTTAAAGATCATAAGTTTATATTATTTCTTTAACTATTAAACAATCAACCCTTTATCATGATATTTCTCCACGCCTAACATTAAATCAAGAGTAAAACAAAACTAGACTCAACCATTTAAAACTCTCTAAATTAACATGAAACACTTGAATATATGAATTTATTTAATTTGATAACTGAAAACTTAAAGAGCAAACAGTTGACCGTTGTCTAAACAAGTTTAACGCATGTCAGAGTAACAGTGCAAGGACGGTACAATAGAATAAAAACATGATTTAATCAAAACTTCTTCGTACATCAAGAAACTGAAAGATTAATCCTATTTAATAAAAAAAAACTTAAAACAAATCAATTAAATACGTTTTAAAATCGAAAATTACATTAAGGCATTTTTATATCAAATCAAAAGTATAATGTTCAATACTGTATTAGTAATAAAGCATTTCTCAAACTGAAAGACATTTTTGAACTGTAAAGAAATTGAATAAAAACTTACGATGTACAATTCTTTAAATATTCCAGATAATCATCAGTACTATTATAGTAATCAAGATGTTGAGCATCATTCTGAAACCAGTTCACAGCACTCTGAATCATACATCTACCTTTATCAACAGGGGCAAAGCATATGTCTTGAAATTCAACAGTTCGATTATTGTTTTCAACACGGAGAGAAGTTATAGCTTGTTGCAGGTCCAAAATCTATAAAAAAGGACAATCAATTCAGTAACAAACAGAACATGGCTTTGAAAACTTTCTAAACTATTTTAAGGGGGATAGTCAGCTTGCTCCTGTTAATAGACCCAATGTTAATTTTTTATTTTTTTAATTCCTTCAAATTTTGTTAATGATATTTTATTACCCTTGTTATACCTGGTATAAAAATTGAAATGGTTTTAAGTAATACTTTGATAGAGATTGTGGCTGAAATAATTAAACATTAAATCGATGGAGCAGAGACAGGCTAACAATTCCACTTAATTAGCGTGTACTTGTAGACGATCCTAACAAATTTAAGTAAATATCTTGTGAAATACTTTTTTTATTTAAAAAACATTTATTATTGAATAACTAATCAAATAAATTTAATGTGAACAACTCTTTTTTAATATTTAGACATTAGATAATAGATCAATAGCAACAGCTAAACAAATCATTTAATAATCAAATACTAAATTTATATCCCAAACATTATACACATTAGATTGTGACAATCACTAAAAGAACTTATCCATATGCTTCACTTTTATCACACTAACAACACAGTTTAATGTTTGATACAGAAACAAGGGAAGATTTCAGATCAGAATTTTGAATTTTATAGAACTTCTAGACACATAAAAAAGTTTATTTTGACAATGCAGGAAAGTATACAAAAAAGTATATTCCCATCAATGTGTAGGAACTGTACATGATTGGTTAATCAATGCAAGAGGGGGAAAAAATCTATTACCCAACTCATTCTAAAACATTTTTGTTTGAATTTTATTCTGGAAACAACTTGTTGAAAACTTTAATTTGAAAATTTGATATAGTTAGCAAATGTAAGCAGCATTTGGTAATTTTTATTACAAATACTGATAATGGACCCACAGATATTTTGTACAAGTTTAATTTTTTAACGACACTCCTAGAAAAATGCAGCCACAAAATCTCATTGTTTTCTTACACATAAATTCAAAACATTACATTAGAAGAATCAAAATTAACAAATAAGCAACTTAAAAATAACATTTACATGGAAATTTATTTATAACTTGGGAAACTTTTTTTTTTATGTCTAATGGAAGTCCATCCACACGAAGTAAAAAGAAGTGAATTGGGTTCAGACCGGTAGAAGGGAGAAATAGGTTGGTTGTTTTTAGATTATCTGGCGCCGTCAGCAACATGAGGGCTATAATGCGCCGAAACATTCGTCATTAGACAAGCCAACATACATTTACAAACACCCATGCCTTACACGGGACTCGAACCCGCAACCTCGCAGTCTAGAAGCTAGCACGCTAACCACTATACCGTTTGATCGGCGAAGGGAGAAATAGGAAAATTAAATTTGAGATAGGTAGAGAAATTAAGAAAATAATTTGAAAAATATTAAGGATTACAGATGAAAACTCAGGATTTAAAGGGCTTATGTAAGGACCTAAAAAAAGTAATTATTAACCGTGTGAACCTTATAAATGAACAGTGCTATACTTTCGAAACATTAAAGTAATGAACATACTTGGTGAAGAAAGTCTCTGTCAAAGACATGGCTAAAAGTTAAATTTGTACCAACTACTGGATCTCCTGTTCTGCGTTTGATTATTACTTGCTCAGTTCTGTAAAAGGGGCTGCAAAAAAAAGAACAATTTCATTAATTGGCTGCATTTAAATCCTAAACTTAAACTGACTACATATCACCAAGTTGTGAGTTAGAAAAATACTTTTTTCTAAACTAGACTGAAGCGCAAAAATATTACTGATACTAAGAAATGGCATTGTTAGTGAGATTTTTATAATGATATTGTCTGCAACATTTATTTAACTTATACAACAACAACAACAAAAATTCTTTCTTTTTAATAATTAAATCTTGGTAGCTTCAGGGACCATATTTTGAATACATGCTTACCAATTTTCAGGGGTCTATCTAGATTTTTTTTACAGGGTCCTATTTTTGTGAAAAAATATTAATTTTGTGAAAATTTTTCAATTTTATATATTTTGAGCATATGGTTTGGCGACCACGACGTCACTTCCTTAAAATCCACATGTGGGCAAACGAGCCGTTTTCTCCTTTTGGCATAAAATAAACTTTGTAATTTTGTAATTGGTCTGTTTTCAATCTGGAAATATTATGAAGGTTTAATTTTTTTGACTTGGAATTTTGTGAAAGGTCAGTTTGTTGGACACAGAATTTTGTGAAGGGTCCTTTTGTTAATCATGGAATTTTGTGAAGGGTCCTTAAAAGGACCCAAATTTCCTTCTGCATAGACCCCTGATTTTGGTCCATGGACCTCAGGTTAGGAACCAATAATTTAGACTTGGAGAGTCCTCAGAAAGAATGCAGTTTTGCACAGAACTTTCAATGAAGCAATTAAAATAAGTATTGAATGATTATCAAATGCAAATAAAAGATAAGGGATTTTAAAAAATATTTATTGTAGATTTGTTTTCTAAAAAACCTTATCCCAACAATTCTGCCAAAAGATACAATTTTAAAATATTCTAATTGTTGCAAAAATCAAACAGCCAGCTGCAGAAAGAATTTTAGGAAAAAGCTATAAATTATGTCTGCAAGAGATTGTTCCTTTTCTGCAGAATTTATGATCATGCTCTGGTATTTTAATGAAAGTAACACAAAAATCAATCACTGTCCGCTTTCTACATAATTGCATGTGTGAGGAAGGATTCTTTCTACAGCAGTTCATGCTGCACCTTTTGGATTTGTAGACCATTTCTGATAATGTAATATAACATAATATTTTAGGGATAATTAATGCAACTAGGATAGTGGAATAGTTTTATAACTTTAGATAAATACAATTTGCTCCCTAAAGAGGTCAAAAACGAGCTTGGGGGAAATGTCATGTAAATGTTTTAGTTAAATGCTAATTGCTACTTAACAGGACTATAATCAGGATAGAACTTTTAAATTCTATTCTAAATTAATTGGCCATTAAGATCTCATAACAATTACACTAGCAGTTTGATAACTTTTTAAAGAAAGGCAGGGGAAACAATGCATACGGTGCAATGCATTTTGGTAAAGTGAATTATTTATTTATTTTATTTGTGGAAACAAGGATTTTATGGAGAAATTATTGTAAGACTTAAACATTCAGTAAAAAACTAATTTAAATAGCTGAAGAATTAAATATTTATTTCTAAAATAATTGTATTATTTTTATTATACAGTTTCTTTGTGTTTTTCTCTTCTTGAATTTATATACATAGAATATATGCTTAAATTTTTTAGTCAAGATGTTATCTTACACTAATGTTATATCCTTAAATAGTCACAACAAATTTGGTACTGTAGTTTGGCAACTAGGAAATGTAACAAAAGTTAAAAATTATATGATAATTTATTATAAAACATTTGCATCATTATAAAAAGTTGTGTTGCAGAAAGATTTTGATGCTAGTGAAGCTTGTTGCAGAGAGTTGAAAATTTGAAACAGTGTTTGGTTTAAAATAACACTCTGAAATATTGCCCCACCCTCATTAGAAATAATCAGTAGTTATTATTAAGGACTTAAAAGTAATGGCACAAAATAAAAACTCACCCAAAATGACTATCGAAATAATCTTTTTCCTCTCTTGCCTGACTATTTGCTGCAGACCACAACTCGACAGGATTTGTTCGGACAGTAAAAAAGACGAGACCTGATGCGAACATAATAAACAACAGCAGACCAATGAAGAGCACAGTGAAAGGATAAGTAGCACACATAACACCCCAGCGAGTAAACTCACTCTTGAACCAGTGATCTAATCTGGCTCCCCACTCATTGCAAAATGATGCTTCATATGGAATCTTTCCATTATTGATCAATAGTTCGTCTTCTGCAAATAAAAATTAACACTGTTCACATAGGCAGATAATACATCTGCACAGAGTAGTCAAACATTTTGTTTAACAAGTTTCAAACCTTACTGAGACATTGGTTTTGGTTGAACTATTAGAAAAACAGTTTAATAAAGCATGAAATTTGTATACTATACTACAAATGGTAACAAGCATAACTTATTAATTTTGATACTGCTGGCTTGATTATGAAAAGGATATAAAGTTCTAAAATACATTTAAAATTCTCAGTGCTTTTGAAATAATTTTAACTGTTAAGAGTTAATAGGTACGACAGAAATTTTTTCCTGTACTTTCTTAATAAACACATTTCATGAAACAAAAATAATATTTTTTCAAATATAAATAGAAAAATTAAGCAGGAAGGAAGAAAGATAAAATGTCTTCAAAAGCCACTGAATGTACCATTTTTTTTAATCAGTATCTATGTCATCATTTGAGATACAATTCCCAGATAATTGGATTTTAAATCCCTTCAATATAAATGTTAATATTAATCAAGATTTTTCTCAGGCACTCTTTTACTTAAAATAATTCACCAATTCTCTTAACCCGAGAAACACCCCAGTACAGAAGCAGATATAATGTGATGGGTACTGCTAACGTTTCCTCCATTCTGCATAATACACAAAATTTAAACACTAAGAAATTTTAGCTTTTTATTCATAAACCAGGGTTCCCACTCAAATCACAGAATGAAAATCAATGACTTTTAAGGACCTAAATAATGTATTAAAGAACCTTTCAAAATTTGTTTTCAGGCATCATGTCTACATATAAATTTTTAATAAAGTATATACGAACAAAATTTACAAGTTGGTGGATGCGTAATACGAATATGGCAGAGAATTCTGATGCAGTGCAGATAAATGGTCACACTGGGATAGAAAGTCAGAGTTGTATTTTTATAACTTTAGCAGTTGGACACATAACATCTGCAAAAATTAAGGAACTTTAAGCATTTTCAAGAACTTTTAAGCACCTTTGAGCTTTTTTAAGCACTTTCAAGGCCTTGAAAACGAGTTTAAAAATATTAAGCACTTTCAAGGCCTTGAAAACGAGTTTAAAAATATTAAGCACTTTTAATTACTTTCAATGACCGTGGGAACCCAGTATTTAAAAAAAATAGCATTAAATTGTGAACAAAGACGATAAGTTTCATGGAAAAGGGCTGATACTATTGTATTAACATTATCATAATCAATTTAACTAGTGATTTTTTTGTCATCTTTATTCACTGACCTGTATATCAAATTACTTATGTATAAAAACCACCTGAAAACTAAAAAAATATTTCATTTAAACTTTTAATCTCCTTTTAAGATACATTTTTGCTTATAATCCACACTTAAGAAGTGCACAAGTATTGAAAGACCCCAAGAAGGACTTTCTACACTAAAGAGTGGCTCTGAATGGTTTAAAATCCTGTCATCCTCTAGTAAAAAAACATGGTATGTAACTACTGGATACCTTGTTCAATGTAGTCTAAAAGGTGTTATTATGACATTACATGTTATTATGGCAGCAGGTATATTAAAATACTATCTCAGGTTAAAATGCATTAAATATCAGGTGTAGAAAAGAATTTCAGCATATTCAACTCACCATCACTCTTCTTCTGAAGCGCAGTATATACAAAACCACTAACAATCCCAATAGAAAGCAATACAAACACCATAATCATTAAAGTCTCCATCACAGGCAGACCAAACAACTTGGTGTCATTAGTCGGAAACAGAGGTGGCGGTGACGGGTGGCACGGACAGTCCACGCAAGAACATGCCACACCATCCGGCGTAACAGCCTCGGAGCATGGCACAATGGTCGCGTTCATCGGTTCATATGTCGTACCATTGACAGTGATGGTATCATTGAGTGCATAGTTGAAGTTTATCTGATATGGGGATGGATCGTGGCCACCCATGTAGGCTAGCCAGAGATGGGGTGTGCAGTCTGTTAGATGGCTTCCGCATGAGATACCCATGGCTTTGGATGGGGTGAAAGCTAGCTGGACATTACTGCACGAGTCGAAGAGGCCTTGGGCAAAATATTCAGTGATGTAGTAGTTGGACTCGCTCACAGATTGCTTGTCTTTTTCGAATTTGGTAGAATTCACAACCTAGGATTTGAGAGGTGTTTTTTTTCATTATTGATTATTAATAGGCAATTGCTAAGTTACTATCAGGAGAATGACTTAAATTTATGTTTAGGTTTTAATGAACTAAGTGTTAATTAGATTAGAATCTAAGATTAATAGAAAACATTTTAATGTTACTTCAGTTCATTAAATGCATACAATAAAAAAATGCTGAATTTATAATATCAAAAGAATTGTAACAACTCTTGGTTTTAAAGATTTAAATTCAACTTTTAAAGAGTTCTAAATATTGTAACCCATTTAAAAAAAAAAAAAAAAAAAAACTATTTACCTTAAAATATATTAGAACAATGTTCGCTTACATTTAACAAGTGAAAGACAAAAAATTATTTACAACAGTTATGGATAATTTATCAGAAAAATTTCTTAAATTCAAAATACAGCATTCAATCTTAAGATTCAAAGACACTAAAAAACACAAACCATCATCAAAATTTTATTCTGTAGTTAAGATACTCAATTTATATGAGAGATACAAAATTTCAAATACAAGGTAAAACTAAAAGAAATAGTAAAAACTTTAAAAACCATTTTATAATTCAGTAACTAAACATCCACAAATTAAGTGCATTTACATCTTTAAATACACACTATTAATTAAATAAAATCTATTTCATAAAGTAAATTTAATAATGACAAACTACAGACAGCAACAAATAAAATTGGTTCTTTTGCATACTTCCTTTTTTTTCCGTAAAATTAAAATAATCTGAAATTTTGTTTTTTTTCCATAAAAACAAATTATTAGATTGCATTCTTTTTTCCATACAGGTATAACTCTTCCAATTTTGCCTCATTTTTCACTTCAAAAGCAAACTGTTTAAAGGCTTTGATTTTCTTTATAAGAACACAGTTTGTAAATATGTTTGTCACTTTAACTGGAGAGATTTTCCGGGGTTACCACCATTTGAGGTGCATAATACAAGCAGCTTCCCCTTGAAAGACCATCCTGAAGATGTTCCTTTGACACTAGGACTACTCCCATTAATACATATTTTGCTCTGATCATTTTCCGGTGCAGTATATTCTCGGTGTAGCTCTTGCACAAGAAATTTTTATCAGGTTTATTTAGATTAATGCATTGAGATATGGAAGTAAAATTAATAACAAATACTTTATTATTTGATCTATTTTTGAAATATATCACCATACCTGCCAATATTGGCATTTTAAAATTAGTACAATTTTTAAGGAACAAATATTTGCATTCCTACGACTCATGAAGAGTCAAAACGTACTGCGTAGTACTAAATTGCTCCCAAAAATAACAAATTGTTACATTTTAGCCCAGAATGGAAATTATAAAATAAAATACTAACCTGGACTTAAAAATAAATCAAATTTAAACTTTACAATGAAATCTCTGATGAGGTTTATGATTTAATCTACATTACACCCAAATAACATGCTTTATGACACAAAAACTACAGTGAAACATACAAGGAGTTGGTGGTATTCAAAGTGTTTAATCACACGCATAAATAACAATTATGCATGGTTTCGAATTCTTATTATTACATTTGATGCTGTCACTGTGTTTTTTAGAATTGATAAGAACTTCGACATCAGTAAATCCTCCATGAGAAATCTTAATATCAGTTGCATAGATAGAGCAGAATGCAAAATATGTTCCTTTGCTTGAATTTATGATGATTTGAAGTAAACTGCTTGGTATAAGACACCAAAAAACTTTATATTTTTAGGAGTCTTATAGAAAGATTGTTTAACATGGATATTTTAAAATAAATAATTAAGACTAACAAATAAGCTGAAAACCAAAAGTGCTTTAATCACTAAAGTCCGAGATAACAAACAGTCGTTCGGTGTCGCCAACACAAATGAAAACAATGCATCTCGGCGCCGCGATTTAGTGCTATTATTTATGCGCAACGTTGGAGTATGCTCCAAAAGAAGGAAGAATTAAAAAAAACCAAAGCACTTTCAGTTTTCTACTTCCTTATTAATCTCTAAAATTCGAGACAGCGAAACAGTTGCTTGGTTCGCCAGGTCCAGTCAGCAACACCATTGAAAACAGTGCATCCCCGGAGTCGTTGTTTAGTGCTATTATTTACGCACAATGTTGGAGTCCAGTCCGAAAGAAGGAAGAACTTTCGGTTTCCTACTTTTTTATTAACCTGTAAAGTTTGAAACAACGAAACAGTGGTTTGGTTTGCCAAATCCCGTCGGCAACACAAATGAAAACATGCATCCCCGCCAACTCGCTTTATTGTAGTACATACGCGCAACCTTGGAGTGTGAATATTTGACTGACGCTGCAGTTTTAGAAAACCGTTTCGGTTTCGTTGGTGACTTGAAAAAATATTTGAAAACGGTTTCAAGGAAAAAACCGAAAAGTACAGTGAAATCCGTATGATTTTTTTAGCTGATCGTACAACCGTACAAAAAAGTAAAAATCCGTACAAATTGGCAGGTATGTATCACTGATGGTGATGTGGAATTAAATAGCATTGTTATTTCTATCCCCAAGATGCTGCAATTATGAATGTGGGTGTTTGTGTATAGCGTTCACAACTCAACTTTTACACAAACATTTTTATCAAGATTATAATTTACAACATAAAAATATCACTTAACATAGTTTATTTAATTTGCTGTTTAAAAAAAACTTTTAAGAGTGTGTACAGAGTGCTGCAATGTGTGTTTCGTCCCTCATTTTGGAAACAGTACAATTAGAAATAGAAAAGGGCAAAACCAAATATTTAATACAAAAATTTGTCTTAAAATTGAGCTTTTTACAATTAAAAAGTGAAAATGAAAACTATTCTAGTACCACAAAAATAATTTACAAAAATTACTATTTTAACAGTTTATATTTTAATTTCAGTAATGATCTACATGAGCAATTCTATGAATGATGCATAAGACATTTCGGCTCTTTCTCCTACTTGTAAACAGATCAGAATTGTAATATTATGATGAATCTAGTAGTTATGTTTTTGTTTTATATAATATTAGTAATTGGCAAAATTATATGGAAAAATAGTTATTTTAACTATGTCAAATATTCATTTATAACATCTGAAGCAAAGGACACATTCGCGAGTCTAACCGAGAATTTATGCAAGAAAGACAATTTAAACATGTTTGATCGATAGGTCTTTAGGTCAAAAACCTTAAGATAGAAACCAAGAATAGGTTTGGCTTCAATTTGATTCTGACTATAAATTTGCATAACTTTTCCCACAAAAGCTTTTCTCCTTTCATAGAACAAGTCACCAGGTGTGAGATGAATGGATGAGAGGATACTGATTTTGTCATTTACGGAAAGTGACCATGATCTTATTAAGCATTGTGGAAAGAGAATGTACGAAAAAAGGACCTTAATAAAATTTTATACTTTAAGTAGAAATTTAACATAAAAAGCACTTTTGTTTACTAACATATAAAATGTATCTCTCGATTAAGCTCCTCAAATAAAAACCACAATAAACCTATCAGTGGTTGGCATGGTTTAAACCAAATGGTTTTTTTCTTAAAAAAAACAATCAATGTTTTTTAAAGAATAATTTAAAATTGTATTTTTATTTATTTATAATTAGATTTTTCTTATTATTTGATGTTGTAAATAGTGGTAGAAGTGGGGAAGAAAAGGTGGGGGGACGGCCAAAAGTTAGTAATAAAAACTGAAAAAATAGTCAGGAATTAAAAAAAAAGTACAATTTTGAATTACATGACTCGGAAGACAGTGATAAGATGAATTTGTTTCAACAATTTTGTCATTGATAATGGGTTCGAAAGACTCGAAGCCAAAGCATATTAAAACTTGAAGAAATTTATTCTGATATAACTCTTCACAGATTCTTTTACAACTCCAGAACTTCCCGTTCTAATAGAGAATACAGCTCTTTACACAACAATGGAGCATAAAACAGCAGTTAAAAACTAGATACACAACTGCTAAAATCGGTGTAAAAGACAATGTAATACAGTTTACTTTCGGAACTACTGTGAATGCTTGCTGAGGGACAACTAACTGGATCACCCGCTCTCTTGGCCTTATATAGGAAGGCGAATCTTTTAGAGATAGAAATTTGGAGAATTTTCCAAATTTCAGTCAAAAAGCCCTATACAGGTACATGGGGACCGGAAGTGTCGCCAAAGGTTGTCAAGTTTGGTGACCTTTGGCGATTTCTCGTCAAATTTGGCGACCAAAATTAGTCGTCAAAACAGTCGCCAACTTGGCTCTATCTCGCCAAGGGAGAGAGATTGTCATTAACCAATGTTAAATGGCATTCTCCTTGTAAAACTCGTTTTCCAGCATTAACCCACTGACGGTCATGCACGTATATATACAACACTTGATCCCCAGTTTTTCCAGCAATATACAACATTTGATTCCCAGTTTTTCCAGCAATACACAACATTTTTAAATTCATAAATAAAATTTAAAATAACTTCTTTTTTTTTAATATTTTTATTAGGATGATGGTTTATAACCTATCTAAAACAAAATAAATAAAAAAATTATGTATTTGAATTAGAAATATAATTTAAAAATTGTTGCTGGGAAAACAACTATAGAATTTCTCCCATTCCCATGACCGTCAGTGGGTTAAGAGAAGCATTGCAAGAAAGCAAAGTAAAAACAAACTCTTGCACTGCCTTATGTGAAATGTACATAAATTTTTCTTTTTACACAATTAATACTAAGAAATATTTACAAATATACAGAAATTCGTAACAATAATATATACAAGTATTGTATCGTGCATTCAAAAGTTGAAAGTAAAAAAATTGTGAAATAATATTTCACCTTCTTAAAGGAAATGTTTGCATTTTTCAGCTTTCTCCTTTGGCTTCATGGATAATTTTTTTAGCACATTTATGAGCTGCACTGGTTTTGTGTTTTAAGTCTGCTTTCTTAAGGATTCTCGTTAGTCACGTTCCTTGTCTCTATGTGGCAAAATGTTACACTCCATTCAATAGAAAGTTTCAAACCTTGGTTTCTTTTTTTCTGGTTCCAAGCTTTTAACGCCCTTGTATGTATTGCATCCATAATGTGACCAGACGTCCTGCTTTTCACCTCACTGTCCCACTGATCGAATATCCCGCCAAATTGTCTCGCTTTACCGTTAAAGAGACCCGCCTAAGTCCTTTTAAATAAAACAAAAAGGTCATCAGAACTTGAAAACTAACAGAATAGGTAACTGATGAAGTTTCTGGAGATAGAAAAATCTGGTTACATTATGCAACCAAGTTTTTGTTCTTCACAAGTAAGCCATGGATACTTGTTACATTTCGGAAGGTACGTATCGTGTGTCTAACACTTTGGATCATCGTTATTGCAGTGGCGTTTTTGCTTACTGCTGTCACTACATGCTAGATTCTCTTCACGTGATCGCTTTTCAACTTCATGCATTTGCACATTTTCCACCACTGCTCTTTCCTCAACGTTCTGCAGTGTATCAGAGCCATTTTTCTTACAATTTTGAAGCCAATTTATCAAACTTATCTTGTTTTGTACTAGATAGACTACGAATATAAATGCTGTTTAGAATCAGAAGTAAGAGTTAATGGTTAAGTTGGTTATAATACGCGGTTTTCTACTAATTATTAACAAAACGCAAAACATTTTAAAGTAAATGGTTGAGGACAAAACAGGAAATGATAGAGCGATAAATATGTCTTCTTCCATCCACAGTCAATAATCTTAAAAGAACTTTGGAATAATCCAAGAAAAATTGACTAAATTTACTTTAAAAGAATTTAAAAAAAAAAAAAAATGTAAAGTATAAAAAAAAAGTATAAAAAATAACAAATAGCCAGAAAAAGCAGAAGTAATGAAAGGTTTAATACTATTTTTTTTCTTTCTAGTTTTTTAAAATTGAGGGGATGGATTTCAGTGATTTTAGAAGCGGAGGGGATGAATTTCAGTAGTTTTGGAAGTGGGCAGACGCATGGGTATTTTCTTGACAAGTGGGAGACGCGTCACCCTGCGTCTACCCACACTTCTAGCACTGGTTGTAAATGACTTGTATTTTTAACTGAACAACTCAACTTTTCTTTGAATTATTTTTTAAGAAAGTAATTCACTAAATGAAAAATTATATGAATATTATAGATGGAATAAGTTCTAATGTATTTCAAAATAAATCTCGCAATCTTGAAGTTTTTATAAGTATCAACAATAAGTTTTATATTAAACTTAAATTATAGACTGCATTTTAAATTTGTTTCTAAAATAGAGGTTGTGTTTTAACAGTTTATTTCTAAACACTAAAAATATAATTTTGAGCAATTTATCACAATTAATGATGAATCTAAGAGCAATATCCCATATATTTTGTAGTAAACTATTATTATTGTATACATTAAATTTAAAAAATAGTATCTCTGAATAACATATTAAAATTTAATATGATTTGAATGTTCACATAAGTAGCAACAATGGTTTATTTACTTAGTTTAAATTAATTTCAAAATAAATATTGTTATTTGAACATAAATTATTCTAGTTTATGTCAAATTTTATTTATAAATATGAATACATGTAATTAGAAAAAGATTTAAAAAAAAAAACCTGGTTTATGCAACAAAAAAAAACCTTGTTTAAACCAAAAAAAAACACAGTTTGTTTGTCTCCCCCCCCCCCCCCCCAACCCTGAAACCTATGTCCTTAAACAAATTACTTGAAAACATAATAAACAAACTACCTCAATAAATAGACTTTGATCAGTAGAGCATGTCAAGTGGCAAAACAAATTGGCCAAATTATGGTAGCATGATGGGCATCGCTTGAATAAAGTTGCCAGAGCATCTAAGTTTGTTTGAAATGCAGATATTTGATCAGCATCACAACAAACAGCATTATTTGGACCTGTAAAAAACAACAGAATGCTCTATGAAAAAAAATTTACATACTTGTTATAATAAATTGGTGCAAAAAAGACTGGTTAACCTGTTTCAGTGAAAATATTTCAAATGATAAGCTTTGCTTTGGTTAGAAATACTTATGGAAACCAGTTAAATATAAGATCACTAAAAATATGTATGAGAAAACTGCTTAAAAAATAATAATTATTATTTTTATCTAACAGATGAGTTTTAATGGCACCTATATGGTGAAACATTTCTAATTATTTATTTTTAAATTAAAAATTATCTTTTTAGGAAAACTTTACCATAGAGATCGGCACATTTTCAAAATGGTCTCAATTCATAATTATTTATTGATGTTTGTATACTTACAAATTTCGATAAATGTTGTTCAAATAAAAACCTATGTAAGTAGGGAGAAATAATGTGCATTTTTGTACACTCCTTTTTGGCATTGAACTTTTTGTATGATAGTATATTTCTTTGGAAAAAAATAAATTGATATTTTAATTAAAATTTTATGAAAAGTTCGGCAAAAACGAGAACATTAAACCAAGCATTTTATATTCCCAATAAGAACACCATAAACTGATAAAATAAGAAAAAAATAATTGAAATAAAATCGTGTGAAAAAAAATAAGTGAAATAAAATCGTGTACAAAAAATCAATGTCTGACATTTAACTGAAATATTTTTAAAAGGTGACTTAGTTACTTTAAAAAGTTCCAGATTTAAACAAGCCACTTTTTATAAAATACTTAGTTTTAATCAAAACTTTAAAAAAAAAAAACTATTGCCATTTTCTTTCAAGATTTATTTCAGTGAAAAAACAAATAATTGGTCTAGATTATTGATAGAAAAAAAATCTTATATCTGTATCAAGTACAAATTCTGTGAATTTCAAGTTCAAATTCAATGCATAACATATCATAACATACCAACTTTTTTTTTTCAGTTAATTTTTCTTAACAATAAACAAGACTCAAACATTCACATGTAAATGTTATAAAACAAATACACTATGCATAGAGAACTATTTAAAAAAAGACATTAATTGTAACCTGTTTTCAAGGTAGGACAAAGATTCTTCAAAACTTCAATAGCAGACGGATTCGTCAATGGAACTGGAGGACCATTATAGACACAAGGTCTATTCAATACAGTGCCTGGATCTAACTCACATTGCCCAAAGGTAACACATTGCCCCTGACCATGCTAGAAAAATACAAAAGTATACAAGTCAAGTTTAAAAAACTATTTTTTAAACTTGAATCAAAATTTTAATTGAAAACTGAAATGGAATTCAGCATTAAAAAAAGTTATAATATATTATACTGATTAGGTCAAAATAACTTTTTTTACATCGCCCAAGATCTTATTTTAGTAGTCAATTATATAACAAAGCACATATCAAAACACAAGTTTGCATTAGTTTTATCCAGGGTTTCCGCCAAAATAAAATGTCACAAATCCATGACTTAACAACTTTCCAAGACGGAAGCAAATAATTTTCCATGACTCAAGAAATCAAATCACAAAAATAATAATAATAACCTACATGAATTTTACTAACACGAACATAATAAGTAAATCAATGTACCATAAAATGGTTTTTATAAAGTTTTATTTTAAATTAAGTAAGAAATCCTTATTTCAGTAACTTCCAAATCAGACGAAAAAGGGAAAAATAATTTTCCATTCTTTGACATTTCAGTGTTTATTTTAGGAAAGAATAAGTCACTAATAATAAATTATAACATCCAAAATCAAATGTTTTGATATCAGCAATGCAAAACAGAAGAAAGAAGACAGGAACAAAAAATTTAAAAAATATAAACACAAGCTTATCAAAACTGTTCTTACATAATTTTTTTTTTCACCTACAAGATATTACTCACGTGATGTCACAAATTTGGAGTTCAAAAATGCAAAAAGGTAACCAAAACAAATCACTTCCAACAAAAATAACATTTTAAATAAGAAAATACTATGCCAAAGTTTATTTTAAAACCATACCATTTTAAGAAGTAATTCAAATTCTACAAACCGCGTTTTTTTTTTTAATAAGTTCACTTGAAACAATACTCAAAAATTTTATTGGTGATAAATTAATAACTTTTAATTAAATTAAATAACTTACCACATGTACTAAGAAGGTATTCAAAATGAAAACTGCTGCTACCAGCAATTTCATCATGGTAGCTGTAAAAAAAAAAAAATCTATACCTTGTAACTCAGAAATTAACACTTAGAAAAGCAAAAATGCAATATAGAATACTTTAAATTCTTTAAAAAAAATTATTACAAACTAAATATGAACTGACCATTTATTAAATAAGATAGTTATATAATTTTTAAAAAGAAATTGGAAGCGTAATTTTCGGGACAATTTTAACTCGTATATTCAGCTAGAATTCAATTATCAAAAGAACAATGTAGCTTGTGACTTCAAACATTACGAAATGCCAACATCTAGATAAGATATATAGTATCTTATTTGCAGATTAACTTGATCTTGTTTGCAGAGTTAAAAGGCACAATTCACGTGTGACTTTCAGATGCCTTTCGAGCAATAAATAGACTTTGAGCCAAACTATGCACGTGAATTGTAGTACTATATATAGTTTTCATAGAATAGAAACAGTATATTTTAAGCATAATCCTAGAGTAACATTTAAATTTATTAATGCTTATAATGTAACATTAAAGTATTTTTAGATTAATTCCACTGAACAAAACTATGAGAACAATTAAATTTAAAAACAATTGCCTTCAACTTGGAATGAAATTACTAAATTAAACTACTACAGTAACAGCAAAAAGGTAGTTTAGGCAAAAAAATATAAATAGTATCCTAATACCTATCAAAGAAGTAAAAAATAAAAATATCTCCAAGTAAGAAAAAGTGTGTAGGTGTTGAGTTATTTTGTGATGCATTTCTTTTTTCAGAATGTTTAATATTTTTATAATGAATAGTCTGACAAGATATCCAGAAGGAAAATAATTTGAACTTTCCCGAACAAATATAAACCATTAAAAACTAAATTTATATAAATTTATTAGTAAGAAAATTTTATTTTTTATACCTTCTTATATATTAAAGTTAAAACAAAATTTATTTTTTACACTTGTGGAATTTCTTTTTATTGTTCTTCATACAAATGAAGAAAAAATTAAATTCCCTGATTTAATCACTATTTTCCAAATTTCTTGATAGTATTTCAGAATTTTCAAATTTCCTGATATTTTTTGTTTTTCATATTTTACCTGTTGCTGGTCACTGTGGCATAATTAAATGTAGATACATGAAGTTGTTGAAACTGAAAGCATGATTTGTGCATTAATAAATTATCTATATATTTTCGAACTAAGGCAAATAATATTTTCATTAAGTCATCCTGATAGAATGTGTAAAGAACGAAAGATAAAGACTTCTTTGATAAAAGTCTAGATTACAGATTACCTCATTGTTTCCAGCAAAAGAAAATAGGTTTATTTTACATTACTTTCAAACTATTAATTCATTATCAATCAGACATATCTAAGTGAACCTACTAATAATTAAATTAAAAAATATTTCTAAAGAATTGATAAAAAGCTTGCACTGTCTAAATTTAAAATCTTTTACAGTCAAACTCCATTAACGCGAAATCGCTTAGCATGAAATTCTGTTTAACACGAAGTAAAAGCAATTCTCTGTACTTAAAACTTAACGTTAATTTATTCGATCAACATGAAATTCGGTTAACTCTAACAATTTCGGCAGTCCTAACGACTTTGTGCTAACGGGTTTTGACTGTACTTTGTATATTAGATTACGGACATAACAATGCATGCAATTAACAAATCTTATATGTAGATTTGCTGCTTTTACTTTTGGTGTTTACATTCTAGTGCCTTTTTCTTTTTGGTGTAACTTAACTACATTAATTTTTTTATACAGTGGTTTTAATAAAATTTTTGTACTTAAAATTCATTTAAAGCTGAGAGTAATATAAAATAAAAACGGACTGAACATATTATGAAACAAAATATACTATTGAGAATGTAATTTAGTTTTAAAAGATTTAAAAAAGAGAGTGATAATACGGGTTCCCACTCAAATCACAGAATGAAAATCGATGACTTTTAAGCCCCTAAATAAGGTTTTTAAAGACAGTTGAAAATTTGTTTTTAGGCATCATGTCTATAGATAAATTTTTAATAAAATATATTCTACCAAAAAAGTTACAAGTTGGTGGATGCGTAATACAAATATGTCAGTGAATTCCGATACGGTGCAGATCGTGGCGGTCACGCGGGAATAGCAAGTCCTGAGTTGTATTTTTTATAAATTTTGCAGTTGGACACACAACATTTGCAAAAATTAAGGACTTTTAAGGATCTCTAAGCATTTTCAAGCACTTTTAAGGCCCTGAAAACAAGTTCAAAAATATTAAGCACTTTTAATGACCGTAGGAACCATGTAATATAAAATCGTATCAGACCATAATATGCCTTTATTATCATGTCAACCTTAGGGGGGGATTTAGTTTTTCAGTATATATTTTTAAAAAAAAATTGGATGTGCTAGTATGGAATTTTTGTGAAAATGAATGATCCGATTCTTAGATTTTAATTGAAAGTATAAATTTCAAACAGCTTAGAAGTGTAATTCGGGGAAAGGGGGTTATAGTCGAAGACAGGGCTCCAGAAAAATATTTTCTTCCTGCGCACATAAATGCCATTACCAAAAATTTCCTGCGAGTCGGTGTGCTTTAAATTTTAACACTGAAGAAAATTAAATTTTACATTCTATTGAGGATTAAAAATTGTTTCATTCAAAACCTTTTTAGCAGTGATTTTGTTTACAATATAATGTATTACAAGTTATTGATTAAACATATAATATTTAGGTCATTAAAGATATTTAATTAAAACTGATATGCAGTTACTGTATACAAATTATTAAATTATATGTCCATAAAACAGAGATCTGAATTTTGTTGCATTAGTCTATCCACTATTTTTGAAGTCATCCAGTCCTTTAAACTATGACCTCGTCTTAAGAAATGGAAATCACTTGTTCCATTCTTGGCAAAATAGTTTCTTGAAGCCTCAAGAATCACAGCATCACATTTAGTTGGAATTGGACCATTGATGGAAATCATCATTTCGTTGGCTGCATTATCTTCTGAGACAGGTCTTCTTTTGTTATTACAGGGGTCAAAGTGACAAAATAAGAATATATAGGATTTTTTCAAAAAAAATATAGGACAATATAAAACATCAAATAACTGCACACAGTTGCTACTGAACTTCAAAATTAATTCGTTATACATTTATATACTCGTTATATTGAATTTAAGAGAATAGAAAACACACCTTTAAAAAAAAGAAATTGCATGATCCTGAATACGTGATCCCCCCCCCCCCCCCCGTTATTGCCTCAATATTCTATCCCTAAATCAAGTTTTATTAATTACATCATTTGCAATCATGAGTCTTTTGCTTCCAGCATTTTTAACTGTTCCAATTTCTTTAAGTATTTTCTTTTTATCCCTGTTTGCAGTCTTTAGTTGATTCAGATTTACTGTTCAGTGTCGGCTGGATTGGTGGCGAAAAGTGGGAGATTTATCGCCGAATGTGGCGAACCTGGCACTTGGTTTTAAAGCAATCCTAGTGATCGTTTGGATTTGACAACACAACGTATTGACGTAATTTTCAATTTTGGCGACTTTTATGAAAAATCGTGGCGAATATTCCGAATCCGGTACGAATTCTGCGCCAAGGCGATTTTCGCCAAAAAATGGCAGCCCTGCCATTTTTTAAGAGCAAGATAACTAACTGCCTATGGTTGCCATAATTTGGAGCGGTTTGATGTAAACAATTCGTGGCGCAGAATCCGTACAGGATTCGGAATAAAAAAAATCGCCATCCGACATCATACAGTAAATCTTAACCCTTTTGTGGTAAATTCCTATTTCACGTTTATGGGTTGGCGCGCTTTTAAAAAGTTGGCGACAAGGCCAAAATGTCGCCAAATCGGAAAGTGAAAAATTGATAATCGAACCTGCAGGGGGGTTGCCAAATTTAGAACTGTATCGCCTACTAAATAGCGCCAAATCGGCTTGGCGATATTTTAACGTCAACTAGGAATAGACCCCTTTTGTTTCCTTCATCATCAATTATTGACTGAGCACTCAAAATGTTCTTTAGTAGTCCTGCAAGTTAATCCCAAGCTGTTTTTATCCGTTTTTCCCGAGGCAGAGTTCTGTTGTTGCATCTCTCTCTGCATTATGGCCAATTAATTTATTACGTTGGAGGAGAAATCATATCAGAAGTTCAAGACCGATTGTTATGGAAATGTTCACATATTTACAACTCCCGCCGGTCCAGTAGAGTTGAGTTGTACGTTATGCAGCACGTGACGTCACAAGAGATAAAACGCCGCGCCGCCGTTACAAACATCGTTTTTGTCAGGTCTTTTTCACCCACGATCGCGCCAAAGAATCCGAAATATTAAAAAATGGCAACAAACGGCGCCGTTATTACGAATTCGAAGAAAATATAGATCGAATCAATGTAGAAATATAGGATATATAGGACAATTGTAAAATATAGGACAATATAGGACGTTTTTACCGATTTTTTAAAAAATATAGGATTTATAGGACATATAGGACGTCTGCGACCCCTGTTATTATGGTACTCATATTTAGAGACTAGAGATTCCACAGACATCATGACAGCACCAATACTAATGCAGTGCATGATTACTTCGATATTTTTGAATAAACTATCTTTGCTGTTTAGAAATTTTTGTATGATTTGAATACTTGTAAAAAATTTAAAATCTTTTTTGGGCATGTCTTTTACCATTTCATAGAGCTTCTGCAAAAAATGTCTATATTGAACTTTGATTTCACTCTTTGGAATTTCTTTTATTTCATAAACAAGTTTCTTAGCTGATTTCAAGAATTGGTTAACTTTAAGTGCGGCAGTGAAAATGACTCCTTTAATCCTAAGTTTTGTAGCCAAGGATTTAAGATCTGTTAATATCTTGATGTGATTTAGTATGTCTTGATCCTTAGCAGTGTAGACACTTTCCTTGAATCCACTGGCTAATTGCAGAGCTAATTCTTCAAGTTCTTTTTCTACATTCTTTCCGAAATCTTGTTTATTTTCAATTTTTCTAGTAGTAATTGCAGCTCTTGTAAAATTTTGTTCTTCAGAATGTGAATCACAAAGGGGAACTCCTTGATATCCTGTAGCACTTTCAATAGAAATTCTATCGGCATGATAGAATGGCCAAGCACAACTTGGCTTTCCTTCTGTGCCAACTAATTGTTTATTAGTGCATGTACATGTGGAAGGATCAACTTTTTTTGCAGCTTCTAACAAATCTTCTACTATCTTAGAAAAGCTTTCAAACCGCTCATGAGGTAGAATACTGACTTTTTGAATGCAGTTAATTAAAATACCAAACTTCTCATAAATGTCACAGAGGCCCGATAGTCTTAAACAAAATCTTTTGTTGTGAATAGAATTCATGTACAAATTGGCTTCTTTAGCTTTCTGCTTTTGCTTCGAATTCACGTCACTCCTGAACAGCACTGCTTGTTTTTCTTCTAGAACAGAGATGATACCCTTGTAATCAGCTCTAAAACTGGAGTATACATGGCGCACTGAATTTGCAAACCTTGTCTGACTGAAGAAGCAAGGATTTGCAAATCTAATTTCAGATTCATCATTATCATCAACAATCTGCTTCATGGCATCAACTAAATTTTCATATTCCTTCCCCAGTTGAACAATGTAAATATAGAACCTATTGCCTCTGTCATTTTGGTAACCCATTCAAATTTTGAATTCTTACGAATGTGTTCATCCACAAGACCTGCTTTATGCATTGGGTCCCAGTCGTTTATTAAAAGTTTGGAAGATCCACTTCCAAAATGGTCATCCAGAAGCTGTGGCACGCCTAAATGGAAATATTGACCATCAAAAGATCCTCCAAGGTATTGGTCGGCTACTATCCCATTTGAACTGGTAATGGATATGATGCTATCAGCAACTGCTCTTCCTGTATGGGCTTTAATTACAGGATGAGCCAAATATATGGCATTTATGAGTTCCTTGGAATCAGGAACCACAGTCACCACCATAACAAACTGTCTGGTGTGATGCTTCCATGTAGCTTTATCTGCAATAACTTTAATGGGTGGCAAAAAACCTGTTTGGGGGAGCTTATTGTTAAGAAATGTTTTAACACGGGATGCAACGCATTCCGATACAAATGGCAAAAATTTTGAGGGAAATTCTTCAGAATGATTAATGTCACCCATGTCACATCCATTGGCAACACTAAGAGCAATTTCTCCTTCAAAATCTTGATATGGTCGTCCAAGATAGAAAAGTTTATATGCTAGGCGACAAATGCGCATACCAATTTCCTCTCTCTTCTGTCATGATGCTGTTCTTCTTTTTCAGTTCTTTCTCTTTCATCTACACTTTTTAAATGTGTGACACTGAACAAATGATCCTTCAGATGTTGCTTAAGGCTTCGGAACTTTTGAGGTAAAGAATTCCCCAATGGAAATGATGTATTTTCTGATGCATACACAAATATAGCTGGGTGGCAATTGATCACCCCCATCTACTGAAGGCAAGTGATGGCCATGCGGTACACAAGTCCGGCATATAATAAAGGAACGCTTCTCGTCATACTCAAATTCGTCAAAAGTGGTGGTTATATCGAGAATTGAACGACAGTTTTGGAATAAATATGCTATATCACTTTTCAGTTGAATTGAATCTTCTTTTCCAATGGACTGAATATCGGGGTTTTCTTTTTTTAATTGTGCTACTTCTTTTTCTAGAAATTTTATGTGTTCTAGAATAGCATTCAATTTATTGTTTACATTTTAATTTTCAGCATTACAAGAGGAAGCACCAGACTCTGCAGGATAAACATCGGTTTCCAATGGCGCATTTTCAGTTTCAATATTTATGTCATTGTTACTGGGTTGGCTTGAAGGTTGAACTTGTGAGACAAAAGCAAACATTGATGCTTGTCCAGCATGCCTCCTTTCAGAACTATTTTCATTTTTGTGCTTTCGGTTCAAATGTTGGGAATAGTTTTTCTCCAACATTTCTTCATTGCAAATACGACATTTTATCTTCCTTGTCTTGCTTGGATAGCTCCTTTTCATTTTAAAGAAAAATGCGGTTTCTTTTAAATTACAATGAAATATCCAAGAATTCTTTCAAAGTAAAAGGAAGATTGAAGGAAATAAACTCGCAAGTGCAAAAAACTCAAGATGCATATAGATTGAAAAAATTACAGTAAAAGAAAAACTTTTAAATGGATGTTTCAATAGGTTTAGACTACAAAATCAGGAAATGCAGATATTAAAAACCGGTAAAATATGCAAAAAAGGAACAAAATATTAGTGGTTCTTTTTCTGCAATGAATAAAACATGTAAATACAAAAATAAAACAAAAACATTAGTCATTCTACGAAATACTCAACGGAAATCGAAAATAGAATTCAGTATCTCAATCAGTTCCAAAAGCAATACATTTCTAGGAATTTAACACCGGAAATAATTTAGACCTCCCGCCTTTTATAGCGAGCGCCTCTCAACCGAAATTTTCAAATTGGGCTAACTGCTTTTTTTCTCATATTTTTTCTAATACATCTCATGTCGCTGGAAGAAAAAAAAACGATTCCTTCTCTCCTCAAAAAAAAAAAAAAAAAAAAAAAAAAAAAAAAAAAAAAAAAAAAAAAAAAAAAAAGATTCAGATAAAGTAAAAATATGCCAAGTAAAAAAAATACCTCAAAACAATTCATATATCATTACGGATCATCACAACGAGTCGATCATCAATAAAAAAAACTATAGTTGAAGATACAATACAATTTGATTTAAGTGCTAATCCTTTGGATATTGGATTGTATTTAGATTCAAAATATCATGTTAATGATAAACTTCGTATGAAATTATTAAGAGAGGCTTTGACTCCTGATGAAGCGTACAGTTTTAAAAAGGACATAATCCATGGCGCTAAAAGATCATTTCGTAATTTTTAGAATTTGTCAATTGTAATATCCACAGAAATGTTCCTCAAAATGTATGTACAACTTTTCTTTTCAAATGTAAATCTTCACACCACGTTGTTTTACCCTCTTAATTTTGCCACTTTAATTTGCAATTTTCAAAACTGAATTACGCTCTACTGGCGGAACACCATGGCGCATACTTTGAAATTGCGTGATAAAAAAGAGGAAGTTTTGTTTTCACCATTACACAGAAACAGTGTGATAAAACATGCAAACTGCTCAACCGAATTCTGAAAATAGGTCTCATGGTATCTGATGGGTAATCCAATAGCTAAACACTTTCAGGGAATTGAGAGATCAATACAGAACGCACAACTAAAGATAAAAGAATAGCTTCTGCTATTGAATTAAAAATATTTTCTTCCACAATAATCCACCAAGCGCCCTAACGTCGCCAGCAAAGTTGCAATATTCAACAATTAAAAAAAAAAAAAAAACTTTAATAGAAGCAATTAGTAATGCACATCATAATAATGACAAATATTTTAAAAATAACATTTGATTATTTCCTGTGAATTTGTAGCTTTTAAGAGAATTTTATTATCAAAATCCAGGAGGGTGCAATTATTTTTTCCTGGGGGCTCTCTCTTTTACCCAACCTGACTGGAATTTCTTCTTCCTAGAAGTCCATTTTATCGGACTCTTTTATTCGGAAAATCGGAATAAAAGAATATCGGACTCATTTTATTGGGGAAAAAAAAAATTCCTGCAGGATCTGACGATTTCCTGCGTACGTCCATTTTATTGTACTCTGGTCAAAGATTTGGTTAAATACATGCAACAAGTTACACAAAAAAAAGAAAGGGAAATAGTGAAACAAGATTTCACACAATTTCGGGTGGGTTGTCCCGTCGGTCCCCCTTCCTATCTAAGGCCATGGTAAGTACTGGTTTCGATTGTTCGAAAGTGGCAATTTCTACATAGAGGATAAGAACATCAAGGAAGACCAGATACATCTGAAGATGCAGAATTAGAGGCATTATTGAACGAAGACTTATATCAGAAACAAGAAGAACTTGCAGAAACTTTGAAAGTGATTCAACAAGCAACTTCATTATGCCTAAAAGCCATGGGAATGGTCCAAAAGCAAGTAAATTGGATGCCATATGAATTAAAGCCAAGAGATGAGGAAAGGAGATTTTTCCCTGCGAGCAGCTTGTGTAAAGGCACAAATGGAAGGATTTTTTTTAGCATCTAATCGTAACGTGATGAAAAGTGGATTCACTATGACAATCAAAAGTGTGAGAAATTGAGGGGATCAAATGACTATTCATGGATCAAAGCTCATGCTCTGTATTTTAAGGAATTAGCTGGGCGTAGTACATTATGGACAAATAATACTAGACGAAACCATCACAGGGAATTGCTACCAACTACAATTGGGAACTACAGCCTATTTTTAATTTTCATTTAATTAGGAGTTTTCATATACAAAAAACTCTCTGAATATGTGGTAAAAACTTCCGTTATAAATTTATCTATTTAATTACATTAATTTTAAAATCACTAAAAACAGCCAAGAACGTGATGCAATCAAACGGTCGTGACATATGTCCCTGATGGCTGTGGATCTGTTCGTGCTCATGTGCAATCATTCATTGACTTCGAGATTACGCTTGCTGAGCATTTCGTTTGGTAATTTTGAGAATTTGCTGATCATAATTGAGTTGTTTGGTATTTTGTGCGAGTGGTACATTCCTAGTCAGTGTGTATTGTGATTTACGCTGGCCAATTAGAAACTTTGCAAAATGTCGCCAAGTTGAATTGACATCAAACTACAGGTTTGCCAAAACGGATGCTAAGTTAGAATGGCACCATACTGGTCAATGTCGTTCTTGTGCATAATACAATATTTATAATGGTTGGACATCTTTTTCAACGCAAATAAGTTAATCAAAATTTAAATACCATAAAAAGCGACTAAAAAGAGGAACACAATATAGGAAAGTAAAGCAGCAAAGCAAGAAAGAACAGTTTGTTTACAAATGGAGACACATAGTACTTCACTCGGCAGAATATCACATGACTTACAGTTTCAGCTTGATATCAAAACTGGCTATTTTAAAATTTAAATTAAATAGGTCTCAGAAAAATGTAAAAAGTGATTTTTATTTGATTTAAGACTATTTGCAGTCAATTTAAAGCAAGAAAAAAAATGCTGTAATTCCCTATTGATGCACTTGAGCCAGCCATTGAAGGATAAATAGTTGGAATACGAGTAGACACAACAAAAGGATTTTGTAGAGCGCGAAAATCCTTGACCACATGTTGCAGTACAGTAAAACACAACTTAGAAACACTCAAATGGGATACTCTACCCACCCACCTTATTCTCCAAACATTGCTCAAGCATACTTATAGTTTTACAAGTTAGTTTTACTATACAAGAAGTTACGTTACATTAAAAAAATGAAGTTTAACTACTTCTCATTTTGACTGGACATTTTGCATGACTAAAATTTACTATGAAAAGTAGTTTAATTTATTGCTGATATACTAAAAGAAGTATACAGCCAAGTTTAATCTTTTTCACTTTTCCTGGAAATCTCCAGGGACAATATATATCAATCTGATAATTGACTGGGATGGTCTATTCCTAGTTGACGTTAAAATATCGCCAAGCCGATTTGGCGCTTTTTCGTAAGCAATACAGTTCTAAATTTGGCAACCACCCTTTTTTATTCCTCCCAAAATTAAATTTAAATTCCTTAAACTTTTTTTTTTATTTCAATTATCGTTTGCAACTTCACTACATTTGAATTTTCGACGATATCGAATAAACTTACGCAAATCATTTTAATTTCTTCCCGGGATGTACGTTTTTAATATAAAAGTAATTGAAATGAAAAGCAAAAACAATTAATCTTACTACAACTTGCATCGCAACCGTAGCATAACGGCCTTGGGATTGGACTTCAACCTTCCTATACCACAAATCATGGAGCAGGTTCGATTCTCAATTTTTCATACTGGAATTCATTGGCGACATTTTGGCCTTGTCGCCAACTTTTCAAAAGCTCGCCAACCCATAAACGTGAACTAGGATATTACCTGGGATTATTTGTACCAATCATTTAGGCAGTGGCGCAACTAGAAAATTCCAGTGGGAGGGGTTTTTAATCAAGACCCAAATTTGCTCCCGTATTTCTCTGTATAAAAAACCAACTTCCATGCAGAATTTTCTCATCCCATATTTGTCACATGTCATCGATATTTTTGCAGTTTTTCAATTTGTCACTTGCATATTACAAAGTATTAAAATGGATTTTGTCCAGTTTTTGATTTGTGCAAAACAACCCAACATGGGATTAATTTTTATATAGATACTGCATTGTAAATATTTTTTAGATTATAAATTAATATGAATTTTTTTTGTTTGTTTAAATTCAGTTAGAGAAGGATTAATATTTTAAGTAAATTGACAAACATCAACATCAGGCTGATTTTATTATACTTTTCTGGCACTTTAATACTAGGGCATATAGCATTGAAACATTATACCGACATTTGAAAAGACCAAAATTAATCATAATATGATAGGCAAACTCTGCGTGAATTATGGTAGATTAAAAACATATTCTTTTGAAATTATTTACAACTGCTAAGCGTTTCTTAATCATCATAAAACATGGGGATATTAGGAATCCTAGGGGTGGAGGGGTAGGTTCTTACCCTAAAAACCCTCCTCCTGGTTGAGCACCTGCTTCTAGGTCTAAGTTATTATAATAATAACCACATATTTTTCATAAATACACACATAATATATAATCTTGTAGAAATCTGATCATAGATGAGATACATGGTACCACCATTAAAAACGACTGAGACAATGTATCCCCAAAAAAAATCATAACGTGTATGTTCATTAGACTTGAAAGTGTAAGTGTAAAAAAAAGTATCAAATTAAAAAGACAAATCTCATTACAAATGAATCAAACACGGATGCAAAACAAGGTATTATAATCCAAAACACTTCAAAATAACTGTTAATAATCTGCCAAACAACAAGATTAATGATTAAAATGAGCATCCCGACTCGTAGCAATACTGTCTTGATGCACCTTCAATTGAAATTTTCCCTCAGGGATTTCATTAATAGCTTCTTTTTTTTTTTAAATTTGGAATTTCAAAAAATTTAGGTATGGAAAATTAAGTTCAATGATGCAATTTCTCAACACTAGTCCTATAATTGAAAAGAAGAAGCAGTGAATGTGCTTTACGATCCCGACTTATTTAACGATTTTTCCGCCAAGTGAAAATTGACACCGAACTACAGGTTTGCAAAATTGGATAGCAAGTTGGAATGGAGCCATATTGGGATCAGATTATTTTATTTAGCGCAAAATCCCCATACACAAGAGAGAGGGACCGTAAAGCTCAATCTAACCCACACATTTAAATGTTTTTTCATTAATTTTCTGCTAGCAGCCTCAAAATTAAGGGAAGAGAGTATGAACTTGTTTTCTTCAATAGTTCCTAAAATGCAAAAAAAATAACAAATAATGAAATTCTTTCACATCTTTCTTAGTACCAAAAACAAATTTAAAAAAAAAAAAAAAAAAAAAAAAGATTTAACACATTTAAAATAACTGAAAATTTAAAAATAACCAATTTTTAAAGAATTTTTTTCATCTATGTTAGAGTATATCTTCCCTGTGTCGTAAATTGTAGGTACTTGTCCAGATGTATACCCCCGTTATTAAATATTATTGCATCAGATGGACAGCATGGAAATTATTTCCAGTTTTCCGTTCTTGACCATAGGGAACAGCAAAAACGCTGTATGAAGCAGAATAATTCACTAATTTAAGAATTTAACACAGATTTGTCAATATAAAACTGGAAAAAATGAATTATACGTACTCAGTGTCCAATAAATGGTACGCAGACTAATAAACTGGTAGCTCTTACATTCACACTACTCAGAATTAAACGAGATTATTTGCACAAATTCTTTTCTTCATTCACATGTAGCTGTAGTATAACTTTTAAGAAATGTTAGCAGAAAGGATTGCAAAGCTGTTTTGAAAATGCAAGTCAAAGTAAGATGCAACAATTGAAAATCCAAAAGAAAGTTTTTGAGGTTTCTCTCAAAATAACAACGCAATAGTTAATCGATAGAAGAAATTAGGTTATAGAAGTTAAAACGCAGAGATAGTGAATGGGAAACTAAAATTGTACAATTATTAATTCAATAATCTCTTGTTGACTTCACTCTTTTATTGACTGCTCCATATGACATTTCTAAGAGTTGCCATTCTGTGAATTAATATATAATGTAAATAAGCTTATGTGGCAAGACTGGGCAAGTAATTGAAAATTTCAATATTTTGATTTAGAATGCATGAGTATATCATGAGTGAGACAATTTTCTTCATTGATTCTTTATTGACAAAAATACATATTTAACGTCAATCTTTGTCTTTAGTCTTAGTATGTTGAGAGTATTTTATTTTGTATCTGTAGGAAAGGTTGGGTGGGCTTTCAGGATCAGATATGTATATTTTAGATATAGATATGTTATATTTTTTCAATCCTTCACCTTAAATATTAACTTCAAATTCATTATTCTTAAATTCCTTATGAAGTAATTAATAATTGTCCATTTAAGACACGAAATTTTTGTTTTCTTTCTACATTCTCATGACAATTGTCCGAAAGAAAGGAATTTAGTAAAACGTTGGAGTATTTTTAAGAGGTGTTACATCACCAAAAATGAGGCTCATTGCCTCATTCTATAAACTTTTCATACTCTTTTAGTTAAATACTGGCAACAAAAGTCCAAACCAATAAAAAATACTAAACATGGCGGCTGAAGTTCCAGCCGATGATGATGATGCCTGGCTATACGGCGATAATAATGCCGAGGAACAACGCAAAGAAGAAATTAACGCCATATTTGACAGAGCAACGGAAGATGTTGTCCCTCCTGGTGAAGAAACAATAATAACAACAAATAGCGATGTTCAGGTAATATTTTGATGAAGAGATTTTCCATCTCGGAGAAAGTATTTAGTATTAACGAAAAAATATCAAAGGTTATAGTTTCTTCAGAGAGAATTTATTTGATTTGAGTACACGCTACCATTGGCAGCTGTATATTTTTCATGGCCATTTCCAAACTACCGAAAAGGCCGTTGAAAAGCAAAAGCACTTAATCCATGATTTTCCACATTCTTTAAATACAGATTGTTATTGTATGACACATAAATTGTTATTATATAATGTAGATAGTGTATAAGAAAATGGGAAACTCCATTGGTATCTAACGCTAATATAGCAATCTGTTGACAAACCCTGATTCTGGTAACCTACTTTGGAATTTTCGGTAATTACACATTATCCTGCCAATCTTTGGCGAAACAAAAAGATTGCCAATAGATTCCCTTCCTTCGAAACTTCCTAACCGGGTAGTATTAAGTAGAACTAACTATTGGTTTGGCGCAGCATGGCCCTTGTGTCGCCTTTTGCGCCAGTAAACCCTTACGAACAAACCAATCCTAACCGGATAAATGCCCAATCGACTTGGCTGCTAAAGCATTTTGTGCAAAAGTCCTTATATTAGTGCTGACCTGATAGCTATAGGATTAGTGCTCTAGCCTCGCATACCAAAGGTGCAGGGATTCAAATCCTAGGTTAGGCATGGTTGTTCATTGTGGTTCGGACTTTAGATCCCGGCCTGATTAGCCATTATAAAATAGGTCGTTGAGCAACAAACCTAATACTAGTCTAAGGAGATCAGGCGGTTTAAAGCTTTTGTTAACAACAGTTGATGAGATAAGTTCAGTTAAAGTATTGTGAAGTAAGGATAGCAAGTGAGTATCCTGTTCTATTGCACTCACTATTCCAAACGTTCTGTGAAAATAACTTTTTTAGACTGTTGTTTTCAAAATAAAGTTAACCTTTTTCCTGCTGCGACATAAACTGTTGCGTAAATAGTGTTAACAGTAACTCAGAACACTCCTCCTGAAGTGTGATTTAAAGTTGACTGATATGTTAAATTAATTATTAATTAATTTACCATTGTTCATTTTCTACGAAAAAGGACTCGAAGTCTGTCAGACCGCATATTAAAGATTAACCCAAAGCAGTCCCTCTTCTTAGTTCGGGATAACACATTGTAGGATGAGATGCTTTGGTGAAGAATTTTCCCAGGTTATCTCTTGTATCATTATAAAAATCAATGTAAATTGTACATTTCTGTTAAAGGGGGGGGGGGGGGGCAATTCATAAAGTATGGGTAAAATTTCCAAGTACGGTACGGATTCTGCACCAGGGTGATTTTCACCAATAGATAGCAACAGCCACCATTTTTTAATAACAAGTGAATTGCCTATAGTTTCTATAATTTGGCACGGTTTTAAGTAAACAATTCTTGTCGCAGAATCCATGCTGTACTTGGAAACTCCAACGGTCCCCTTTAACGAAAAAGTACTGTAAATTTTTGTAATTAAAATTACTGTAAATTTTTATTTCCCAAAAAATATATTTGGTCTAAGAAACATAAAAAGCAAAAAGGTATATTACTGGAGAAGGAATTGCATATGCTCTTATTCTAAATATCTTTTTAAAACATTATTTATGATTGTCATTAATGAATTGGCAGTCTATTCCATGATTTAATGTTCATTGAGGTGAAAGGATTTAGATGAAGCTAAAGCAATTATTGAAAAAATATTAGTATTCATGCCTGAACAAACAATTTTTTTGCTTTTCTGGATGTGTCTGTTGGCAACCATAAATTGAGTACCAATATACTTTATGATCAAATGGTGTGCTTGAAGAGTACGAAAGGCTTAATATATGTCGATCAAGCAATAGGTTATTTGTCAAATTAGTTGTGAAAGTATTGAGCGATATTAGAGATGGTAAGAAGCATTGGAGAGAGAAGATCAAAAAGCTAGGTTTTGAATTAGAGAAACTTACATTAAAGGCTGAGATGAGATCTCGAACTCTGACTTGGCTAGGATTAATACAGTAGTTAGAAATAGTATAGTGAAGATGCTGAAAAGACATAAAAATATTATTAATTAACTATTTAACCATTCAGCAATGTTAAGTTGTTTTTTTTTAAGAATAAAGATAATATATATTTATAGGTCATAAATGGGCTTGTCTTACTTTACTAAATTAATTTGTCAAAGACATAACTTTACTAAGGAATTTATTTTGTAGAGGTGGCACATCAGGGTATATACCATTAATTATCTTTTTATGATTTGGTGTTGATATGGCATTTTCTTATACCTTTACGATAAAGTGAAAATAATTACAGTCAAACCCCGTTAATTCGTAATCACTTAACATGAAATCCCATTTAATGCTAAATAAAAGCAGTTCTCTGTACTCAAAACTTATTGTTAATTTATTTGTTTAACAAGAAATTCAGTTAACGTGAACAATTTCGGCTGCCCCATTGACTTGGCATTAATGGGGTTTGATTGTATACTTGTAAACAAAAAAAATGATATAGCATAATGCACAAACAAAACATTTGGTAATGTTGAAACAAAAGCCTGTTAAGATGGATTGGACAATTGTTTGTGGTCTTCAAGATAAAATAAAGTCTGATATACATATATCAGATTATATGTACTATATCAGATTATCAGTTAAGAAAACATTTAGCATTTATGCTACCTGTTTTCCTAAGAGGTAAAATTATTGTTAGGTATAGACAGGTGCATCTACAAAGTGGTTATCACTGTGTACAGGTTACAGGTTCAAATTACATTTGAGTGAATATGAATTGTGCCGGTACCAAAGAAAATAATCGTTATATGCAGATTTATTGTTATAGGCAGTGTACACAGGTTTCACTGCTAATTGAAACTATGTATGTGTTTGATTTGCATAAAATTATACCAAAATTTAATTTGAGAAACAGCCTTTATCTAATGTTATTTGAAAGAGAAATAAGTAACTTTTTCTTTAGAAATCTTCCAAAGTTTTGAAGTTAATATACTCTATTTTTATCATAATGTATATTTTCTGTACCATATTTCTTTGCAGTTGGTACTTACTGAAAGTGAGGGTGTCAAAATTGATGAGTCCGAAAAACCCCAGGAGAATGAGGAAGAAAAAGATTCGGGTGAAGAGGATGATTCTGATGATGATGACATTCAGGTCTGGATAAGTTCTTTTTAACTAAATATTGTAAATAACTATGAAATGTTAAATGTAGAAACTAATTAAAATTTGCACCAATATGAATTTTACTTCTGAATAGCAGAAATGTAGAGCTTTAAACTCATATAAAAGTTCACAGTATGAAAACAAGCACTAAGATATATCCTTGGTTGCCAAACCCTTAAAAATGTTTCAAACATTGAGCTGACCTTAAAAAGTCCATTGTTATGATTTTATCAATTTGAAAATCATAAAATAATTTTTTTTTAAATTCTGTAATGTTTCAAAGTTTAACCCATATTGCCAGTTCAGTTTTTCACAGTATAAAGATAAAGTTACTAGAACTTGCATTGTGTGAAAGAATGCTTGATTGTTTTATGAACTGTTTGAAATCTGTGACCTCCTCAATTATATTTATATGATGCTTAAGTTAAAATTCTCAAGTGTGCTAATCCATTCCTATTCCAAAACCTTTAATTTTCTTGGTAATGGTTTTCAGTCCTTTAAATTGATTTAAAAAAAAGGTAATTGAATAATTCTTAATTCTCATTTTTTTTTAAAGAAATTATCAAGAAATACGACAAAAGAGAAGACTCGACTATGAAACAAATTTCAATTCATGCTGATTGGCAAATTTTTGCTCATTTTGTATTTTTCAAACTTCTCCCTTATTTTACAAATTTCACAGAAAATTTGCATTTTTCTACAATCTTTCTTATAGAAGCCACTGATTTCGCAAGTAGATAATAGTTTCTTCTTTCCCACGAAAATCTTCTATCTTCTTTAAACATGGTATGATTCCACAGAATTGTAAAGTAATTTCAAAGAAACACAACAGATTACCAGCGCAAAAGCTGCTAGGGTTAAAATGTTGTGAAAAATAACATAAAAGCAAAAAGTAGTAAAATTAATTAAAGCAATGTGATACTTATCTTAACAGGTGACAATTGGAGACATCAAACCAACAGCAAGCGCCGCCTACCCGTATGGTGGAGCTCCAGTCAACCTCAACATAAAGAGAGGCGCTCCGTTTGTTGCTGGAGCCTCAGTCGCATCTGGAGGCAAGACAAAGGGCATCGATTTGGACACAGTCGGCCTCATCAATGGAGTATCCATGTACGAGTTCAATCTAGATACCATCGAAGATAAGCCATGGAGAAAGCCTGGTGCAGATATTACAGATTATTTTAATTATGGTTTCAATGAAGACAGTTGGAGAGCTTATTGCGAGAAGCAGCGTAAGCTACGCTTGGACAACAATCTGGTTTCTAAGGTAAGGTTGACTGTGCTTTTCAATTATGAATTGAGCTATCTTATTATTGTTCTGATTATGTATTCATGCAAAAAAAAATGTATTTATGGAAAAAATAAAACTAAAGATATTAAGCTAATTTATTTAAAATGTATACCTCTATGAGCAAAATAATATTAAGAAAACCAGTTAGAAAGAAAGTAAAATCATGTTTTTAGCCTTTTTTGCAAAATTACTTGCAGGGAATAATGAGTTTGGGAATTAGGCAATTTTTTTTTTTTTTACTTGAATTGAATTTTAAAATCGGATTGAAACAGATTTATGTATATAAAAGAACTTATCAATAGTTCCTTAAATGCATCCTGACAAATGCAGTTTTCCACAATATGTTTTTTTTTTCCGAAAGCACTGACACTTAGCCCCATTTTATGTAAAAGATGTTAGTATTCATGGCTACATATAGGATGCATGCACATTTAACCCCTTGATATACAGTGAAGTCTGGGAGACATTGTTCATTTCATGTGCCATTGTAGACTTTGACGTCTCTGAGATCTCAAGAACTGTCTTCGGTGAACACAGGGCTGTATATTATTAGATTATCTTTTTCGGTCGTGCATCGATGCTGTTTTATTTAGGCTGTTAAAGATGCTTTCTCCCTCTCAACAGTACCGATAAAAAAATCGCATTGGCAAACAAGTAAACAGAAAGAAGCACAATAAAAGCGGTAATCAGTACAGTAGTGATCTCTGAAATAATCCGTGTATATTCACTGCACAAACTTAAAACTATAAATGAGAACCTCTCCATATTGTATTTTCTTGATTTATTTAAAGACAGAAGGCAATCACCATAAAAGACAGGGAATTAATTATTTGTTAACAATAAATCCATGCTGACCCCATGTTCTGGTTAGGGTCACATCATGATCTAATCTGAAGTTATGTTTCGGCACCAGGCAATTTTATTTGTATGTCAAGGGGTTAAAAAAAATTAAGTAGATTGAATTGTAGTGAAATAAGTTGAATTCTATATATATTAGCTACTTTTTCATACTCTGTTGCTATAAGTTAACAATATTTGGAATTAATATAAAACCTTGCATTAAAAAATAATGATACATCTCTCTGTTCTTTTTTAACACAATGAATGTTTTGATTAAAGCAATCAACAAGCTGAGAAAAGAGTTGCTTTTATTGAAAATATTTAACCTAAGTCATGTAATTCATATTTGTCCCCTCATATCCAGTGTTTATTCTTTGACTACTAGTTGAAGTGCCCGGACTTGCCCAGTATAACCTGGCTCAAATTGTTGCAGTTAATTACAAGTTATTATTATGCCCCATCCTTTATTTCACCATCTTAACAATGTAACATCGGAATGAATTTGTGTTCCTGATAATCTGGATTAGTCAAGATATCTATGAAAAAAACCTGGTTAAAAAATTTTCAGTAGATCTTACGTTATTATCATACCTGCTTAGAGGTAAAAAATGGGGAATTTGTTTGGTTTTTGAAATTTCAAGTAATTGGGAATAACTCTTGGTTTGAAGATCAGGTGTCAAGATCAATTTAACTTTTTTTTAATCTCATCCCTGTAAGGTGGTGTAAGGCATCCCAACCATCCTGTGGAAATAAAGGTCTGTACTGTCCTTTATCTTAAGTCTAAATACTAGCCAACTGCTTAATTAATTCTATTTCTGAAAAATTAGTTCCTGGTACATTACCAAGTACTGTAAAATATCCATAATATTTTGTCATCATGTGGCCAATAGCTTTTTGAGAATTCCCCACATAGCCTGTGTTTTATAGTCCTAACAGTTTGGACTACATTCTTTTGCAATACTCGTCAATCCTTTTGTTCTAAGTATTTTGATTTGTACTGTGCTTATATTTTAGCATATTCTATACTAAGACAAAAGCCATAATTTTGTTATTACACTATTTTAGTTTAACATATTCCCTGGGAGTGCACTATACACTCCCAGGGCATACTTACAGCTGATCACTCTAGCATTCTAAATAGGATACAATAGTACTTCATCAGAAAACTCTAAAAATGTTGCTTATTCACTACAGAAGAAATTTGGGCCCTGATTGTTTATCTCGGAAAGTCCCAAAATGTTTTACTACAATGCTTTATATAATTGGAAAAAACAACTTGTATTTTATTTTAATCATATTTTCTCATTGCAGGTTGTCCAGTTAGTTCCTGGTGGCAAAGATCAACAAATTCCCATTGCTACTGTCAATGAGAATAGCAAATATTCTGGTGTAGGTGTTGGTGCTAAGAAAGCTGGCCCACCCCCTGGTAGACGCATGTCTGGAAGCATTGATGTGATTTGTGGTGCAAATAGCTCCAGGCGCTCATTAAATGCTAAAGAAAATGTGATACAGGTATGGAAACAAATAGTTGGCTTAAGTTGTGTGTTTTCAAAAATTAATTGCATATTTTTGTAAGTTTATAAATTTTTAAAAAGTTATGATTATTCTTAGTAAGTTTAGATGTTACAGGAGGAGGGAGAAAATTTGAAGAAAAAAATCTTGAAAGATTTTGAAGTAAATATTAAAGAAATAATTTTTTTATCAGAAAATATTTCAAAATTTCATAAATTATTCTTAGTGGACTTAAAAAATATAAATCATTGATTTGATTTTAAATTCTGCAATAACCAACTATTCAAAATTTTAAGCATGCAGGATAACGATATTGTCTTTAAGGAAGATATATAAACACAACAGCTCTCACATTTTCTAATACGGTAATTTGTGAGTGTGTAGCATTTCAATACAAGTGCTCCAGAGTGCTGATCATAATTTATTGTTACTGCTTATAGCAAATCAAATGTAATGTTAATCTTAAGCATTTAATGAGTATAATGATTTTATTCTATTATTCATTAGGAATAAATATTTTATCCTACAATTTCAATAAATAAGTTTTTCAAATAATAATACCAGTTTTAAAAATGTAAATCATAAACTATCTGGTGTAGTAATAAAAACTTAGTAACATAGCTTCATGAATAGCATTGTTCACATTGAATGTAACACCTTTTGCAAGCAGTGAAGCATTTCATTGGATTTGACCTCATATAAAAGTTCCAACAATAGATGGTTTTAAAAAAATTGCAGTTTAAAAATTTAAGAAGTTTGCATTGTGTATTTTAAACAAAACCATTGCTAACTCCATTCAGTCAATTTTATTATGAGTCAAACTATGCCACTGTCCCAAAATGGAATTTTTGGTCACATTTGCATTTTTTTAAGTTCTTTAAATATTTTTCTTCATATCATCAAAATACTAATTGCCCATCCCTTCTCTTCCAGGTAATCGGGGCAGGTTACGACAGCTCAGTATCCTCCGGCCTACCCCCTACCCACCTTCCGCCTCCCTTCATACCCCCAAACCTCTCCGTCCCTCCTCCTGGTCTACCACCCGGAATACCCCCTCCTACTATACCCCCATTTCCTGGCCACCACCCCATTCCCGACATCTATGGCAACCCTATCTTCACACAACCGCCACCCCTAGTACCTGTAGAATCCTCCAACTCACAATATGACGAGCAGTACTTCACGGGGAACTCAAGGAACTTTGAGGGGAACTCGGAGTCCCAGCACAGCTGGACCAACTCACCACATAGGGAGAGGGATCGAGATAGAGACAGGGATAGAGACCGTGAAGGGAGGAGAGAAAGGGATAAAGAACGGGAGAGATATTGGGAGGAGAGGAGGTCCAGGGGAGGGCCTGAGGATGATTATAAGAGACGGGAAAGAGAGGAGTATGAGAGGAGGCACTATAGGGAGTATCGAGATAGTCGGAGGGATAAGGATCGGTATGAGAGGGATTATGAGCGAGAGTATGATAGGGAGAAGGACAGTAGAGAAAGGGATCGTGAAAGGAGACATAGGGATAGGGATAAAGAGAGGGATGATAGGCATAAGGAGAGGTCGTCAAGGAGGAGACACCATGAAGAGGAGGATCATCACTCGTCAAGACACAAACATAAGAAGTCAAAGAGAGATAAAGAGGATTCTTCTAATCCCATTCTGGAAGGTGCTGAATCCACTCAGCCAGAAGTGGAGGAAGAAGAGGAGAAATAGAATCAGGATTCTATTTTTCATTATTTCGTGTAGAAAAGTCTGCTTAAAAATTCATGTCTAAATCATTGTACTGATTTTTTTATTTTTTTTTTCCCTTTCCATGCATTCACATTGTATTTAAGTTCACAAACATGTTACTTATTGCTTATGTTAAGCTGAAAGTAATTTCTTTTTTAGTTTGCCTATTGCCTTTTTTTTTTTTTTTTTTTTAATTTATTCAACTACATATTTGATGAATAATGTTTTTTAAGTGTTTAACATTTATAAACAAAAGTTTCTTTGACTGTTTTCCCTGTCATATTTAAAGCTATATTTCTAAAACAACTATTTACTGATTTATTGACAACATAAGCTCTAGCGTATCAAATTTTAAAAAAAAAATCCATTTGGTCTCTTATCAATAATCAGAAGGATTTCTGGGATACGATGAGGGCTTGCGTAGCATTATGAATACTCTCTCTTCTTCTGGGTAATATAGTAATTGCTTAATATCTGTACTGACAATTGTATCTAAAAATGGAAATTAATTTGAATCGGTCATTGATTTAGGGATTTTTTTCTAAATATGCATCGAAACTAACGTATTTGTAAGTCTAAAATTTTTCTAATGAATATATAATTCACCGCAATTGAATGCAAAGAAATTTTTTAAAACCATAAGTGTTCTAAAAATATGATTAGCCATGAAATCATTCTGAATAACAAAATCATACTCTTCCATATTTCAATTAAAAAAAAAAGAATTTCATTAAAAAATGAAACAAATTTTAATTTGTACAAAATTAAATTTCCATATTTTCTTTAATACATATGGCTATATTTAATATAAGTGTGTGTAGATGAGGGAACTTGTCAAATTTCATACTAGATTGTACAGTTACGCACAAACTTTCTGGTCCAGGAAACTCCAAAAAGAAATTTTTTGTGTTGCATTCCCATCAAAAACTTAACTCCTATAAAATTGATTCCATATCTGACCATATAAAATTGATTCCATATCTGACCGTTTAAAAAAATTGTAATTGATTTATGCTTTGGCAATTTAAATTTTTGCTCAGACAGGGTTCTTAAATTCCTCAAAATTAAGAAATAAAAAATAATATTTTTGGAAATTTTATAAATTTGTTTGGGTTTGAAAAAATCCTTCAATCCCTTTATTTGGTACTAGCTGCATAGCACCACATTCCAGAGACACGTCATTGGTGTATTGGTATCCTAGCTCTAGTGAATATGCTCGCCTCAGTCGCTGAAAGGTTCATTGCTTGCAAAATCAAGCTCACTTTGCTCGCTAAAAGTTTCATTGTTACGCAAACACAGCTCGCTGAAAAGTTCATTGACACATAGCTGAAAAGTTCATTGCTAAGTAAGCTTGCTGAAAAAATCATTGCTAAGGAATACCAAACTTGCTTCACTCACTGAAAGATTAATTGCTATGTAAAACCTTAATATTAGAACTCCTAATGAAAAACAAACAAAATTCCTTGTTAATACAATAACACCACTCCTTTGAGAATATTAAAAAAAAAAACTAAGTCCAATTAGAAGGTTAAAATTACTTATCTTAAAAATTTCATAGCTGTAGTGTTATTAGAAATCGTTTTGTAAAAAAAAAAAACTAATTCTTTTTTTTTAAAATTAAACTCTTTGTTTTATTATTATTGATTAAATTATGAAGCTTTAAATATAGATATTTAGAAATATACTGTTGCATGGATGGGCTCGAAAGACTTGAAGCCAAAGCAGATAAAAACTTTCAGAAATTTATTCCGATATAACTCTTCACAGATTCTTTTACAACTCTAAAACTTCTCGTCCTAGTAGACTCAATACAGCTCTTTACACAACAATAGAGCACAACAGCAGTTAAAAACTTGATACACAACTGCTAGAATCTTCGCAAAAGACAATGCAATACAGTTCGCTTTTGTAACTACTCTGAATGCTCACTGAGACACAACTAACTCACCGGCTCTCTTGGCCGGCCTTATATAGGAAAACTTACTTCGCGAACCTTCTAGAGATAGAAATTTGGAGAATTCTCCAGATTGTAGTCGAAAAGCCCTATACAGGTACATGGGGACTGAAAATCTCGCCAAGTTTAGCAATTGGCGACCAAAATTAGTCGCCAACTTGGCGAGATTGTCATTAACCATAATGTTAAATGGCCTGCTCCTTGTAAAACTCGTTTTCCAACATGATCTTTGTAGAACTCGTTTTCAAGCATTAAGAGACGCATTGCAGCAAAGCGTAGTAAAGAACTCTTGCACTGCCTTATGCAAAGTGTACATAAATTTCCTTTTTACATAATTAATACTACGAAATATTTACAAATATACAGAAATTCGTAACAATATATTGCATTTTGGGGTAGTAATTTGATCAGCCAAACAATAAACATTTGAAATATCTAGAAGACCATCAATACTTTAATATATATATATATCTACGATATTTTGATCAAATAACAATTTTCCTTTAAAGTATTGATGGTCTTCTAGATTTTTCAAATGTTTATTGGTTGGCTGATCAAATTATTACCCCAAAATGCAATATATTGTTACGAATTTCTGTATATTTGTAAATATTTTGTAGTATTAATTATGTAAAAAGGAAATTTTTATCTATATATATATTGAAGCCTTTCAATTACTGCCTAAACATTAAGTTAACAGGATAGTAAAAGCATACTGAACTGTTAAACAAGTGGAAACTTATTGCAGAAAAAACTCTGTCCAGAAAGAAACAGCTTACGAGTGTAGTTAGGAGGATAAATATTTTTTATGAACTTGGAAGCATCCCTTAACGTTTTAGAGCTGTTGATTGACGTAGTAAACATCTCCTTTTGCAATAGAAAAAGTTTGCCATAAGCAGCAAAAAATTCATCAGGGTTATATTTTCTGAATAAATAATGTTCTTTTCTGATATGAGGATAAATTCGTTTAAAAACTTTTTGTCATAGCATTTTCACTTTGCATAAAAAATTCACGAGTTAGAGTCTATTAACAACACTGTTGGCCTTTTCCTAAACACATACCCTCTCTTTATTAAAGTCCACTAATTTTGAGGTTATAACAAGAATAAAGGAAGAAGTATGTTTAGTTGCTTTAATTTTGATAATAAAGTAGTCTGAAGTTATAGATCTTATGCTTCAATATCTCATCACAAAGTAATTGAGCAACTACATGCACTATGGACAACAAGACAAACCCTTTAACAATGACAATTGCTACAATAAACAAACACTTATAAATGGAAATGCAAAGAAGTTGGATTGGTCATAAAATTTTGCTTCTACACATGTTTGAAAAAAAGAAATTGAATGAAGGCAAATTTATTGCATATGAAACATTGGTTAGTTTGTGCGCTCAACGATCTATTTTTTATGAACAATCACGGCTAATTAGGTCAGGACCTACAGCTTAACGTGAATTCCGAACCACAACGAACATCTATGCCATACCCAGGATTCGAACCCGGCACCTTTGGCATGCGAGTGCACATAATACAGATTCAATTCCAGACTGCGTTTTTATGCAAAACCACGATTTTCAACTAATTCAATTAACATTTTCAATGCTAAAATGTATTTTTATGCCCTCACTGAATAACTATCATCAAGTTTTGCAATCATTCTCTAATATTAGCAAACAACTATATGCTGACCTATGTTTTGTAACAAATTCGATCTCAAGGTTCGAGTCCCGTGTTAGGCATGGGTGTTTGTAAATGTATGTTGGCTTGTCTAATGACGAATGTTTCGGCGCATTATAACCCTCGTGTTGCTGACGGCGCCAAATAATCTGAAAACAACCAACGATCTCAAGGCACAGAGATCCCTTCCCTTATTTTTGAAAAAGCTTGAACACTGATGATTATCAGACAACATTATTCAGATGGAACTGTCTCGATTGTCGGTGTACTTAGTGGAAAAAGATTTCTCTGATTCAAAAGTAGAATCCTTTTTGTTACTGCAAGTTCTCATTACTGATTTTCAATGCACCCCTTACCAACTGCATAATTTTTGTACATGACAAACACTTAATATACATTACTCATATAAGTTTTTGTTTTGAAGGCCGCTGAAAAATATCCTGACTTATAAAATTCAATTTCATAGTTGAATACATGAACAAAGATTAAATTTTTTTTCATGTTTTAAATTTTTATTAAAAATTTGATCCCCTCATCAAATAAATTCTGGACTACCTCCCCGCCTGTCATTTACCAAACCCTTATTGGCAGGATACATTTTGCATACTCTTGTGTTGATAAAGACATGGAAAACCTGTACTTCACACAGTAAATTCACGAATGGTACACCTGCGCCAATTTAAAATACTAATACAAAACTGTCTGACGGTTTTCGCACCAGACACAGAGTCAATTTTTTTTTTTTTTTTTAATTTGGTATCTGGCTGAAAATTACTAACATTTTGTGTGGGGATTCATTCACCAGCTGTCTCTGTACCCGCGTATCTACGATTTCCAGGGATGTGATTCTTCCGTCGATATTTAAATTTCCGCTTCTTTTTTTTGTGGATTTTTAATATTTTCCGCTTTTTTCACAAATTTCATAGAAAATCAGCGTTGCTCTGCACTTTTCCCCGCTTACGCAATTGATCTCGTGGATAGAGGGTAGTTTTCTTTCTTCAGATACGGTTCAGCTACGCTACAGAAATGTTTACACATTTTCTGAACGAATTCGTTAAAAAAATTAAAAATGCAAATAATTTCTAAGGGAAAATTTCCGGTAACAACTTATTTATTAAAATTATCAACTGATTCGTACAAATTTGTTATTTTTTCAAAACGGCGCTTATGAACAAACTGAGGATCGAAGGAAACGTTTTCATACTATCCTTGGAGAAATATTCTTATTCCCTAATTAATAAACGGTGTGAAACGCATGGTATAAAAATTTCTAAGTACAAAATAAGCAAATATTATTCATCGGAAAGAGATGCAATGTCTTAAATCAGGTGCGCACGGGCCATAGGGTTGTCCGGTGCAATCATCTGTCCGATCAGTGTGTGAAAAATGGGCCTGTCCGGTAAGGAAGTTCGTATTTTTTTTAATATGTCAATATAAGTGCCTTACTTAACTTTTTTTTTTTTTTTTTTTTTTTTTTTGGAAAAAAGGCACAATGCATTTAAATCCCAATCGTTCCCACATGTTCCACCCTTTTTCATTTTGTAGGGATGCGATAAGAAATTCTAAGAAAAATAGGGCTCAACGCCTGAGGTTAGTAGGGGACCAAGGAGGTCTGAGGACAACATGCCATGGTCCAGACATCGATGAGCTATAAACCCATTATTATAATTGCTCGCCAAGATTGTAGGCGACAGAGCATATTCAGGGTTCCCACGGTCCTGGAAAGTCCTTGAATTTTTTTTTATGAAATTTGGTCCTTGAAAGTCCTTGAAAAAAGGATAAGGTCCTTGAAAGTCCTTGAATTTTTAAGTGACCAACAACAGTGATGTAGTGTAAAATAAAAAGGTGTGGGAATGCTATGCTGCGTCGTTACAAACAAATATATATATTTTTCTGAGTGTGGGGAAGGGGGGTGGGGGGGGGGAGTGAAAATGACAACTTTAAATAATGTTGCTAATATTACTTTAATAATCTCAAAATAGCTCACGAGCACCTCCAAAAATTAAAAAAAGTGAATAAATAATAATTGCGTGTTTCGACTTATTCTTTTATACAAATAATTTTTTTAAACTATTAAGTTATATGGATTTTAAATAATTTGCTTTGCACAACCCATTTTAAAAGATTGTTTAACACTTTATAAAGGATTATAACACATTTTCAAACATATTATTGACACAAATTTTTAAAAATATCCTAAATATCAGAGATGCCTTGCATGCAATGGGTTCGGATAAATTCCCAGATTCTGTAGCTCCTCGAAATCTGTTTTCAAAATGAATGAAAAAGATTGTGATTGTTGCAGAAGTTGATTAAAAGTTTTATGGCTTTTCTCCTTTTCAAAAAGAAAATGTAGAGAAGTTCCTCTTTCTTGATAGATCCTTCCTTTCCAAATTTGCTACATTAATAAAATAATTGAAAAATTCAAATCCATCAGTCGATTTAAAATTTCTTGATAAAATATTAATTTGTGTACCATCTCAATCATCTCTAATTTTAAGCGGGATATTTCAATGTAGACTCATTACTTGCCTGATTTGTTTGGGACATTCCTGTTTTTTATCTTATCCAGTTCGATTTTGTCATCTTGACAGTGGTGACGGTTGGGTGACAATAATAGTCAAAAATGGGTATAAATCGGAGGAAACAAACTCTAAAATATATATGATATTGCCATCAAAATCACTAGATTTTAAAAAAGATCGGGGAAATTTCCTCCCCTTATTGCCGCCACTGTATAATTTATTTTTAAGAACTGCTGCTACATTTTTGGAATAAATTTTGAAATAACTGTAAGTGTAAAACTTTCCCATTCTCAAACCGAAAAGAAATTTAATTTTGCATTTTAAAGTACATCTGAATTGTTTTCCTACTTCTTCGCAGCCCAATTTCAATGTATTATACCCATTTGCAAAACCATTAGCACTTTTATATTAAGGAAAATCAAATATACAGGACCAGCCTAGGAGTAAAATGCTATGTGTGCAAAAATGAGTTTTGGAGCCCCTTGCAGTGAAAATGGGTACAGAAAATACTTAAAAAATGGTAAAGAGTGCTCTATATGGTATGGGTGCAAATTATTAAAATCGTAGCGTTTTCTGCACTAATCAACATTATTTTAAGTCAGCTTTTATTAATGAACCCACGGATTCAATTTTTTTTTTTTTTTTTTAAATAAAAAATTGTAATAAACTTATTTTCATAGGAATTTAATAAAATACATGTTATTAAAATTACTGGTTTTTGCTATGTATTACTTTTTTTAGTAGTCCTCTACTCTTAGCGCAAGCCTTGGAACTCCTTTGCAACCCTGGGTTGTGAAGGGCTGCAATTCGGCTAATGTAGCATTATCAGTACTGCCAAGTTAAAGTGAAACAAAGTTAACAACTGTTCAGTTCTGTCACAACAACATAGCGGAGCGCTTGAAGCCAGTCTCTTTACTGTACACTCAAGCAACATTTTATGTGTTGAACTAAACATATTCAAATTCACAAACATTCAAAGGCGAAGTTAATATAAAGGATTTAAAAATCAATACTATTTTGAACATATTTTTTCCATGTTCAAACAAGTTATCAGTTTGATTTTCCCAATATCTGGGAATAAAATAAATATTTCCCAACATCTGACAAAATATAAATATTTCCCAACATCTGACAAAATATAAACACATAATTCCGTGATCTCAAAACACCTTAAAAGCTAATACAAAATATGAACATTCTGCTCTTGCCTATCTGGATTTTTAGCACTAACCAGTTTATTCCGTCAGAACCGCAGGTTTGCTTAACTTTTTTGGATTGTAAAAACCCCCATCTTTTACTGTCATTTGTTTTTTAATCTTGAACGAATTCATTTCTTAGGTACGTTGAGAGGTTAACAAATAATTTATTAAATCCGTGATATAAAATTTTTAAAATAAAAGTTACATAACTTTTGTTGATAAATCGGTTAGCGTTCCCGTTAAAATTAGAGGAGGCGAAATATTCTTCAAGGAAAGGGCGCAAAGAACTGAATGTGCTAGGTCACAGTTTTGTTCTTTAAAAATGTAGATATTTGGCGTGAATTTGTGTATGGAAGTTTTAGACTGTATATACGACGAACCATACAAATTTGACTTCTGGAATTCTTCCACAAATACAGATCATTCGTTGAAGAGGATAATTGCTATTGAATGAATCGTAGCTAAATGTAAACATATATCAGTTCATTTCTAATGAAAGAGAAATGGCCATGTGTGGGTTGCCGTGCCTTTTTCAAGTGTTTTACAAAAACTTGGACTTGCCTGCTCAGCTCTGAAGTTGTGGATCCCAGACGAAAACAAGTTTTCACGAAATGACTTTTTTGTTTGCTTACTTGGCTTTGAGTTCAGTATTACGTAAAGAGAAAAAAGAAATTTTAGATGAGGGAATGTCGTTCCGCCTTCTAAAAAGGTAAAGGATCGCCGTTGCCTCATATTCCCACTCCACTATACCCCTGACCACCGATAAACTCCGTTTTGTAATTTTACGTCTGATGTATTTAAAATTATGGTCCTTAAATTTTTCTAAAAAGGTCCTTGAATTTTCTTAAAAAGGTCCTTGAAAGTCCTTGAATTTTTTTCTTCAATAAGAGTGGGAACCCTGATATTGTTCGGAAAAAGCACAAACCTTATAAGAGAACTTCTCGGGTGGTAATTTTTTCGAGGCGGGAAAGTGGGTAGTAACTCTTATTGTAATGCCATCAGTAATCGAACGAAATTGACAAATGGTGGAACATAATACAAAAAGAGGTTTAAGATTTACTGTACGAGACCCCTTGGCGACTTTTCAAAATAATCGCCAAATTGAAAATGACATATCAAATGGCTGTATCGCCTAATAACTCCCGAACAAATTGACCTACGATGTTCGAATTTGGTATAAGGGTTAGTGGTGGCCATGGGACCTACACCCATTATGGTTTTCGTCAAAATCACGCATGCGCATAAGGTAGCTGCCATTGAAAAAATCATGTTTTTCAATGATTGCTAAAAACGATTGCTAACGATTTTGATATATTTTTCTATTGCTGTCATTATCTCCGAGAATTGCGTTTTTGCGTGATGATCATTTTATTCGGATGTTACGCCGATATAATAGTCGCTGATGTTAGTGCAAAGATTTGCACGTGTCGGACATGGTACATCAGTTAGAGTGAAACTCGGATTTCAGCTTTTTTTTTACTTAAATTTCGATAATTCCTGAGATCGATACAGATCTGCATTACAATTTTATTGGGCTTCTTGCAAGTTTGACAACCACGCGGAACTTGCGTACGTTCAGAACTCCCAAACTTCCGAACACTTTTCCTGCAGATTGGCCGCCTCTATCGACATTATTTACATTGGTATGTGATGGTCATTTTGCTGAAGTATAGTAATGAAATGTCCGCAATTTCTGCGATTATGGAGGGGCTGTCACAAGAACTACGTTGTAGCGTGATAATTATTTTCATTGTGTGTTACGCCGATAAAATTATCACTAATGCTGTTGCAGATATTCGCACCTGTCAGACATGGTACAGTTCAGATGAAACGTTTATTACCGCAATTTTCTTATTGAAATTTCGATCATTCCTAAGATATATATCTAAATTTACTATATAAATCTACATTACAATTTTATTGGACTTGTTTGCAAGTCTTGTAACGGCGGAACATACGTACGTTTCAGACTTCCTCAAACTTCTTATGTCATGATCACTTCTACTGCAAATTGCCAACCTCTGTCGGCATTATTTACGTTGGTGCGTGATGATTATTTTCGCTGATCATTATGATGACGTAAGGACTGTTATTGCCAAGATTTGCGCTACTACAGCGAATGCAATTGCCGAAATTTACGATGTTGTGATGTTCATTTTCGGCGAGTATCACGCCGATATAATAGCCACTATTCCGAAGATTTGCTCCTCGATAATTGTCGCTATCGCCGAAACTTACGTGGTTGTGATAGTAAATTTCGAAGAATGCTACGCCGGTATAATCGCTTCTATTAAAGAGATTTCCACCAATGTATTGGTTGCTATTCCTGATGTTTACGTTGGTGGGATGGTCAGTTTGTTGCTTGATGCCGATTGTTGCTTGAATACGATTGCCGAGATTTGCGCCGGCATGGTGGCCGCTATCGCCGATATTTAAGTTGGAGTACAGGTAATTTTCACCTATGTTTAAGCAGTTTTAAAGCAGCTATTAACGAGATTTGCAACACTGCTTCCGCTGATGTGATAGCCGCTATGTCCTTGATTAGTGTGGGTGATGATTGAGGATGGGTCTTGAAATGTTTTTGGGATGAGCCTTAAAATCAGTGAAGTCTGCTTTTTTAGCTACTAATTTTTATCAATAGGATATTAAATATAATTCTTCTCATACTTTTTGGGGGGAATGTTGCATCTCGGTAATGAAAAGGTCGTATTAAATGTTTTAATTCCTAATTTTAGATTTCTGATCGCCTTGATAATGTGTGAAACTTATTTCTTAATTAAACTTTTAATGTAAAAGTTTTAATAATTTAAGATTCTTTTTCTTTTTTATTACTTACTGAATAAAAAATAATTAAGTTATTAATTATTATAGTGCAATTTTTTCATCATGTAGCATTTTTTGATAATTTACTTCTTAAAACATGTTTCACGTATGAAATATGGTGCAATTTTTTTGTTCGCATATGATGTCAGTCTTTTGCCAGTCACATCCCTGTTCTTGGATCTCTTCGAACTGACTTCAACTATTTATTACATTTCAAGTAAAAACATATCATTGGAAGATATAATAAATGAGATGAGCAAAAAGAACAGTGTATAAGAAGTTTTTTTTTTATTAATTTAAGATCGAGTATAATATTACTATTTTTGACATGATTCAATATTGACTAAGAGTTTCTGTAATTTATTAAATTGTGTTACTATTTTCTTACTTAATTTTCAACTTAAAATATTTGTTAAATATTTATTTGCATTGACTTGTCTACTTAAAATTAAATGCTAACCTAATGTATTTTAAAATTCGAATTAGTTTGCTCTTTTTACTTTCAATTACCCATAAGTATACATAGGATAATGAAAGTATGGCATTCGGTCAAAAAAAAAAAAAAATCGTTTTTTTTTTTTTTTTTTTTTTTTTTTTTGCACTTTTCCACGTTTTGGAACATCCTGATTCCAAAAAAGTGATCTAGAATCTAGAACAAATGTCTGTCTGTGTGAAAACGTGCATTTTTAGCCTAACTTTGAAGTAGCTTTGATCGGAATTGAAATATGAATCGCTCCCCATCCTAAAATCATTAGAATAAAAAAAATTACTTTCAAGAAAGTACAGCATTCGATCAAAATTTTTTTTTTTTTTTTTTTGCATTTCTCCATGTTTTGGAACATCCGATTTCAAAAAGGTGATCTAGAAAAAATGTCTGTCTGCGTGTGTGTATGTGTTCAGCATAACTCCCGAACAAATTAACCTAAGATGTTCAAGTTTGGTGTGCGGGTTGGTGGTGGCCGTGGGACCTACCATTAAGGTTTTCGTTAAAGTCGCGCATACGCATAAGGTAGCTGCCAAATGATTGCGCTAAATGACGGCTCTAATGATTTTGATCAAAATCGCTGGGGTAATGCCTCTTATGGTGTTCTGAACAACCCCACTTCTGAAAATCCCGTAAAAATGCTTTGATGGTGTAAAAAGTTAAAAAACGAAAGCATTCAACACAGAGTCCTCTTTCGTTTAGCACCGTCCATCAATGATTGATTTTTTTTGTTTGTTTTTTTGTTACACGCACAAGAAAGGACAATATAATGGCTATCGAATAACATCGCCAATCTCGCCATCTTGGAGTAGTGTTCTTCTTGTGAAAATGGCCCTTGTAAAAATTATTGCCAAAAATATAAATATCACCAAATTGACGAATCTTATTTAAATAAGTAAAAATATGAAAACGGTAAATACCATACATTTTAATGCAATGGCTAATATTATAGTGTAATTGATAGTTGTGCGATGTTCCGCACCCCTAGTTTACTTTCAATTACCCATATGTATACATAGGATATTGAAAGTATAGTATTCGGTCATAAAAAAAAAAAATCGATTTTTTTTTTTTTTTTTTTTTTTTTTTGCATTTTTTTACGTTTTGAAACATCCTGATCTCAAAAAAGTGATCTGTGAGTGCGTGGTCAGCATAACTCCCGAGCAAATTGACCAACGATGTTCAAATTTGGTATGCGGGCTGCTGGTGGGCGTGGGACCTACCATATTAAGGTTTTCGTCAAAATCGCTCATGCGCATAAGGTAGCTAGCTGCCATTGAAAAAAAATCATATTTTTCAGTAATTGCTAAAAAACGACTCGAACGATTTTTTTCAAAATCGCTGTGGTAATCGCTTAAGGTTAAGGTAATCGTTAAGGTTTTCTAAACATCCCCACCTCCGAAATTCCCGTAAAAATGCTTTAACGGCGTAAAAAGTTGAAAAATGAAAGCCTTCAACACAGAGTTCTCTTTCCTTGAGCATAACCTCATCAACAATCGTTTTTATCTTCTCTTCCCTTCCCCCTCCCCCTCCTAGTTTCACTTATAAGAAAGAATAATATAAAAATTATCGAAAAGTATATCGCCAAAATCATCATTTTTTTTTTTTTTTTTAAAAGAATAATCGCATGAAATATCGTTAAACTGGCCATTTTTGCTAAATGAACGATGAAAATATAAAAACGGAAAATGACATAAATCCACGTCAGTGTCATAGTGTAATTAAAAGTTGTGCGATGTTCCACACCTATAATTATTATTTAAATTAAAAAATATATATGTGCAAAGATAATAATGTGTGATATATGCAATGATAATAATGTGTGATATATGCAATGATAATAATGTGCGATGTATACAATGATAAGAATGCACCGAATACTGATTTTTACCGAATACCGAATATTCGGCCATGTACAAGCCGAATGTCGAATATTCTGCTGGCCGAATATCTGATGTATTTATTCCTGTAAAACTTCTCTCCCCCCTCTCCCCAAAAAAAACTACACGTTGCTAAAAAACCCATCAAGTCAGCCAGAAAAAGTTATGAAATGTAGTGTTTGCCGTGAAGTTGTCGCGTTTAGTTTCTTTGGGTTACTTTTACACAATGAACTAAATTGTGCTTATTAGGGGGAATAACCATAGGCAATCAGTACTTGGCAGGCTACAGTTATTTCGGATTAATCTCATTTCATTTGCTTCAGCTACTTTGCACCCATTGCTCTGAATTGAGATTAATTCTATAAAAACTCTAGCCTGCCAAGTATTGATTGGCTATGGTTATCCCCCTTAATAATCACAATTTAGTTTATTGAAATAAGTAACCCAAAGAAACTAAAAACTGCCTTTATTTAAAAATTTGATTTCATAACTTTTTCTGGCTGATTTCGCAGGGTTTTTTTACAACGTCTACTTGTTTTTTTGGGAAGATATCAATTCTTTTTGTAGAGTTTGCTAACTTAACTGCAGTTGAGCTCTGCTTTCCATTTGAGAATCCAGACTCAGCAAGAATTTCCTCGTGTTCAATTAATTAATTAATTTAAATTTTTTTTATTATTATTACACCGTTTTAATAGTTCAACTTAAAGTATTAAAGTCACTTCTTGAAAGTGAGCGAAAGGTGAATATCCGAAATCCATTTACCAGTTTTAATCAGTCATTACCTGGGCTAAAATTCCTAACTTCCGTGATCATTTCTGTGGGGGGGGGGGGGGGTACAGACCCTCTTACGCAATAATTCATACAAAAGACACTTCCTCTAATCAGTCTGAGAGAAATAAAAAAAAATAAGGGTCTGAATATATTAAAGCGTTTAAGGGCGCTATCTAGTCAAACCGAAACTAGAAAACGATGTCAGCGCCTCTACAATGGGTGGAGCAGTAGGCGTGTGCAAAATTAACCGAATCACATCTTCAATTTAGGTTAGGTTTACCCACCCCCGCTACTAGTAAAGAGTTCCGCATTATAACGGTAGTTTTTTCTTGATTAAGTCTACTATCAAGTATTCATTTCACAAATATTAGTCAGAAATTTGTTTCAGTTCCATTATGACTAGAAATAGCTATGGTTATATTCTTTATTTAAAATACACGTATTGAAATTTGAACGGGAGAAATCCACTTAGTATCTCTTTCACTATAGCCAGAGCCAAGGCCACTTCGAAAGCGTCATAATTCAAAATACAGCTGACTGCAACATCAGCATTTTTGCTTCTTTATATTTTATGGGAGTGTTTTGCAAAATGATCGCGTTGTTTTATTTAAAGGAAAAATAATGATTCCAAGCAGTGGATTGATAAGTAATAGAAATAGTGATATATCTAAAAAATAATAAGTGTTTTATAGAAACAACTGAGAACGGATAATTAAAAAATTACAAAATAAAAAAAAAGTTTTAAAAGGGGATTTTTAATAATTTTTTTAAGACGACAAGTTTTCAATTTGTCTTTCTGATCAACATTAATTTAAACATGAAAAAAACTGAATCTGAAATAAAAAAAATTTAAAGTATACGTGAAATGAAAATATTATGCAATTGTCGGATTTGCGTAAAAAAAATTGTAATTAATTTCGATGAGGTAAAAGTCGCCCATCCAAATAAAGTTGGCCCTGACCAAGTATTCCGCTAACTAATAAGGAAATTAGACACTAATTGGTTCCCAAAAATAAAAATCAAGCCCCCCCCCCCCCCCCCCCTTCTTCTTAAATTGCAATGATCCTACAGTTTATCTTTTCAAATATGTATTACAAATCAGTCCTTCACAGGTCAAGACCCACCTTTTTAGAAAGGTGAACAATGGTGACCCACTTTTTCACTACATCATTGATTTTAACATTACTTTGGATTACCCATAAAATAAACTTAATTCAAATTGTAATTTAAAAATAAAAAATATTAAATGTCTTAATTTTTAATTACTAAAAATAATTAAATTAGTTAAAATTACTAAATATATATCCAGTTCTTAAAAGTAATGCACACTTATTGTATGGTTTGAAAAAGCGTATAATTCAATGGTAATTTTTAAATTGCTTTTTAGTTACAAAGTGGTAAGAACTGTGATAAAACAATTTAGTATTGATAGACGTGTCACAAAATTATCGCTCAGCCGCTGCTTATTAAATTCTCCCCCCCCCCCCATTTTGGTATTTCTTCTAACTTCCATTTTAAGTATATGAAAAACTCACAGGTTTAAAAACTACTCTCGTATAAAAAAACTGGTTCACGACCCATCAATGGGTCTCAACCTACAAAAAAAAAAAAAAAAAAAAATCTTTTTTATAATCTGCTGAGTAATAATAGACTGCATACCGAGAGTAATAAAATAAATAAAAATTTATCTCTAGATAAATGTCAGTCGATTACTCAAATAAAATTAGCTAAATACAAAAATATTTCTATAAATCACTGGTATTGCAATTTAAATATTTTTACACAAATATTAACGAATATTTTACTTAGTAATCAAAAGTGTACAATATTTTAATCTTTTTGAAAATTTTAATTATTCTTTAATGGTTTGGTTCCTTATTGTAATTGAAGAACATATGCGTATACAAAGTTTTATGAAAATCAATTGATTTGTACAGACTCCTGTAGACTGTTGTAAATGTTGTCGATAGCTGCCTTACACATTTTGTCAATCATACATCACTTACGTGGCATTTGACTATTTAATGAAAAACTATTCTTTTGCGAACCAACATTTGCGAATACTCAAGGTTTCTGTACCTAGTACGGTGCATCAGTTAGCACCATAAATACATACACACACATTATAAAAATAGTGTAGTGAAACTTTTTACTTTCAATTTCCTATATGTTAGCATAAGGCAAGGAACAATGTTCAAACTTTATATACGGTCCAGTGGTGGCCATGGGACCCGTCATACTAGCGTAGTATGAGGATGAGTCACCGTTCCATGTTCTAAAGAAAAGTTTCAGATTTCTGTCCGGCACAGCAAGGAAAGTGTGCCAAATGATGTTCTTAAAGTACATATAAAATTTGATTAGAATGGGATGTCATCTTCTGCTTCCGGATTGGCGTTAAAGAATGCAAATTTTGAAGAAGAAAAAAAACCTCTTTTTGATGTTTTATTACTACAGGGATGAGAGTGATCAGAGAGCAAAAAGGAGGAAGCCCAAAAATTGGTTTTAAAAAGCAAGCGGAAGGGACGATACCCAAAAGTTTCATCAAAAAAGTTCATGGAAGGAATACACACAAATTAATCAAAAAAAAAAGTATGCAGGAAGGATGATTCAATAATTTTAAAGATATAATGACATTTCTCATACTATATAATAATTATATTTCAAATATTAGAAGCTTGTGAAGTAATCTGTGAGGAAAGGGGAGCCAAGAGGGAAAATCTTTTGTTTAGATATGAGGAAAAGTATAATTTTTGCAGGAAAAACTGATACAGATCATAAAAATGCGGATCCTCGAAAAAGGGATGAAGACAAGGAAAATGTTACATAAAAAACAAAAAACAAAGAAATCCTCCAAAAGGAGGAAAACTCTCATCCCTGTGTTACACATGAGTTTAAATTATATAAATATATATATAATTAAATTATAAGAGTTACTTTTATTTATTACAGTAAAATGTTGACAAAAATTACATTTTTATTACTATTATAATATTTCAAATAACGCGAAAATCCTTCTTGCCATAGAATTTCGGCATGTCTTTTCAAGACTGCATTTAATTCTTTTTATGAAGCCCTCTCTCTCAGATTTTTTTGCGCTCTGTGGCTGAAATTTCTGACACAGTCTTGATCGCATTTTCAAATATTGTATTACAATATTGTGTAAAGACAGTTCTCCTTCTGCCTTTTTCAGCAACAAACAATTGGATATCTTCATCAGGAATGGATCACAATAATTGTGGATCAGATATAGTCTCTTGACAATCAATGAGATAGGTGTAAGTTGATGCCTAAAATTTTTAATAGTGGGGAGTTGAAACAGTTTTAGTTTTATTTGCATGAATGATGTGGAATTTCAAAATGCGACGGCTGCCATTTCATGGTTTAAAGGCGGTCAACATTGCGGTCAATAAATTTACAGGGTGCGCAAGGAAACTTTTTCATTGAATTACTGGATCTATTTTAGTTTTCAGTTACATGGACAAATACCTATAATTGCAGTGATGAGTTTGAACAGGCTACAAGAAGAGTGAGTTTTTATTGCAAATCAAAGCGTAAACCCTCATAGAAAGTTAGACACATACATGTAGGGATGCTGAGTTTGAAATAAAATCTTCTTTTTAACATGAACATAGTTTATTTAACGGTGTCTAGAGGAATTTTAAAAAAGCTTTTGTTGAACGGTACATCGCTCCGAAGAGCTCTTACAAATACGTCTTACAAATTTAGTTACATAGCGTGGAATGAAATTCAAATAAAATGGCTGGCAGGAAGCAGCAACGTCACGCAGTGACGTAGTACTTCTCCTAACCAATACGATCCGAAGTGCTCAAGTCGGGGGGAAATCCCACAAATCGGCCGTCCTGACATGTCGCTGACCACAGCGGCGTACTTAAAACTTAAAAAATTAAAATATTTATCAAGAGCACTGCGAATCGTTTACAAACACACATAATTTTATAGTAATTATACAATTGAACATTAAATTGTGCATTTTAAATATCGTTATGAATATGAACACATTATTAGAATATACAAATACACAAACACAATTATACTTATGATGAAAAAAAAAAATTTTTTTTTTTTTTTTTAGAAGGGGCTATCCAAATGGTTTCATGAGGTCAGCTGAAGAGGTGGTTTGATTTGGGCCTGCATGATTCCCTATTTTAGCTACCTCGTATCTGTCCCTACCATTAACTTTGGTGACTTCGTATGGGCCGAAGAATTTGGGTCTTAGCTTCAGTCCTGTACCAAATTGAGTTCTTTGGATAGCTACTAAATCACCCAGTTTATACATAGTAGCCTTTTTGCATTTTCTGTCATGTTGTTTTTTATTTTCATCTTGGATTTTAAGGATGTTTTCTTTGGCTTCTCTTCTGAGTTGATTCCTTTGGTTATTATAGTAATCCATCATTTCTTCGGTTAAAATTTCTTTTACAATGAGATCTTCTTTGTTCCTCATTTTAATACCAGTTAACAATTCAAATGGAGTGTATTTGGTGCTTCTACTAACTGAACTGTTTAAAACTCTCTGTACTCTTGAGACATACTTGAACCATTTTGTCGGTTCATCGAGAGCTAGTTTAGCTAAGACTGGTATTAGTGTTCTATGGATTCTCTCAACTTGACCATTTCCACGAGGCACTCCAGTTGTAATTTGTAGATGCTGAATACCTTCAGTATCACAATATTCTTTAAATGCATTTGATGTGAAAGCGGAACCTCTGTCAGAAATAATGCGAACGGGATTACCAAAGGTTTTTTGCTGGAGTTTAATCTTTTTCAATGCATCTTCAGCTGATACCGACTTTACAGGATAGAGCCAAACGAACTTGGTGAAAGCATCCACTACAGTTAGTATATGCTGATACTGTTTGTTCGTGGAAGTCATCGGTCCAATAAAATCCACATGATAAGTATGCAAAGGCGAATCTTCTTTGGGAATCGGATGCAACATTCCTTCTTTCTTGCAGCTTTTCTTATTTGCCAAGATACACGGTATGCAATTGGCAACCACTGTTTCAGTCTGGGAATGAAGATCAGGAATGAAGAAGTCTCGTTTTGCAATTTCTTTTGTTTTCGCAACTGAAAAATGTCCTTTTTCGTGGGCTGATTTAATCAATTCAGTCTGCATCCCTTTTGGTGCTACCATTAATTCTCGACCATTTTCGTATTTATACAAAATGTCATTCTTCAAGAAATATTCTTGGTGGCTGTCCTCTTTTACTAATGATTTCAGTGTTGTTATGTACTCATCTTTGCATTGAGCAACTTTCAATCTTGCAGTTACAGTTTCATCAATAATCATCACTGGATTTCTACTCAAGGCATCAACATGTTTCATTCTTTGCCCTGGTCTATGAACTATCTCGTAATCGAATTCTTCTAAAAGTAGAGCCCACCTTGCAATCCTGGTTACTAGATCTTTTTTGTTCATTGTCATCTGAAAAGCAGAGCAGTCTGTCACGATTTTAAATTTGTTTCCCATCAGATACACCCGCAGCTTTTTTAAGGCTTCTACAATTGCGAGAACCTCCAATTCATAACTGCTATATTTCTCTTCCGCTGGACTGGTTTTTTTAGACATGAAATGAACGGGATGTAATTGTCCATCGTCAGACTCCTGAAGAAGTACGGCACCGAAACCTTCTTTGCTGGCGTCAGTGTGCAGTTCAGTTTTTCGACCTGGCTTGAATAGATGTAAAACGGGGCTTGTGGCGAAAAGGGATTTAAGTTTCTCGTAGGCATCCTTTTGCTCATACCCGAACACAAATGGACAGTTCTTTCGAAGGAGATCACTAAGTGGTTTTGCGATCTTCGAATACCCTTGAATAAACTTCCTGAAGTAACCTGTGAGGCCAAGAAAACTTTGTACTTGCTTAACATTTGTTGGAATAGGAAATTTTTTAACAGCGAGTGTCTTCTCACTCGATGGACGAACTGTTCCATTTTCAACAATGTGACCCAGAAATTCTACTGAGTGCTTTAAAAACTGACATTTCTTTGTCTTTATTTCCAGTCCATATTCGGATGCTCTTTGAAGAACAATTTTCAATTTCTCTACACCTTCTGCTTCATCGTTTGACGGAATTATCAAATCATCCATATAAATAACAATAACGCCTTCTTTCATTAGATCTCTAAATACACTGTACACATATCTCTGGAATACACTTGGACTTGTACTGAGTCCAAAAGGAACTTTTAAAAATTCATACTGTCCATCCGGAACAATGAATGATGTGTACTTGCGACTGTTCTCTTCAACTGGCACATGGAAAAATCCATTCTTCAAGTCTAAGGTGCTGAACACTCTGGCATCTTGCAATCGGTCAAGAACATCCTCAATCAAGGGCAACGGAAATCTATCTTTAACTAGCTTGCGATTTAATTGTCTGTAGTCCACGCAGATTCGTGTTGTGAGATCTTTCTTCTTGACAAGTACCACAGGACTTGCATAATCTGATGAACTTGGACGAACAATTCCATCCTTCAACCACTCGTCTATTTGCTTGTTGACTTCTTGTCGTTCAGAAAATGACAGTCGACGGGCTCTTTGGTAAACTGGTATTTCATCTTCCAAAATTATTTTCATTGAAATATCAGTGAACTTTGTTTTCTTCGGTTGGTAGGAGGTTACAAGGTCTGTTACACTTCGACGAAGATTTGCTTCCTTGATATGATTAAGATCCAACTCATTCGCTGTTCCATCTTCTGTTAAGAATATCCATTCAACTGACTCATCCAAGAGAGTTTCAGTCTTCTCATGAAAAGGACAGGGAGCATGAGCTAAAAATGCTGACCCAATGATGGCTTCAAAATTGAAATCCTCAACGGGGATAACTTGAAAGTCAAGTCGGCACACGTGTCCGTCAATGTCGACTACTTGCTGGAACGATCCCATGGTTCTAACTAGACCTTTGCCTAGGCCAGTCAAAACTGATGTATTTTTCGACAGTAAAGGAAGGGGCTTAATTTTTCTGTAGATGTCATCTCGTAAGATATTACGTGTACTGCCTGTGTCTAGAAGTGCTGTAGCGGTTACTTCACCCAATTTGATTTTCTTCACAAATTTATTAAGATCGACATCCGGATAATCTTTGGGTTCATTTGATCCTACGGCAACTTGCACCAGGTGCGTTTCAGGAGTTTTTTCACGATCTTTCTCAGCCTTATTGTTCTTGTCTCGAACGACTTTAGGACATGAATTACGCAGATGTTCTGGAGAACCACATTCAAAGCAAAGGAGCTTCTTCTGTCCGTGAAACTTGCGTTGACCAGACATTGGTCTGTTGTCTTCAGTTTCAGACTTAACATGCCTCAATCCCTTGTAGCCTGAATGCTCTTGACTCGTGCGATTTTCACTAAATTTTCTGTAAGGTTTCCCATGAAAATTTCTCTTTGTGAGACTCTCCTTCAAACTTTCAAATTCATCGAACATTTCAGCGAGATCGTCTGGCTTTTTCAGATTTAACCATTCTTTGAAAAAGTGTTCTTTTATGTCTTCTGGAGCTCTAAATTTTAACTGTTCAGTGATGAGCAAGTCCACTAAGTCTTCAAAAGAGTCGACTTTTAAATCAGCTATCCATTCTTTAAAATAGCAGCTCAGCTCATGTGCGTAGCTCCTCCATGTCTTATCTGGACCTTTGACATGTCGATAAAACAAGTTCTTCAATTTTTCAGAGGTTAATTTGTATTTCTTCAAAATTAACTCTTTGACATAATCAAAATAATTTGCATTTTCAACCGACTCTCGAGCAAGCATGTTCGAGATATCTGATGGCATCACATGAAGTAGGTAGGCTACCCAATCTTCCTTAGGAACTCTAGCCATTTCTGCGCGTCTTTCAAAGTTGACAAGGAACAACCCCATTTCGTCTTTTTTCTCATCGAATTTAGGTGTTATCTGAGCAAGCGGGATCTTCTGTTGAGTTTCTTCACTTCGTCTTGGAACTACAGCAGCAGTCTGCAGTTGCATGCGCTGAACCTCCAAGCGTTGCATCTCAAGTCGAGTTTCCCTCTCTTCACGTTCTCGGGTTTGTACCTCTGTCCTCTCTTCGATGATTCGATTCAAAATTATACGCGTCGTTTCTTCATCATAGCCATCACTTTCTAAAATCAGTTTTCTGATATCTGCTACCTTACTTCCATCAGCCGGAGTCAAACCCAACTCCTCAGCGACCTCAACTAAGTCAGTCTTACGACCCTTACTTAAATAGGACATGATAACTTTCAAACAAAAACAATGCGAAAATATTAACCTTTTAATAATTTTCAACTATATTTCACGTGGGTTTAAACTTTAAATAAGAATGAACCGTTACAAGGAACTTTCAGCTTATTGACGGTTCCAGGGAATTTTAATTAGAATCCCTAAGTGTATTCAAATGTTTCGCCAATCAAAACAGCAGAGAAAACAATCTATACCCACTAATTAATCTTTATCATTAAATTAGACCTTGTCAATAATACTGTCTAATAAAAATTAATATAGCAATTCTTATACAAATCATTACACACATAAATTATACTGCAAAATACAATTTATCAAACCACAATTGATTGCATAGCAACTTCAATTTTTTAAAATATATATATTTTAAACTAACTCCCAATGAGTAGCTAAATCAAATTCACTGAAATTCCAAAGTTTTCTTTTCTTAAAAAAAACTACACACAATATTTCTTAAACAACCTTTTGGCTTATGCTTTAAAAATACCTTAACATTCAAGTTAATACTGCTCGACGACAGTAAAAAGCATACTAAAGAAATATTACCACCAGAATTTCACAAATTATTAATTCAATTATTTTTAAAATTGTCTATTTTACGACTGCAAATACAGATTTCTAGAAATTCTAAATAGTTTTCTTTTCTTAAAAAAAACTACACCCAATATTTCTTAAACAACCTTTTGGCTTATGCTTTAAAAATACCTTAACATTCAAGTTAATACTGCTCGACGACAGTAAAAAGCATACTAAAGAAATATTACCACCAGAATTTCACAAATCAATTAAACTCTATTTTACGACTGTAAATACAGATTTCTAGAAATTCTAAATAGTTTTCTTTTCTTAAGAAAAGCAATGTCTAATATTTCCCAAACAGCCTTTTGGCTTATGCTTTTAAAAACACTTTAACTTTTCCGTTAACACTGCACGACGACAGTACAAAAGCACACCAAAGAAATATTAACACTAGAATTTCACAAATCAATTAAACTCTATCTTTTATAATGTGGCATAACAACAACTGCTATTATTTGATACCGGATACATGAAACAATCCTATCAAAATATAAACAATACCACAACGATTCCACCAATTTATCATTTACATGTAACATTAAAGAAAATATCTTTCCAAAAACTCTTTTCTGAAAAACATAATTCCAAACTAGTTCAACAAAAAATAAATAAAACTTCAGTTGCAGAGGCCATATGATTAGGGGAAAAAAATAAGACAACACAATATTTTTTTATTCAGCAACCCTAAAAAGAAAAGATAAAAAATCAAATGGCAAATGCAGCTGGTACTTCCTGTCTATTTTAAATACTCGAAACAGAATGATCAACTTTTTTTTTTTTTGCTTCCTCTATTTCCAAATCGTTAATACATAACGTATTTTAAAACGAAACAATTTTAAAGAACACATTCCAAAAAATAATTACTTAGTGACAAAATAATAATAAAGTATTGTTCCAACTAAATATTAAAATTCTTAATTATCACTGAAATTAATATAAAATATTTTGAATAAAGTTGTAAATGGCTTATCTGGAACTCCGATTTCCGCTGCAATTCAAAACGTCTTCCAGCAGTCACTTCACGTCCGAACAAGAACTGGACAGGGGATTTCAAGTCCAAACAGGAACTGTTCACTTGAATTTAATGTCCAAACAGGAACTGGTCACTGAAACTTAAGTCCTTTCGGGAACTATAGGCTTGACTGGACAGTTCTGAACCAAAATTACGTCGTTGAAGCACTACTGGACGGTTTGGAAGAGGCACACTTCTGGTTGGGGCACCGCGAACAACATCGGACACTTCGGAATTAAAAAAAAACTTCAGATGAAAGCAGCTTTTCAGTTTGATTCATATTTGTTGATCTGTTACATTCGAAAAGAAATCTCGAGAAAGAAATCAATCGCGGGAAAATAAATCAATCGCGGCCGAACGCCCAATTTGTAGGGATGCTGAGTTTGAAATAAAATCTTCTTTTTAACATGAACATAGTTTATTTAACGGTGTCTAGAGGAATTTTAAAAAAGCTTTTGTTGAACGGTACATCGCTCCGAAGAGCTCTTACAAATACGTCTTACAAATTTAGTTACATAGCGTGGAATGAAATTCAAATAAAATGGCTGGCAGGAAGCAGCAACGTCACGCAGTGACGTAGTACTTCTCCTAACCAATACGATCCGAAGTGCTCAAGTCGGGGGGAAATCCCACATACATGGTTCGTACGTTTGTAAAAAACATTGAAAAGTGCTTGGAAAAAAAGTCTTTTATTTTCAAGTGCTTGAAAACCTTGAATTCTTTAAAAATACTTTCAAAGTGTTTGAATTTCATTTTATTTTCTAAAAATATAGAATCTTAAAAAAAATGTGTCAACAAAGTGAAAAAAATCTTTGGAATTTAGTTCAGCCAATCAGCAACTATCCCCTTTGATGATTACAGCGCTGCACATGCGCAACATATTAGGAATATCCGATCGAATCACGTGATCCCTCGTTTTGATTTTATATCGTGTGTGCTAATTTTTTGCGCACTGTTTAAAAAAGGCAGGGAAATGCATTTTCAATTCATTGTGTGCCAAAAATGTCATGATGGGTGAAAGTGCTTTAAAAAGCCATGCGAAGAGCAAAAAGCATATGGATTTAGTTTCTATAAAAAGTTTAGGTTAATGAGGATTGTTCGAACTATATTTCTAATGATAACAAAATACCCCAAAGCAGAGATTTTTCACAACAATCAACGTCGTCAGCCCGATGGAGGCCTATGTAACTGAAAACGAAGTTTTAGATACTGAAATACTATGGACAAATGGACATTGAAAACCATAAAAAACCATGGCTCTTGTATATTAAATGAAAACATTGATAAATTATGTAATGGCATGTTCACCGATAGTGTAATTGCATCTAAATTTCCATGTGGAGAAAAAAAAACTGCATATTATGCAGTATTTGGAATCAAGCCTTCAGAGTTAATTGGATGACAGTTGAATAAATAAGACTTTTGTATTATTATTTGACAAAGTCTTAGTATGATGAAACAAGAAAATCAAATGGATGTTCACGTCTAATATTGGCGTAATTACCAAGTGAGTACTAGCTACATTACTTCTGTTTTTAAGAGACATAGTACGGCTTCTGATATATTGGAAGGATTTTTTTTTTTTGTAACCTTAACATTTTCTTTATTGAAATTTACAAAATATTTTTTGGTACTTACTCTATTTGAACATACACCGTTTGCCAATAAAAAAAAATAAAAAAATTGGATTTTTTTTTTATTGTATTTGTGTTGATAATGTATCCTTGAAAAGTCCTTGAATTTTTTTTCTCCTTCAATTGTACGAACCATGACATAGAATTTGATTAGCTCCGAGTTAGCCATCGACCATAAGATATTTTACCTAGAGATTTGTTTGCTAAATCCTTAGAAAATATGCCTGTTAAAATCGTTGAGGCTATATGTTTGTCCTGTGCTAATACCTTTAATAAAAAAACTCGGGTAAACCTCCAAATTTGTCAACGTTCACGTTAGTTCCATCCCACCTAAATGCCACCATAGATTTTCTAATTCCAGGAAGAAATCAGTGATTCAGATGTGCTGGATGATGAAGTAATATAACCCAAGAGCATCGACATAGATTTTTCTGTGAAACGTATTTTTAACAATTTTCGAAGTGGATCTGTGAAGAACTGCTGAAGCAATAACTGTCCCAGCCCTATCCGATACTTCATATCTATTATACACGTTCTTGAAGAATGTGCCTGGAGTACATCGTCACTGTCCAAATGACTAGATTCAGATAAAGCTGAATCATTATAGGCTTCTATATGTTTACTTTTTGAAGCTGAAACTGTGATTTTTACTTCAGAATTTCCCTTTTCAAAGTGTTCTTCATTTTATTCATTACTAGTTTAATACCCATGCTTCGCTACGAAATTTTAACATGTGCAGTATTTTAGTTAGCTGTGAGGTCTCGCGTTGCGAAAACCTGTCATTCGTGTATAGGTCCCAGTTTTTGACGCTTCGCCCGCAAGATGTTTCATTGCTACGCAAAATCGAGCTCGCTTCCTTCGCTCAAAGGTTCATTGCTGCGTAAGCATAAGCTAAGCTAGCTAAAATCTACTTGCTACGTAAAGCCTTAATATTGGAAGCCTATCCCTTGTCGAGAAAAAAAAATTCCCCGTTAATACAATAATACAACACTCCTTTAAGATTATTTTAACACGTGTTTGTGAAAAGTAAAATTAGAAGCCAAAACTTATTATGTTGAAACTTTCAGAGTTCCAGGCCTATTAAAAGTCGCTTTTTGTGAAAAAAGTAATTAAAAAACAAATTAAAATTTTAACATTCTTTTTGTCAGTCTAATTAGATGGCCAAAGCTACTTGTGTTGAATATTTCACAACTGTAGCTCAATTACAAATTTATATGTAAAATACTTGTTAATTAATTAAAAAAAATTAAAAAACAAATAAAATTTTAAAATTCTGTTTTTTAAAAATCCAATTAGATGGCCACAACTACTTATGTTGAAAATTTCAAAGCTGTAGCCCTATTTGAAATCGTTTTGTAAAATATATATTAATTAATTAAAGAAATTTACTTAAAAAAAAACTAAATAAAAGTTTAAAATTCTGTTTTTTAAAAGTCCAATCAGAAGGCCAAAATTACTTGTGCTGAAAATTTCAGAGCTCTACTAAAATTTTAAGTAGGTTTCTAAAGATCCAGAAACATATAGACAGACACACAGCTTGTTTTATTATTATAGATAGCAATATCTAAGTCTTCGACCACCATTTTGATCGATTAGGAATCTTAATTCTCCGACTGGTACATTTTAGTGCCTGGGACAAATGCACTCATAAATTTTCTTAAACTTGCAGGATAAAATGTCAAACAATACTTATTAGTCTTCTAGAAGGATTTGGATAAAGTCTTCTAAATTCTCCTTTGGGAGTGAGACTTAAAAAAGATGCGTTTTAAATTATGCGCCTTCAACATCATGTTTACTCGTTTGACAGTAGGATATGGAAACTCTTGACCATATTTTTTTGGTCTTTGCCACGACAATGTCCTCTATTTCCATATACGAGGATTTTTGTTAGTTTCATTATTACGTTTTATCTTATGCCGGTTTCAGTCATAGAACTTTCTAACATCATCGTAGACTAGTAACATAATGCATTTAATATTACTTAAATCACCAAAAAATTAACATTTTCACTTTGAAAGAGTTCGATCCACGATAAAAAATTAAAAAAAAAAAAAAAATGACACAAACCAGCGCAACACAGCAGCCTTACTTTGTTGCAGGCGGAGCTATACGGGAAACACAAGCCCCCCTACCACATCACCACCCACACTTCGCTAGGACATCGGAAAAGATTGACATTGCAATTGAAAACATTTAAATCTATAGATGAAAATAATAATAATTTTTAAAAAAAGTAACAAGAAAGGCTACAGGCTTCAAATAGTGGAGGCAGCAAAAATAATTTTAAAGTATATTCCCTTTCAAAAGAGACTGTATATTCTTTAAGATTGTATCAAGTAGAGTTGTGTTTGCACTTAAAATCTGATTTAGTGCAATGAACACATAGCTCGCAAAAAAACAATACACACATTGGGTGCGAGAGATCGTAAGTCTTATTCTAAACTCGTGTGCTCTTTCATTTTTGGTTTTTAAAATTTTATAGCTTATGAACAGACATATGAGCAGTTAACCGAAAGAGACTGCAACATTCACAGTCGGCCAGCAAACATTTTTTAATGGAAGTCAATAATATGCATTGTAAACTTTTATGTGCAATCGCAACTTATTTAAGCGATTTTGTGCTCAGTTCGAGTTTTCCTAGGGTTTGATCACTACTAAGAAACCACAGATTCTTTGCTATGGAGTAACTCTTTTTTGCACTATCACCGGCAACGAATCTAACTACCAAGTTTCAATTTGATTGGATGATAACAAGTGAGTTTAGCCATCCGCAAATTTCCCGGCCACAAACAAACGACATCAAATTTAATGTAAAAGGATTTAAAAACTGGGATTATGGAACACCGTACAACTTTCAATTACACTTAATACCAGCCATGGTGCAATTGACCGTTTTTCATTAATTTAAAAAAAAAAAATCAATTTGGTGATAATTATCTCATTGACAACCTCTTCCCAAAAAAAAAAAAAAACACCGCCTAAATTGAAATTTTTACAATAAATAATAGATAAGACTTTGATGTAAGTGAAACAGAGGAGAAACGGTTGTTGATGGGCGATGCTCAAGAAAAAGAACTTTGTGAACTCATTTTTTAACTGTTTACACCATAATCGAAATTCTAATGGGATTTTGGAGGTGGCGGATGAGATTTAGTGCACTTACTTGATTGAAACCGCTAAGATCAGTTTTTTGACAATTGTTGAAAAACTTAAATTTTTCAATAACAACTACCTTTTGCACATGCGCAATTTTCACGAAAACCTTAATGACATCAGGTTCCATGGCCACTGCTAACCCGTATACAAAATTTAAACATCATAGGTAAATCCATTCGGGAGAAATTTTGACCTCGCACATACAAACACATCGGACACTTTTCTAGACCACTTTCATGAACTCAGCTAAACGTGTGGTATTGCAAAAAAAAAAAAAAAATTGATAATAATCGATTTTTTTTTTTTTTACCGAATGCAATTCTTTCATCAGTATGTTAACGTATGAGCAATTGAAAGTAATAATTTACCCTAAAAACAAAGTTTTTAAAATTAATCCTTTATTTAGATTGCCAACTTTTATGTGCAACTAATTAAAATAATTTTGAACTCAGATCGACTTTTCATAGTGTTTGACCACAATGTAAAAAAAATCATTCATTCAATGCAATTGAACTAACACCTTTTTGCCTCCAAAACTTAAGAAAATGCATTGTCATTGATAGCGTGTCCATCAGCCAAGTTTTATCTCGATTGGATGAAGGCAAGTAGATTAATTAGTCCTCCGAAGTGAAAATGGAAACGTGTGTAAAAGCTACCTTTTTAAACGATAGCACCCAAAACGATAGAAAGCAAAATGTCATTGATAACGAATTCATCCGCCAAATTTAAGATCGATTGGATGAAGTGGCCCTTAACCCTACAAAGCAACAATAACAGCGTTTGTAATAGCGTCCTTTTAGTGAAAGTCCCCAAAACTGATAGAATACATTCTCACCGAAAACGAATCTGTCTGCAAAGTTTCGGTTTGATTGGGTGACAGCCCAAGGCGGTTAATTAACTCTCCACATATTTATCTGCCACAAACATAACCACACACAAAATAAATCGAAGTGAATATAAAGGATTTAAAAAATATTGTTTAAATTATTTGACCAAAAATCACATAAATAAAATTATCCAATATCGTATTCTTTAGATTTAGTCACTTCTTTACAACTAGCTAACAATTAAAAAATAAAAGAATAACTAAACTCCATCCCAAGCGTAGAGCGTAGTAGAAATCGTAGCGTAGAAGAAATATTAAATGTACTTGTAAACATTGAACACTTCGTGTCGGCCTAAAAATGCAATAAGAAAAAAAGAAGGAAAAAAAATAACCCCAAATGGTGCCTCTCGTTCCATGAATGAAAAAGACAAAACAAACCTCATTATGTTTATACTTTTCTTACAACTGAAGCCATTATAAATCACTGTCACCTACGATGTATTCATGCGCGCATTCAAGAAAATCATAAAATTTAGAGTAATTAAATTGTAGCCGTTTAAATACAATTCTTAAAATTATAAATTTTGGACCATTTGAAAGAAAATGAATAATTCTACAGATTGCTGCATTTATTTTTTTATTTTTGGTGTTGTAAATAATTTTTATTAGCGTTTGAACTTCAACTTGAAAAGATGGAATTTTTTGAAAATATTTAAAAAATACTTCTCAATAAAATACTAAGCCATCATTACGCATCACCTTAAAAAACATTTCGAATTTTTTTATGGTGAAAAAATAATTCGAATATTTAAAAAAATTTTAGCACAGTGTTGTGATTATTTATATGAAAATCTCCTATACTTTAACATTGAGATTCAAAATGTAGGTGGCGTGTCGATAACAGCCTTAAGCTGTAAGCCCAAGCATAGGGATCATTTCCCCGGGGGGGGGGGAGGTACAGACCCTCCTACCCATCAAATCATACAAAAAGCACTTCCTCTAATCAAGCTGAGAAGAATAAAAAAAAAATGGTTAAAAATCATCAAATAGTTTTGGCTGTAGCCTTGGCTAAAGTTTTGGTCAGAACCAGAAGAAGAATCCGAAGAACCAAATTCCGGTGACTTCGGTGTTTTTCAAATGATTTTTTAACCATGTTCCCTTATTCAGTGTTACCATAGGCGTAACGAGGGAGGGATTTTGGGGATTCGACCTCCCCCCATTGGGTTGAGAAAAATTAAGCAAATTTACTAGGTTTTTTCCCAACCAACTCTTTGTTGGTTATTACTCAAAGTATCCATTAAAATTTCCTTACTAGTAATTATTCAGTGTTTTTCTAAAGTAATCAAAAGCTATACCAAAGTGAAAGACATTCATGCAGCTTAATGTACCATATTGAATGTCTTACAAACCGTATATGTCGTTACACAGGCTGGAGAAATGGAGTCTTTATTGCGGAACCATAAGTGCTAGACTTGACTTTAGACATCGACCGTTGATGTAAAGACCACAGGCGTAACGAGGGAGGTTTTGGGGGTTCAACCCAACCCCATTAAGTTGAGAAAGAATTAAACAAATATATTGCATTTTTTCCCCAATCAACTCTTTGTTGATTATTACTCAAATTATCCATTAAATTTCATTTTTGAGATTATTCGATGACCAATATTTTACTAAGGTAATCAAAAGCTATACCAAACTGCAAGACTATACATGGATTTTTCGCCAGAAGAGCAAACTTGCTATTTAATGTACCATTTGATGAAAACTACGCGGTACACCCGTCCGAGGCTGAAGAAATGGACTCTCCATCGCGGGAAACATAAGTTCTGAGTGGACATTGTACTGTATAGAAAACACTAAACAATAACTGAATGTAAACTAGGGGAGTGGAACATCGCACAACTTTCAATTAAACTATAATAATGGTCAGTACATTTAGATTAGACGTGGAATAGTATTATTACTATTTTCATTTAAAAGAAATAATGGCCCTTATTGATATTTTTACAGATAACTCTTACAAGGGGAAAAAAAAACGTTAATGGCGAATGTGAGAATGTACTTTTCGAAAATTCTTGCAATATCCATCCTTTCTTGTTAGTGAAACAGAGGAGAGGAGATAAACGGTTGTTGATGAGCGATCCTCGTGGGAAGAGAACTATATGTTGAAGACACTCGTTTTTCATCTTTTTTCACCTTTATAACATTTTTATGGGAATTTCGGAGATGGGGATGTTTAGAACATTTTAAGAAGCATTATCAAAGAGATTTTGATCAGAATCGTTAGAGCCGCTTTTTAGTGATTGCTAAAGAACGTGATTTTTTTTTTATGTTTTGCGCATTCGCAATATTGACGAAAACCTTAATGGCAGGTTCTATGGCCCCCACTAACCTGTACTCCAAATTTGGACATCGTAGGTCAAATCGTTCGGAAGTTATACTGACCACAGACACACCGGCAGACATTCTTCTAAATAATTTTTATTCCTTGGAATGTTCCAAAATATGGAGAAATTTTTAAAAAAATCGAATTCTTTTTGGATCGAAAACAATACTTTCATTACCCTATGTTAACAAATGGGTAATTGAAAGTAATTAGAAGGAGTGCAGGTAGAAAACGCAAAACTCAAAGTGAGGAACTGTTTTTATTTTGCAAAAGAAGAAAAGATGAAAAATATGGTGAAAATACAGTTCAAGTTGAAAAAGAATCGCCAGATATACGTTGAAAGAATCGCCAGATAAAGACGAAAAAATGACAATTTTATCCGCCGATTTATAGACTCGAACGGTGTTGGTATCATTATGTATATAAAAACAATAATGCAAAATAAACATTAAGAGACACAGCTATTTAGGAAAAAATATATTTAAATGTTTATGGGGAAGTTTCTTTAATGCTTATTTTTGGCAGTGGATGTTTGAAATATTTCGAGGGGATCCCGCCCCTGAAATTGATCCTATCTTGTTTACTACACCCGAAAAGTTTCTCCGAAAATATTGCATCCATATATTTTACAATTATAAAAGACCCTTTCAATTTCCATGTGTTTAAGAAAATTTTCCTGCTTCTTTTTTTTTCTTCTTTTTTTTTTAAATAGAATTCTTATGAAATTTCTCTTATCCCGTAGATTTGAACAATGATTTGAAACTTTTTCAATAAGATGATTTTTTTTTTTATTCTCTCCTTTCACCCCTTTCCTTTTTTTTTTTTTTTTTTTTTTCCCCCATTGGTGAAGCGAGTCTGTATTTTTCGAAACCTCCCTTCCCCATTCAACAACTTTAGTTACGCCTATGAATGTTACCAATTATGTTGTTATTTTTTGTCTACTCACCCGGGACAACACGGTGGCAAAAAAATCAGGGTTCTAGTTATAATAGAAGCTGAGCTGTGAGGGGTCGAAAACGAACCTAAGCTCTGTCCACATAATATACACTAGCATGTCTGCCGTTTTGACATCGGACTTGGCGGCGGAACACTGCTGCGTTCCTAGATCTTAATTGATATATATAATAGAAATAGGATTATTTTACATTATAAAAACATAGATGACTGTACCTTCATAGATGATAATTGCCTTGGCAAGAAAAGGTTATAACAAAAATAACTTTCCTCAAATCTTTAAAACTATTGAAGAGGACACATCTTATGTCATATATGTAGTTAAGGGCCATGAGACTCCCTGAATTTATAAAAAAAAAATTAAAATTGGTGAAAATGGGCTTTATAAATTTTGAAATTTTCTAAATATTGTATAAGGAAAATAAAATCATATATTTCTATACAGTGGTATTCTATATAAAAAAAAAAAAAAAAAGGCAATAAATAGAAAAAAGTATTCGGCCAAACCGAATATTCGGCGCAATGGCCAAATACTAAATGGATACCGAATATTCGGTGCATCCCTAATGATTGTAATACTTGTGACTGATATGTGCAAGGACAGTTAGGTATAATATATGTAATGATAATAAAATCATCAGAATGAGGAAATGTTACAGGTGCTAAGGTGATGGAAAATTGAACTGATTAAGTTTGTTTAGATTTTATATATATTTGTAGTCTCTAAAATACAACATTTTGAATTATATACTTAAATTAATGTTTCGTTTTCACAGGTATCTATAGTAGTTACAAAATTTAAACTATTAGGTTTGTTTGAGATATATAGTTTGCATATTAAAAAACAAAAATTGCTTAAAATTTCACATCATTTTAATTTCAGGGATTATGTTGTTCTTAGAAAATAGATTAATTAAAATTCATATATTATAGTATTACAACTGTATACTTATTTTATAACTTTTAAAGATAAGCATATATTATCATTTCAAATGCCATTTTCAAGTACACTTACTAGTATTTATACGCCTGAACATTTTTTATTTTTCAATTCAAATATCTTTGTTTTATATTTTTAACAAACTATCAGTTGTTTATCAAACTATTTAATCAAGTTCACTCAAAAGAGGTATAAATAGTGGAGAAAGAGAAAATTTCGTTTAATTAAACGAAAGGGAAAATTAGAACAACCCAATTAAAACAATTCAACTATCAAAATTAATTAATAAATAAAACTATTTAATTATTGAAATTATTTTATTGTTAACTACTATTATTAAAAGTGGATTAATGATTAGATTGAAAATTTGGGCTAGCATAAGTCTAAAATCACCGAGCTGGTTTATGTCCCAGCACGCCCCTGCTTTTTTTTTGTTTTGTTTTTTAGAACAACCAACTGTCAATTTCTGCCACTTATAAAGTGCTTAACACAGCCAAATACGTCTCGTAATTTTGAGCATCTAGAAGAATACGAGATCGAAATCTTCTAGTGTAAATCCCTCTCTCCGACCCCACCACATCAACGGGAGGACACTGAGGCCATCAGGACAGATTTAATATGCACCAGCCCCCATTAGGAACACACCGATATATGTTGGACGGAGCTCCTGCTTTAGATACATCTGTAGCAACAATAAACACAATATTAAACCAAGATTTGCAGATTAAAAAACATAATGTTCATCGTCTTTTGTCGAGGCACGTGGCTCAACACAAGACATCTCGTAGAACCCTGAATGAAAACCATTTTATAGGAGATAAATATATTGTTTCCCTAAATGACTGCAAAAGATAAGATGTATTCTCTAGTTAAACGTTAGAGGTCGGAAATATCGATTAAAATAAATACGATACTATATCGTTGCTATGATCGTTGCATAGGAAAAAAAAATATCGATATATCGATACATGATTTTTTTTTTAATTTGATTTTTAATTTTGCCAGAAACGAAGTTTTTTGGGGCAAACTTCTACTTTTCATAAATTCATGCCAAAATTGTTTTAATGAATAAATTATAAAAATTGTTTTAATAAATAAATTATAAAAACTATTTTAATAAATAAATAATATTTTTTTTAATAAATGAATTATATTTTTTTTAATAAATAAAGTATAAAAATTGTTTTAATAAATAAATTATAAAAATAGTTTTAATAAAAAAATTATAAAAATTATTTTAATAAATAAATTGTAAAAATTGTTTTAATAAATAAATTATATTGTCAATCAGAATAAATTAAATACATTTGGATTTTAATGCATAAATTCACATTTATTTTTAAAGAAGAAATTTTGAAAATAGTTTACCGCATGTTTTGCTGATCGAAATGTTTTAAATATTTAAAATTAGATGCAAATTCCAGGCACACGTTGGCAACAGAAACGGTGCTATGTTAATGACTACTAATAAATGATCTTATCTTTCCATTACATTATGTTTTCTTTTTGGTTAGGGTGCCATTTTAACTGTCTCTCAGCCAAGTCCAAACTTAAGTTTTGAAGTTTTTGAAAAGGGAATAAAGAAAATCTAAAAAACACATGGAACTACGAAACGATCATCAGAAAACTAAAAATGTTTGAAAATATAGATATATCGGTGACTTGCATTGATATTTTTATAAAAAATATCGTCGTATCGATATATTCGCCGACCTCTAATAGTAAACATGGTGGAAAGATGTTGGAACTTGGACGAAGATTGAAGAACTTGGTTCCAAAAATGCAAAGAAAGTTTCAGTTAAGGTTTTGTGATTGTCACAAGTTTCTCTTACTATAGGAAATTAACTAGGGATGTGGGATATCGTACAACTCTCAATTACATCTAATACTGATCACTACATTTAAATTTTCCTTGGATTGGTATAATTTACAGTTTTTTTTTTTTTTTTTATTATTTAAAAAAATGGCCAATTTGTCGAAAATTATACTATGGAGGAAAAACACCTCTAAAACATTCAAGATTAGCAGTATGCTTTTCAATAAATATTACATTATCCTTTCTTGAAAGTACAACAGAAAAGAAACAGAGTCGTTGATGGTCAAGGGAAGAGAGCTATGTGTTAAATGCACTCGTCTTTCACTTTTTACACCTTTATCGTATTTCTACGGAAATTTAGAAGATAAGGATCTTTAGAGCACCTTTAAAAGGCAAGACAACAGCGATTTTGATCAAAATCGTTTAGAGCATTTATTTTGGAAATTGCCGAAAAACATACATTTTTCGATGACAACTATCTTATACGCATGCGAATTTTGATGAAAACCTTAATGACAGGTCCCATGGTCACCACTAACCCGTATGACAAAGTTGAAGATCCTAGGTCTATCCGTTCAGGAGTTCATTCTCACCTCGGACAAACAGGCATTTTTCTAGACCACTTTTCTAAAATTAGCACGTTTCAAACTTGTTGAAATGTGAAAAAATAAAAAAAATTATCGAATCCGAGGGTTTTCCTTGCTAGTTGCTATACCTCTAAAAATAAGTTCCAGCTCCACTGTGGTCAATGTTGACCTAAGTTACGTAGTAAACTCGGTATTTAGGATTACTACATTTTTCGTAAAACTATGTTTGTAAAATGTAGAGAGAGAACCCTCTTATCCATTGTAATAAAAGAAATAATTTGTCTATCAGCAGCTTAATAGAAAGCAACTTCCAATACACGGAAAAATCTGAAATTTAATAAATTGCTATTCGATTGGACATTCCGCTGGGAAATTAGTTACCCTTTTGTTACAAAATTAATACTCCTAAAGCTATAATTTAAAGTTCTTTAAATTTTATTATAAGTTGGTTGGTTTGTTGATTTGTACGCTCAACGACCTATCCCCCCCCCCCATCAATAATGGCTAATCAGGCAGGGACCTGCACCTTAACGTGGATTCCGAATCACTACGAACATCCCTGCCTAACCCAGGAGTCGAACTCGGTACCTTTGGTATGCGAGGCCAGAGCGCTTCACAGCCATCAGGCGGGCCAGTTTTGACAAAGAGAAAAATGTCTTGTATTGATTTTTTAATTAAAGAAGTGATCGCAATGGGGTAATTTCACCACTAAATTATTAGTATTCCGATTTATATAACGTACCAAATTCGAGGTTAGTTTTTTGGACGATTACTTGTCTTTCAACCATGGATGATGAGAAAGTCAAAATTTATGTCATTGTAAGATGACATCTGCGCGTTAGCTGATGATGTTCACTTTACGATGTTAGGTGGTTTGTTTATTCAGGTGAAAAAACATAACTAAAGCGTCCCAATCAAAGGGAAGGAACCCTGACAAAAGATAGCATTTTACTGGTTCGGGTTCGTCATGTCTGCAAACGAAAAAAAAAAAAAAAAAAATTGAAAGCTCGTGTTTTAAGTTTCTTAAGTATCGACATTTAATTTTTTTTAATGTTTTCTTTTTTTTATGCTTGCTGCGTATAATTCTTAAGCAGGTGCAGATGATTTTAAAAAAATCCCACCGTTTATGGAATACATTTGAAAATTGAACAATTTTGATATCCATAACCATTGCAAAGCTAAGTGATTGTGACTACTTATTGGTAAGCAGATAAGACCATACGACCATACCTAACAAGTAAGAAGAAAACATGATCACGATTTTTACATAGACCAATGACGTCAATGTGGTGAAGTTTCCATACATCCCTGACATGGGATGAGTAGTTAGCGCTATTTTCCATTAATCAAGGGACATTTGGAGAATTTTATACTCATCCCAAAAACATAACATCAAAAATTTAAAATAATTTTGATGATCTGAGAGAGCCGGAGTACATATTTTTGTTTGAAAAGGTATAACGTACGGTATTTAACTAATTAAAATGTGAGTTTAAGTCATAAAAAAGAATTAACGTCACAGGTTAAAAACAAGAAGGTTAAGGTAGTTTTAGATATATTTCTACTGAGATCGCTTCACATACATAATCTACATGTATTTATGATTTGTTGTAGCCGTACAATGGTTTATGACTTTTACATAAAATTGAATATAAAAATTGACAATGCATATAAAGGATTTCTTAAAAATTCTGTTTTTATGGGTTATATTATTTTAAATGCAAAGTTCCTTTGATGTAAAGACTTATTATACATGGACATAGTTATGGTATCCAAAAATATGTATCATTTAGTATAAGCGTTATACAAGAGAAAAAATTATTTGGATTTATACAAATTTAAGAATGTTTTAACATTATTTTTTTTTATATAATTCTTTCTATTCGGTATTCTTTTAATTTTTGGCAAAATGTTAAACCCTTCAATCTAAAAATTCAAAAAGCAAATTAAATTATGTAACTTCTGTCCAATTTTTAATTTTTTTTTTTTTTTATAAAATTCAATTTATTTAATTATTCTCTATGGTTTTTGATGATACAGAATATTTACTGGCAGAAATGAAATTAAAAAGAAATATTTTTAGAAATTGGAGATTGATTGATTCTCCAGAAATATTAAGTATATTTTAAAATAAAGGTTTATAAAGATAAAATAATTATATCTTGCTTCATTTTTGAAAAATTATCTTCTTAGACAGCCACAGATTTATTCATTTAAAATGGTTTAAACTTCATTTTATATTAATTTCATTGAAGTGAGTTTAAGCAATTGTTTTTAATGTAAATGCATGATGTACATGGATAAGTATGCCAATTAATTTCGTATTAAACTTCGATTGAGATCATTATTATTCATTTAGCCAATACCGTAACTAGACTTTCATTTTGTTGGGAGATGAGAGGGGGGAGAGATTTTAACCTATCTAGCAGACGTACATACCCTCTACGTCAGCTATTCCCAACCTTTTTAGTTGTGCGGACCACGTATTCCGTAAAAAAAAAAAACTCTGAGGCTCATTGGTTAATATAATTCGAGCTTCAGTAATTAGTAAAACATACCGTACAAAATAGATTAAAAAATAAAATTTTATAAAAAAGGGAACTTTATAGTTTTCACTTTGCTGTTACAACTATGAGAAAACGGAAAAACAAGTGGTCAAAGTTGAAAAAGAAAAGTCAATTTATTTTTCGACCATTGTTTGTTCTCCATGAGAGAGTGAATATCTGGATTAAAAATTTATAGTTTCAGCCATGGTTTTCACGCATTATTCACTCCTCACGCGTAACAACATCGAAGATTACAATCGAATTATTCGATCGTTGCTAACAATCGAATGACTCGATTGTTCCCATTTCTACCCCTGATGCTCTTGTAATATTTTTCTTGGCTTAGATTCTCGACCAGCGTCTACTGCCCAGTACTACGCTACTCGTGGCCTATGGGTTGGGAACTGCTGCCCAACGTTACTCAAAATTTTGACTTTTTTTGACCATGTGATATGGGTCATATCACATGCCCCCCTCCTCCCTCTCATATCACATGGCTTAGTCCCGTTTGATTGCCCCTTCACTAAAATTACTTCACGAATCTGCCACCCCCCCCCCCCCGCTCCTAAAAATTTAATCAATTTTACTATCCGCCTCTGTTTCTAAAGTTTAAAAGAATGCATTTTGAATGTTAGTTTGCAGTTTTGAACTGGACTCGCATAAAATAAACACTTATTGCAGATTAACTTTTATTCATGTGATTCTTGGTCAAATGATTAAAATTATTTTTCTAAAACTTCAAATTAATTACAAAAAGTTTATAAAGCTTTCCTGCAAAAGTAAAACTGTTACGTCATGCAAGTGCTCCAGTCTCTTCTCTATGTCATGGGTCCGAGCCAACCCCTCCCACCCCCATTTGCGCGTGACGTAATTTATTCCATCACGAAAATAGAAAAAGTTGTAAAATATCAAGTCAATTCATATTTTTTTTTTTTTTGTTGTTGTTGTTATTTTTAGAAATTCAAAATTATATGCCAGAGTAGTTTAATGTGTAGCAGTTTAATTTAATATATGTAGTTTAATTTAATATATGTAGTTTAATTTAATGTGTGTAGTTTAATTTATAATGGGATATATATTTTAGGGGGGGGAGGTGGTTTTGAACCCTATAAACCACTATCCTGGATATGACCGAAGCTTTTAAGGGGAATAGGACTCAAAAAATATAAATCTCCAATTTTAAAGTAATTGTTTTAAGAATTTAAAGAATATTTTTAGATAAATGTATTTTGATTAAATTAGATGAACAAACTGTTTTATATTAAAATGGCACTTTTTAATTTTTTTGGAAATTTAAATTTATGTAAAATGTGGACTATTTTTATTTTTGATACAAGTCCAAAATTTATTGTTCAATTTACAATTTTTTATACTAAATGACTTATAAAGAATCTAAGAATAAATTGTGTTTTTAATTTTTCTCTAACACAACATTAGATTTTTTTAAAGTTTCACTCTAAAATTTCCAAAAATATTTCACTAATTTCTTTAACAAAATTCTAGATTTTTTAAAATTATAACATCAATTATTGAAAAAAAATAAAAAATTAAGAAATAGATTTAAAGAACATCTACAAAAATTGTTCATGCATTTATAATATATAGTTCTAAAGTTATATCGATTCAAACTTCTAAAGACGAGGAAAATATCACCAAAAGGAAACTGGACTTAAATATTTTGGAATAGCATGGTTTAAGAAGCATCTGTCATGATTCTACTTATTCAGTATCAAAAGTTGTAATTTAGGCAGAATTTAATTTATAATTTCATTCAACTCAGATCTGTCTCTATTTTATTTGGAAAAAAAAAAAAAAAAAAAAAATTGGAAATAATAATTTTGTTTGCGAATTTAGTGTTCTATATCCCCTCACAAAAGTGCAAATGGATATTGCATTCGCAGTAAGAACCACGTTACTTTTTCAGAAAAAACCTGCTGAAGGTCTCTTGCAAAAAAAGTTTTGCAAAATATCTGTTACACATAATACGTGCTATATAGTTCATACTCTCCAATTTAGAAACGATGAAGAAATTACCAAGCTTTTGGAACATAGGTGTAAAAGTAGCCGTATTTTCTTTTACTTCATCAAATAATCCCAAGCTTAAATTAAATAATTTAAACTTATGTAGCTAATTTATTTGTATAAAATTAGTCGAGGAATATTTTATGGAAAAAGTAAGAGCACTAATTAGTTAATTCATCACTATAAAATAAAGTATTTCGATTTTAATATCATTCATTATTTTAAAGAATATACTTTTATGATATTGCTTTGAAAGAAAGGAAGCAAATTTTAATAATTCTGTATAATAATTAATGAAAAAAGAGGCTATACCAGTAATCTCATCATTACAAAAATTACTTATTTCAATGTCATACAATACTTTAAAATATATATTTTTATAAAATTGCACAAAAACGATGACAGCACATTTTAATAATTCTAAGTGATTTTCCAATATTTTTGAAAATTTGTACTTTACTCACAATATACACAAGAAAAATAAGCAAGAAGTTCAAATATTAAAAACATATTTATTTGGAATTATTTGTATATTGGAAAAACACATTTTTACGGATTTTTGGAACGGGGGCCAGGCGTGTAGCTCGGGGAGGAGATATGGAGATGTATCCCCCCTTCTCGAAATGTATTTTAACTTTAAAAAATTGGGATGTCTTGTTGCAAGTAAAAGTTTAACCACAGAAAAAGCAATAGCAAATTAAAATATTATAAATATTTTCGGGGAAAGGGGGGGGGGGGGATATCCTCTTATCGAAAATATGTTTTAACTTTTAAGAAATAGGGATTGCAAGTAATCTTGGTTGCAAATAAAATTTTCACCTCAGAAAAAGCAGTAGCAAATTAATTATATATATATTTTTGGTAAATATATACATTTCGGGGGAGGGGGGAATATATCGCAGATGCATAGCCAGAGGGGAATATATCCCCTCCTCGAAAACATATGTTAACTATAAGAAATTATGGATGTCCAAGTTTGGCGATGATCTTATCCTTTACTAGGAATGGAACTGGAAAATCTCTTTTCAAGCGGACTTATTCTATCTTTCCTTTTTATTTGCTGCCTGCTGACTATTCTATTAGTGGTAATACACCATTTTTGTCTGGTCTTGGTACTTGCAGATTTTCCTACAGACAGTGGCAATATTGTACAAGTGAATCGCGTATTTGAAGCTTGACGTTTTGCTTGGAAAACTAATTCTATTCTTCAATATAAAAGCACCAATTTTTTATTTTAAAAACAACATGGCATCTTGTTATTTAAATTCTTCATAAGAAAATGATCCACTGAAAATAAGCATCACCGATTAGTTTTTAGTTATTATTGTTTAAATATTATTTGTAAGTATTACTTTCCGAAATTGCTTAAGTGGTTGGGTGCATCCATAGAGAAATTAATGTCAATTTGAAAGAACTCCAATATAATCAATAGAAGAAGTCCTCAATTAACTTTCTAATAAAACCTCAAAAATTGGGTTTTGCATTAAAACTAAGGGATGCAAAATATGCGCTTAACAAACGTTTCGGCAAATGTTGTGCGGGAAATGAGAGTAAATAAAATTTAGATTTTTTTTATCTGCTAAGAAATTGTAAGTCGATCATTAATCGCGTCGTATATTTAATTAGTTAACTAATTAATTATCTAATTAAGGTAATTTATTTTAAAAGTATTTTCAATAATATTTTATACATCATTATTACAAATGCTTTCTGAGTATGGGTGCGCATATCCCCTCCCCCCAAAAAAAATCCTGGCTAGAAGCCTTTGGCTGGCGCGATTGCCACCTTTGTCCCCATGGATGCAATACAGGATACTTGAGGGAGGTGAGGGGGGGGATCAAAAAAGCTTGTGTTCAAACCATAATTGTTTAAAAATGCTAATTCGATTTTCAACTCAAGTGTTGATTAATAGTTATGTATTATTTGTTTGTTCGGAAAACAAATAATGCATAACTATTTTAACTCATATTTTCTTAATTTTCCTGTGAATTTTACTACTATTCATCACTTTATTTTTAATTTTTAAAAAAGTCAGCGAGGGAGGGGAAGGGTGTAAGTGCATCCTCTGGACCCTCCTTTACGGAGTCCATGGATCGGACAATTAAAATTAAATTTGGTGCACACACATAAATAAGAAAAAGAAAAAAAAAAAAAAAACCTCGAATTAGAGAAAACATTGGAAAAAATATAAAAATCATTTTTATTTGAAAATTTAAAGTTTAAAAATTAAAATTTTGATGAAAAACAGTTTTAATATAGTTGCAATACATTTTTTAATTTTGTCTAACCATTCAAAATGTATTACAACAATAAAAATAATACATTCAACTATACAGTTATCAATTATAATTCCATCTCATCCCTTGCAGAACTATCTCCATCCGATCCGAACATCATTTCAAAAACCGAAAAAAAATTTCCGTGGCTCAAGAAATAAACACGACAATCAATGTAAAACAGTGAAAAAAGGTACACAACCAACAAACCACTTCGTACGTGAGTGGTTGCTGCTCTGCGCATGCGTCGCTGACACACAGGCACCCGTTTAGCGTCCATTGATTTTGCACGTTTTAGTTTGGCTCGGATCTTCGCGACATCGACAAGTTCTCTGACCAAAATCTCCGCTGCATCTGACCGCTGGCCAACAACACACGTGCTCTTCAACACCTCGCAAACATCAACACCTCAAGGCTATAAACAAGCTGTGAATTAACAACTCATACGGAATCAACGGTTTAAAATGGCGACCACGGAAAACTCAGGCCGACGCAAGGCGTCCAAGCGACCGTTGCCTGCCGCGGTCCCAGAACCGGCCGCCAACGGACCGGTTCAGCCGACCGATCTGACGGGCTCGACGGCAAAGAAAGCCAAGCTGCACGAAGCTGCGACCAGCAAAATCAAGGTGAAAAAGGAGAATGATGGTAAGTAGATCTTTCTTGTTTACAATCTGGAATATTTTGGATATCATAAAGTTGTTTGATTGTGAAATCTATCGTAATTGCGAGATGTCCTGCACAATACTGAATCAAGGCCTTGCGTACAATTGCTTCCGATTCTTCCCTTATTTCTTATGTTTTACTTGTGTAATTAATAGGAATAAGTCTTTTTGTCTTTTTTAAACGAAATATCAGATAAATATTGAGTAGATGTTATTATTTGTGTCCCAAAAATTGCTGTAGTGAATATTTCTCTCTTTTTTTCAAATAAATTGCCTTCTTGAAACCCCGATTTCTCCACATCATCTATATTTACCTATAACATTGTATTTCTCAAGTAGTATTTAAAGTACTAAATATTTCCATATCGATCTTCTACAATGATCCTTGTCGAGCAGTATCAATATTTCCATTTTCCCTAAAAATCCCTGTGTCATCAGCCAAAAATCATTTTTCGCCGAAAACTTGGTTCACTCCATATTTTAAAATGAAAGTAAATGCAAAATGGACGTTCCCTTGTTCCCTAACCCGCGATCATGTGACGGCATGAGCCTCAGGTCGACCCCGTAGCAGTCACGAAGGCAGCAGCAGAGAAAAGGGCGAAGGAAGGAAGTCGAGCAATGGCGTCGGGTCCCGGTTGCTTTCGAGGCGGTGACGCCACACGGCAAGTCGCCGGGCAGCTGGGGCCGGGTGACTGTCGGAGTGTAGCGCCGCCCCAATCGATGCCTCTCTCCCCTCCTTTCTTTGAGTAGGAACCGGTTTGCCCCGATCGTCGGGGGCTGCCTTGCCGGGGATCGATCGGGGGCAAGAACCGGGGTTGCTGCTACTAAGCAATCGAGGTTATCGTTTGCGAGAGAAGGGTTTGCTTTGGGGAAATTTATTCTGGGAATTTATATATTTTAAATGTTCTTTAACTTAGATTTTTTTGGTCACTGAAATTTAAGTGCATAGAAAATTGGGAGTGTATGTTTTTTTTTGTTTTTTTCCTCTATTGTTTGTAAAAGCAATTTTTATATTTAGTTGACTCTTTTGACATTTGACTACACATTTAGTATTTTTGGTGCTAATTCACTGTTTATTTTTCCTTCCTACTTTTGGCATCCAATTGCCTGCTGTGTTCAGTTGATGCCTACTATACATTTTGTTATGCTGGTTTCTGTCAAGGTTGCTATTTTCATCAAGATAAAAATTATTTGCTTGATTGCACCATATAAAGTTGTCTTGTGGTTTTTAGTCTGTTTTGGGTCTATTCCTCGAGTGTGTGCAAATATAGCCAAGTCGATTTGGCACTTATTTTTAGGTGATAAAGCTCTAAATTTGCCAACCTTTTTTAGCCAGTCAATATAACTGCTACCGTATTGAATTGGTGGCATTTTGGCCTTGTCGCCAACTTTTCAAAAATGCGCGAACCCATGCACTCTTGCTAGGAATTTACCTTGTTTTGAAAGTATTGACATAGAAGAGATCACATTCGCAAGTGTGAATAAATAATACTTGACTAAGATTGTGTTTAAATTGCTTAATGGAAAACATTTGAAAACAGAAAGCCTTAGACCCTCAAATACGCCCAACACAGATTTTTAAATTATGTTGTGGTATGCTATTAATTGAAGAAAAATTCTGCCAAAAATTTGTAACAGCAAAATATTGTGTTGATTTATGATATTTTACTGATATTATAATTTTTGTTCACAGATCATGTCCGTGGATGGACATGGTGAAATACCAAGTTATAACTCGTTAGAAAATTCAAATTTAGGATTAAGAAGAGACAATTATACCGGGCTGTTGTAATTTGTTTCTTTCTCTATACTAAGAAACATAAGTATATATACATACCTATATAATTTCGTGACCGTATGAATGCCCTTGATATAATGGTATGGTCTCTTTAATTCTCTGTTTCCACTTTCATCTGTAAATAACTTTGTAACTTCCATAAATAACTTTGTAGTTTAAATAAACTAATGATTTAATAAAATTTCCAAGATGGCTGACTAAATGCCCTAAGAGCCAATGTTGATTACTACTGCCGTCTGTTGACTTTTGAAGTAATTACTAATATTTTGCTCGCAGACATGATATGTGTGGTACACATGTTCTTTAGGGAATTTCTTGAACTATGTTTTAAAAATTATTAGTTTCTATTTTTTATATACAACCTTATTAACATATTAATAAAAAAAATGCATTATTTTATTAAATTCCATTTTTTTTTTTTAGGTTTTATTCTCTTAAAGTATGAACAGGGTTCCCACGGTCATTGAAAGTCATTAAAAGTGCTTAATATTTTTGAACTTGTTTTCAAGGCCTTGAAAATGCATAGAAGTGCTTAAAAGTCCTTGAAAATGCTTAGAGATCCTTAAAAGTCCTTAATTTTTGCGAATGTTGTAACAACTGCAAAAGTTATAAAAATACAACTCGGACTTGCTATCCCCGCGTGACCACCACTTTTCTGCATCGTATTGGAATTCTCTGACATATTTGTACTATGCATCCACCAACTTGTAACTTTTTTTGACAGAATATACTTTATTAAAAATTTATATATAGACATGATGCCTAAAAACAAATTTTCAAAGGTCCTTAAAAACATTAGTTTGGTCCTTGAAAGTCATTGAAAAGTCATTGATTTTCTTTCTGTAATTAGAGTGGGAACCCGGATGAAGATAATTAAAATGTGGTAATTTTTTTTATTGAAGAAAAAAAATTTAAATAAGAAAACATAGCATAGAATAAGAAAAATATAATGAAAATTGAATAAGAAAACATGAAATAAGAAAAATATTTTAATAGGATATGATGTGTTTTTCTTGCATTTTTTAGGGGGAAATGCCTCTTATCCACTAAGGTGGTAATACCCTGAAAAATTTATTAACTCCTTAGATACAACCTCTAGACCGCGAGGTTGCGGGTTCGAGGTAAAAATGGTTCCCTTGTAAGATATGGGTGTTTGTAAATGTATGTTGGCTTGTCTAATGAATGTTTCGGTGCATTATAGCCCTCATGTTGCTGACGGCGCCAGATAATCTGAATACAACCAACCTTAGATACAACCAAAAGTGGTGGGATGGGTTTTAAATAAATTGTAATGTTTACCCTGTTTTTCTTGAAAACCGAGTCTATACTAGAAGACAACCTGATTTGGGCTCATTCAATGCTTTACAGCCATAGGGGAACCGGTTCCTACAGCGTACTCAGTGAGCTCACTTCATCCTGTCCTCTAGTATAGAGACATTAATCTGTTAATTGAATTCATAAAATTGTTAGCTACTAGTTTTGTGAATTTACTGGAATTTTGAGATTATTCTCAGTTGAAGTATTTGTGGAATTTTTCAACATGTTCTTGAATTGAGCATATTCTCATCTCTTAATAGTAGCTATTTTCATCAGACTAACATGCATGCACCTTGTTTATTACAATGTTATCTCCAATAATGTAAATAATACAGATGAGGACACTGAGGCAATTCATGGTAACTATTCGGGCTCTGGCGTTCAGGGTAACTATTTACAACAAAATAATTTTAAAATGTATTTTTCATTATCCATATTTTTTAATAATTCAAAATAAAACTTTGTGTTGTTGGGGTCCTGGGCTATGTTTAATCTAAAAAAAGGTGGCAGAAAATAATGAATGCTGACTGAATTTATTGCAGGGATTATGATAACTCTCTTAACATTTAAAACGATAATCCGAAAAAATTATTTGCATCTAACGAACTTTGGAAACAAAAGAAAGAGTGTTTGCAATGAAATAGCCTTTTTTCAAATTTTAGTAATTGATATACACTTCCAATATCTTTTTTTTTTTCAACTATAGGGCTTTGCCCTCAAGACTCGCAAATTGCTAACTCAATCCCTTGGTTTACTTCATAGTCTCCAAGTCATCTGCTTGGTAACACTCGGCAACCCCCAGGTATTGCTTTACAAACCAAGGGGGCTTCCCACCCTATTTGCTATGCTTTCAAATTGCTAATGCAATGCTCTTGGTTTGCTTCTCAGTCTCCAAGTCACCTGCTTGTTAATGCTCACCAACCATCTAGCTCGCTATTCGTGTAGATTGCTAACACAATTCCTGTGCACTCTCTTGGAGATTGCTTTGCAAACTCCAAGTTTTCCAAAAATACAATCAATTGAAATTAATCAAATTAAAGAATTCTAAAATGTAGTTCTTGGTAAACAAATTTGGACTTCAAGAGTAACCCCTTTTGTTTGTCTCACCAAATTAAATAAGATAATGCTCCAGACTTTGAAAGGGGAAAAAACATACACTTATAACAATAATTAAAAAAAAAAAAAAATGCAGACTTCTTTTGCCATGCGTCCTTGAGCTTCGGCAAGCGAAGAGCAACCCTCTCCCTTTCCATCATCGAGATTTTACTTGAGGTCCCAAAGTAGATGTATGGCCAATTGCTATTTATATTTCTGATGTTATCTCAGTTGTAATCTGAGCTTTTTATCTCTCAAAACTTTTTAAGTGGACTTTAAAATTTTATTGAACGAGAGTTAATGAATTTTTTTTAATTCTGGTGAGCATTTTGACATTTACCGATTGTTTACTAATTGTGTTTAAAATTCAGAGAACTTGTATCAAATACACAATTGTTTTAAAATACATAATTATTGCCGATAGAATTCATTTGTATTATGGATACATTTTAACAGTAGATCTGTAACAAAAACTAAAATTTTAAAATTGTGACTTTATCAGACAGGTAAACTAATTGCGATTAACATTTCAGAGCTCCACCTAAAATTTAAGATACCTTAATGCATTCATAAATATTCTAATCCTTACTTATAATATAGAGTGATGTATTATATTGAGAAGAAACATTTGCTTCTGCATAAAAAAAAATCTTTTAAATTCAAAGTGCTAAATGTTTTCAATTCAATAAAAAAATCATTTAGGATAAAATTAGAGGTTTAAAAAAAATATGTATCGGAAAGTAATCAACATGTTTACATATCTGGAATTATGTAGTATTTCTCTTGAAATCAACTAAGCATTGCTTAAATGAAATGATTCAATTTATCATGTGCAATAGTAATGTCAATTGACTGCATTTTATCAATCTTTATTTTCTAAAATGTGCGTTGCGTCGCAGTATATAGCCTTTAATTGCAGGATATTAAAAGTAAAGTATAAACTGCTCTACTAATTTCTTTCTTAGGTATAGTTAAAACATTTAAATTAAATTATAGATTTCAAAATAATAACATAAAAATGTAATTATATTTTTATTCAACAGTTACAATCAGTCATAAAGTGAACGATTCTGAAAATCATGATAAAGAAAATCTTGGTGCCAAACAAGGTATGTATTTTCTAAAACTTGTATTAATTGTTGTAAAAAGTAATATTTGTACACATTTAGTAAGAGCAGTAGGTAATTACGTATTACCCTGTTAACCATGGAGGGACAAAAAGTTTGCCAAACAGATTCCTTTAGTTCATCGAAATGGCCAATCTAGAGGGATGCTTGGTTCATCAGGTATTTCACGAGAATGACCACACACTTCTCCAAACTGGACTTCTGCTGTGCGAAGGCCGTACAAGCTTTTTGTCGTCGACGAGATAATGCATGAGTATTGAACAGTATTTGCCACTATGGCTGAGGAAATATATACCATGTGTTTTTTTACTATTATTTCTTAATGATGTTATTCGGTAACATAAATTCTTGGGCTAAAATATTAAAAAAATTCTAAAGTATGTTTCGGAATGTGCGATACTCCTCACTCGACATTCTTTGAAGGGATAATCAATCTCCTTTTTGGAAACTTTCGAGTCCCGTGTTAGGCATGGGTGTTTGTAAATGTATGTTGGCTTGTCTAATGACGAATGTTTCGGCGCATTATAGCCCTCGTGTTGCTGACGCCGCCAGATAATCTGAAAACAACCAACCTTTTTGGAAACTTACTATTCAGTGTTTTACGTGGCTCAGTTCTGTGTACTATAACAATGGTCTTGAGAGGATTAGGGCATAGGAGCCACCCTTTCTAATCTGTGGGTTGGGAAACTTCCCATTCATGATTTGATGCATAGATATCGAGAAAGGGAGGCGAGTAGATTTTATATCCTTTCTACATTTCCTCTCAGGAATCATGTGAATATGTTTTACAGCTTTTTCATTATGTTTTAAAATATGGCGACCCTGCTTACTTATAAGTGATATTTACATTTTGTAATCTAAATATCTGAAATCTTTATTTTTCAATCTAGCATCTGTATCTGTAGAATTTTTTATTTCATAAAAAATTCTTAAATAAATGTTCTAATTTCAGTGCTTGTTTTTAATTGGACCTCTGAAGAATTGGAACACCTCATTACAAACTTGTCTGCCTGTTTACCTCGTAATGATAATGTGAAATACACTACTCTCATTGATAAGTTGGACTGGGAGAAAGTGAGATTTGGTCAGTATACAGCTGCACAGTGTAAGGATAAGTGGATGCAAATAGTAACAAAGGTAATTGAGTTTTATAGCAATAATTAATAGTAATAATTTAATAAACTATTGATATTAGTTTATTTCTAAGCACTTCATTCTGCAGTAAATGTGTTCAGTAATAACATTATAGTATTACGGTACTATTACATACTATTTAAATATCATTTAGGAAACCATCTGTCAACTATATTTAGTCCTTATGAGCTTAATATAGTTTACAGGGGATTTCCTATATGATATTTACATTAAATATAATAGCATCACAATACTATATGATCTAGTGTTATATAACATTTCTAAAAATATCAGGAGGAATACCTTCGATAAATTATCATTGCCTTTTAAATTATGTTTTATACTGCTTCTTTTTGTTCAATTTATAAAAGCATGTTTTCAAGCAGATGATATTTTTGGAATGAAATAAAGAAATGCAGAGAAAATGATAAATTGTATGTCAATAGTAATCTTTCTCAATACATGGTTATCCTTTAACATATGCCAATTTTTTAATTGATATATGACCCAATTTTTAAATTAAACAAAAATAATATCTGTGGTAAAAGTCAATCTCCTCATCACCTCATCAAATTTATTATTTTGACAATATCCTTATACATATTTTATGCAAAATTTATATGATTGAGAAAAATGTGTGCATTTTTTTTTTCTAGCTTCGTCGTTTCCGTACATTAACTGATATGGTAACTGATGCTAAGGCCTGGTTGAAACGTCCATGGTCATCGTACAGTTCTTCCAAAAAGCAGGTAATTAATATCTTAGATGACAAATGATAGCTTTGTTTTGCTAAATATTTTATTAATCATTGAGGAAAGAAAGCAGAAAGGAGTTCTACCACAAACAGTTACATCAGGAAGTTAATTTTCATTAAAGAACTCTTTAACTAAAAAATTTGTTTAGTTATTACGAATATTAGCATAGTCGAATGCTACTAACCTGAAAGTGAATGAATTTTAGTCTGTATGTTGATTGAAAATCCATTAGTTTAAATAATGATTATCTTCGAATGCAATACACTCGATTGTAATTTCTCCAAGCAGTTGTCTTTTCTACTTTATTTCTTCCTCTGTGCTATTTATAAATTTTTTCGTGTTTGTGTGTTATTTTGTGGGTAAATCTATATAAACTAACACGATTTTTTGTTTTAAACTTTAATGTTGAACATTATTTGTATTAATTGTTTTTGCTTTTTCCTTCTTTAGAAACATCCAGAGATGCCAAAAAAGCCTCTTACTCCATATTTCCGTTATTTCTTGGAAAAGAGAGAGAAGTACAGCAAAGATAACCCTGAGATGTCCATGACGGATCTTGCAAAACTGCTATCAAAGAAGTTTCAGCAGCTACCAGAAAAGAAAAAGGTTAGCACTATTTTGTTTTATCTCGAATTTACTGTGGAAGAATTGAATGAAGTTGTCATAATTCATAAGTTGAGAACAAAATTTGTGTTCATTATTCAAAGTATGGAGAAAAAAAATTTGGTAAATTTTTAAGAAATTGGATCCTTAAAGGCTTCGGTTTCATAATTTCTTACTCTAACGGTAGGATTAAAAAAATGCATCCTTAAGAGTTTCTATTTTAGTATATTTTACTTTGATGGACATTCTGGGTTGTTAACACATCTATCTTTGAGCTCTTTTTATACTTCGATACAAGTCTGCTTCCATTAATTTCTGGATGTAAATCAGGTTGCTCAGTACAACACTTTTTACTAACCTATGTGGGTAGGCATGCAACAATAGAAGTCAATTGTAATTTTTTGTGATAAATTGCAACTTATACTACATGTACTTGAATTATTACTTTTAGACCTCGTATATAAAAATAAATATTCCTAAAATTGCCATTACAATTCTTTTACTTAGTTCTAACCTTCTAATTAAAAATAATAGTAGTAAATATGGGTTATGTGTTTGTTAAATGATGATTACTAAAAATTGCCTTAAAAGATAAAGTTAGGAATATCTAAATTTTGTTTGTCCTATTAGTTTAATGAACTTAATACATTATTTTTCAGCAAAAGTACAGAGAAGCATATGAAAAAGAAAATGAAGGTTATAAACAGGAATTGGAAAAGTTTAAGTAAGTACATGCAGGGGTCACTTTCACCCTAAAATTGTACTTGAATTTTTAGATAATTTCTAAAAAAAATTGATCTGGAAAATCCCCCTCCCCCAGTATTCCACCAGGTGAAAAAAGTGGATTTAATTCAATCTGCATGTTTGTCAAAATAGTATAATTGTTTAATTATATAACTGTTGTTTTGCTAAAAATTTGTTTTACTTTCAATTTTTTGAAAATTAGCAGTTTTTTGCTGGTATTGAAAAAAGCTTTCAAAAGAATATGTCTGTTAGGAGCACATGTCAGCTTCAAAAGAAACATCCCTAAATGATTTTAAATTATCCCTAAAATTTTGGGGAATTATTCCTAAAATGTTTCTGAAATTTTTTAAATTATCCCCCAAATTCCTATCTAAATTTTTTCGAAAACTCACTGCGCCCCTTTTACATGGTTTAAAACTTAAGGGGACATAGTACCCAAAAAAAAATTCAAAAATTGTACCACTAAAATTTAAACTATAGTAATTTTACATTGTGTTGATGGTAAATAAACGTAATTTAACCTACAAAAATATTTTGAATAAATAATTTTTGATTAATTCAATTTATTCAAAAAATTTCAAGCTTTTTTCGAAATGCTACTCCTTCCACAATTTTAAGTTTTTGTACATGAAATTTTTACAATATATTCGTATTATAATTGTTAATAATAGTTAGTATGGATTTGAAGATGCAAGCTATGGAAATGGTTATGTTTTTACACTTAAAACAGCAGAAAAACAATGTTTTGTTTCCCCCCCCCCCCCCAAGTTTTCAACTTTTTAATTTAAAAAAAACAAAAAAAAAACATAGCACACTTTATTCCATACTAACTTTTGTTTATCAGATGTATATAAATACACTATAAACATTTCCCAATCCTAACTAAATTTAGAAAAAAGCCTTAGCGATTTAAACAACACTCAAACTGAAAAATAATGAACTGAAAGAAACAGTGTTAAAGATTTCTTTTTCAGCTTTGATAGTGTGAGAGGGTTTAGAAAATACGATATAATTTTTTATCTATCAAAGGTACTACAGTCAAACCTCATTAAAACGAACTCCAAGGGACCTTTAAAATTAATTCGTTTTATCCGTAGTTCGATTTATCCGAAAAACAATAAAATAATTTTTTAAAAACTATTAGAATTTCATGCGATTTTCCGAAAAACAATTTTAGTTCCTAATGCATATTTAAGTAAAAGCGATAAATTTCAAAATTTTCAAAGAAAAATACAATATTTATATCACTAATTCAAAAAGTTTCAAAAGTAAAGATTTAAAAGCTAGACTGTTTATGAATTGATTACAAGAGAAATTTTTTTTAAACTATCGTATGGTAAAAGGCGTATGGCTCAATTTTTTCATGATTCTTTAAAATAGTGGACAATATGCTTTTGGGTATTTCAAAAGTAGCAGCAATTTCTGTTTTTGTCTTAACTCCATCATCAACTTCATTGAGTAAAGCATATTTTTCTTCCAAAGTTAGGATTTTTTTACTTTTAGAACTCATTCTAAAATACGCGCTTTATTCTCGATCTACCTTCACAAGAACAAGGACAGATAACGAATGGCAACTGGAACTGAAGGTGAACCGACGAATCCAGTGAATGGTTTGTCACGGATTCCAGAATTTTAGCAAAAAGACTTAGAAAAAAAGAGTCAGCATTTCAAGTAGACAATAAAAGGGAGGGTTCGGGACTATCACAGTGTCGCCTGTAGATCCCTCTTTGAACCCCTGGAGATCTCAACAAGTTCAAAACCGGTAATTAGATGACGTGAAACATATGGCATATCCATCGTCCTGGTAGCTTCCTTCCTCAGGGGGATTCTTCATGTTTGAACTGTCCTCGGGGTCAAATAACTCGAGTGGAAACATACGCCCCTTATTGAAGTCTTTTAATCACTCCAGGAACGTATACATGAACTTGACAATAGGTTTGGATCTGATTAGTTGGAGAGGGGGGAGCAGCACAGATCAACTGGTTTTAAGTAGTTGGTGAAAGTAGAAAATTGTCGCAAACGGGCAAAACAGCCAAATACCTAGAGGCGAACTAGTATACTGGGTCTTTGTTTGAAGACTTTTTGTGAAAACGAAGTTGATAACAAGTGAAAAACGACTTGTTAGTTTTACAGAATGGAAGTTTGAACGTTAGGGATTTCACATACGAGTTCGACTAATCCGATAGTCCGTAATAAGTTATTTGTATGTACAGTAGGACAGGGATCGTAAATAGTTCGTTTTAACAGTAATTCGTTTTAAGCGTGTTCGGATTAATGAGATTCGACTGTAGTATAAATTTTTGCACAGCTATTCAGAAAGATATTCTCCACATCATGGGATAAAAATTAAAAAATTTATATTTTCGTCATTTTTTGTGTACCATGTCTCCTTAAGTTAAATAAATTTACAATTCGACATTATTTTCTCTTAAATCATTTAATTGTTATTGTATTAGTCAAGTTTGTGTCTGATCCTTTTAATAGTTTCTATTTGTAATGCATGTGTACATTTTAGGAAAAGTCATCCAGATCAATTTCCAGCCCCTGAAATGAAGCATCACGCTGCCAGTAATGGCGGACCTGACAAACCTCTCAATGCTTTCACCATCTTTGTGAATGATAAATTAAAGAAAACAGAATTCAGCCAGGTCTTTATTTTCATCTACGTATTTCATTTACCTAATTTCAATATTGTTATACTTTTCTACCATGATAAATAATTTTCAATATTCTGAAGAAAAAAAATATATAATGCAAAAATCCGTGAATCAAAAACTCACTCAGAAACTTAAAAGATATCAAAATACTGATAAAACGCTTCAGTCCTAATTCTACTGGAATGAGACTGAGAAAATTATTAAAATTAAAGTGCAATATACACAGTAAAATTTTCATCAAATAGTAATTTTTATAAAATTATCAATTTATAATACAGTAAAATTAAGATAAGAATGTTTTAGTATAATGAAAATGTGTTAAGATAAGAACTTTTCACTCTTTCAAAATTTTCTAAAGTTTGAATGAATCAACCTTAAACTTCATCTCTTAGTTTTGCTATTGTCAGATTGAGAATAGAGTTTCTCCAAATTTAACATTATTCATTGTGGGATATCACAAGGAGTATTCCGACTAAAGAACTTGGACTATGTCCTGAAATTTTTTAATTTTTTTATTTTCAAAATCGTATCAAATTTAGCGTCAAAACGGCGATTTTTTTTGCCATGCATGCCTCTTTATGTAAGCTATAATAGAAGTTTTATTTTTTTAAAAATTGGAAATAATCTGGGATTTTGGTTGCATTCCTGTTATGTTTAATTTTAAATATGAAACGGATGTTTAGAAATTAATTGGTAACAGGCAAATTACCAAAAACACCCCCTAAATTTAACAGGAGGACATCGCGATTACTCGTGTCCAAACAGAAATATTCTTTTTAAATTCTTAGTGTAAACATTTGATAGTTATCAACCTTTAACTAAGTTATTCAAGTTTTTCAAATTCTTTTCTTCACTATTTTGAAGGAGGCATGGTAAAAATCCAGCGAAATACACTTAATCAAAATACGTACAAAATGGCCATCAGAGTTTACTTCGGCGCCAGAGTTTACATGGGAGACGGCGCCCTACAATCCACCTGCTAATGAAGCACGTTATATGGACATCTACTCAATGGTTTCAGTCCCTGATATATATGTTGCGCATTTGAACATGCATGCGCCACAGCCAATTTCAGTAGGGGTGATCCACATATTGCATACTGTTGGGAGGGGGAAAAACGAAAGTTTTTCGAATTCTTTCAGGATGAAATTTTTTCTGAAAAAGGGCAGGATGGGTGCTATTTTTATAAAAAAAGGGCAGGCAGGGCGCTCCGCCCCTCGAAAAATGCCTAGGATGAACTCTGATAATAGTATTATGAAAATGACCTGCAAGAAAAAGAAAATGGGCTTAAGATGTAATTACTCTTCTGTCTTTGAGGATCTTGACTTTGCGGACGACATTGTATTGCTCTCATCAAAATTAAAAGATCTATAACAGAAAACAGATCTCCTTACTAAATATGCCGAAATGATTGTACTACAGATTAACAGGATCAAATAAAAAACATTATATATCAATCAGAAAAGTGACACAGATATACACATTAAAAATGAATCCTTATAAAATTTTGACGCTTCTTCATATATATGCGCAACATTGAACACCCAAGGTGGAACAGATGGTGATATACAAAACAGAATTGCCATGTCTCGCATCTGTTTTAGAAGCCTGAATAAGATCTGGAAAACATCTAATATGACTCTGAGGGTTAGATAAATTTTTATAAATCCGTAGTAAGATGAGTTCTTTTATACAAATTCGAAAATGGAAAATTATTCGAAACATGGAAACTCGCAACAATACAAACAAAAAGTCTCGAGGTATTTAAAAATAAATGCCGAAGAATTATAATGAAAATTTTCTGGCTAAACAGGGTTCCCACGGTCATTGAAAGTCATTAAAAGTGCTTAATATTTTTGAACCTATTTTCAAGGTCTTGAAAATGCTTAGAGGTGCTTGAAAGTCCTTGAAAATGCTTAGAGGTCCTTAAAAGTCCTTAATTTTTGTATATGTTGTCCAACTGCAAAATTTATAAAAATACAACTCAGACTTGCTATTCTCGTGTGACCGCCACTTATCCGCACTGTATCGAAATTTTCTGACATATTTGTATGCATGCGCCAACTTGTAACTGTTTTGGTAGAATATACTTTATAAAAAATTTATATATAGACATGATGCCTGAAAACAAATTTTCAAAGGTCCTTAAAAACATTAATTAGGTCCTTAAAAGTCATTGATTTTCATTCTGTAATTTGAGTGGGAACCCTGCCAAATACCATTAGCAATGAAATGGTTTTACACAGAGCAGAATTAACATCGATAGAAGAAACAATAAGAACTAGAAGATGGTGCTTGACTGGTCACATTCTCAGAATGAACCAAATCAATATTCCATTCATTGCCCTAACTTGTGCACCTGAAGGTAGGTGACGGAGGGGTCGTCTTCGTCTGACCTGGAGAAAAATGACGGAGAGAGACAATACCAGATGGTTGAGCTGGAGTGAAGCAAGGGCTGCTGCAGTGGACAGTAGGGGCTGGAGATCTAGACTTAAAGCCGTATGTGCCCCAGGGCACGACAAGAAATGATGATGACTCAATTTTAAAAATTTAAAAGTGTTTTTAGTATTGCATGAAAGTTTAATAAAAATATATAAAATTAAAAACTTTTTGATAAAATTAATTTTTTTTCACAAAAATAGGGCCGTGTAAAAAACCCCCAACTTGATAGACTCCTGATATTTCAAATCTGGTGTTTACCACAGGTTAAATGTTCTTTTTTACTATTTTTTTTGTTTTAATTTGTCATTTCTTCAGCTAAGGAAGAAATCAAATATTGTTGTGAGCCTTGGATTTTTCCAAAAATTGAAATGGCTCTTCTCAATTACACAAAGAATAAAAAGAAATATTCTCTCTATAAAAAAAAAAATAGCTGGTTCCGAAGTTGGAAAATTTTAGATTTTATTGAAAATGCTACAAATTTCCTATTCCAAAATATTCAAAAAAAGAGTTTCCAATAAAAAAAGTAATGAAGCAAATAGAGATACATGTGTATTTAATCAGTATTTTATATATATATACAGTGGTAGAAGTGGGGGGGAAAAGGTGGGGGGACGGCCAAAAGTTGGTAACAAGTGCACCCCCTCAACGATAAATTTTATAATTTCGTTTCTAATAACAATAAATTTATAACAATTAAATAAATATCAATTAACTAGTAGAAAGGAAACAATTTTCAACACGAACAAGGGTCCAAAATTTATCGTTATTTTAATGAATATTCTGCGACTTAGTTTTTTTACTAGGAAGTAAGAGATGAAGTGAAGTAATAATTCAACATTATATACAATACATAACTGTTTATTAGATTTAAATATTGCCTCTAAATAAGCATACTTTCATAAAATTAAATTAATAAGGAATTCCAACTTTTTTTTTTTTTTTTAAATACTTTGTCTTTATATTTTTTCTAGTTCGTCCAAAGTTAAAATTTGACCAAGTGAAAATATCTATATCTTTATACAAAGTAGTATAATACATTTTTATAGCACTATGACATAAATAGTTTTTTTTTCAGTGACTTAAAACTTTTTCTCAGTGTCATTACATTTCGCATTTCCCTACATGCTTGGTATATTTTTTAAGAAAGTCTATGCTTAATTAATTTTAGTACTATCTAATATCCCATGCTCAGTATTGCTTAATGTTCAAAGAAATTTATAAACAAAATTAGTGATAAAAACTGAAAAATATAGTCGGGAATAAACAAAACAAATTATACAATTTTGAATTACATGACTCGGAAGACAGTGATAAGATGAATTTGTTTCAACAATTTTGGCATCGATAGTATATACAAGTATTGTATCGTGCATTCAAAAATTGAAAGTAAAAAAATTGCAAAATGATATTTTACCTTCTTAAAGAAAATGTTTGCATTTTCCAGCTTTCTCGTTTGGCTTCATGGATAATTTTTCCTGCACATTTATGAGTTTTACTGGTTTTGTGTTTAAAAATCTGCTTTCTTAAGGATTCTCGTTAGTCAAATTCCTTGTCTTCATGTGGCAAAATGTTACACCCTACCCATTCGTTAGAAAGTTTCAAACCTTGTTTTTTTTCTGGTTCCAAGCTTTTTAGCAGCCTTTTGTATGTGTTGCATCCAAGTTTTTGTTCTTCACAAATAAGCCATGGATACTCGTTATATTTCTGAAGGTGCGTATCATTTTGTGCCCAATACTTTGGATAATCATTACTGCAGTGCGTTTTTGCTTACTGTTGCTGCCACGTGCTAGATTCTCTCTCCACGTGGTCTCTTCAACTTGATGCACTCGCACATTTTCCACTGCTCCTTCCTCAACGTTCTGTAGTGTATCGGAGTCATTTTTCTTACAGTTTTGTAGCCAAATATATCAATCTCATCTTGTTTTGTACTAGATGGATTACGAATACAAATGCCGTTTAGAATCAGAAGTAAGAGTTAATTGTTAAGTTGGAAGAATACACGGTTTTCTACTAATAATCAACAAAACACAAAACATTTTAAAGTAAATGGTCGAGGACAAAACAGGAAATGATAGTGCAATAAATATGTCTTTTTCTATCTACTCCTCAATAATCCCAGACAATGGGCGCTGAAACTCACAGCGCATTTTCAAGAAAAATTGACTGAATCTGCTAAACAAAAGAAAAATGAAAGTATAAAAATAACAAACAGCCAGAAAAAGCAGAAGTAATGAAAATGGTTAATTCTATTTCCCCCCCCCCCCCCCCCCCTCTCCCCTTTTAGTTTTTAGACGGATTGAATGTTTTTTAAAATTGGGGGAATAGATTTCTGTAGTTTTAGAAGTAGGGGGGTGGTTTTAGAAGTGGGGGGATGGATTTCAGTGTTCTTAGAAGTGGGGAGACGCATGGGTATTTTCTGGACAAGTGGGGGAACGCGTCACCCCTCGGCTACCCACACTTCTAGCACTGTATATATATAATCCAAAAGTAGAAAGCCTGGTATGGCAGTTTTTAAATGCCTGTAGGTGGAATCGCATGGGAGGCTTAATATCTTATTTCAATGGTTTCTATGTGTATGGAATGGTGTTTTTTAGTTGAAGCACTTTTTTAAAATTAATGAGCTAAATAACTCCAGTTATATTTTTCTGTAATTAGCTTTTTTTATTTCTGTTTTTAATTGTGTTTTTGTGGTTTTAGGTCGATCGACGAGAAGCAATGGAAAAGCTCCGCAAGCAATGGAGCAGTTTGAACGACATCAAAAAAGTTAAATGGATAAGGAAAGCTATTCAAGAAGAACAACGTTACGGGGTACTTAAGGGATTTTTTTTCTGATTTTAATCAATATTTAAGTCCACAATGTACTTATTTTGATTTTGTTTAATTATAGGCTGAGGTAGAAAAGTATCGTACTGAGCATCCCGATTTCCATCCTGAACCAATGAAAGCAGTCTTGAGCAAAGCAGAAAAAGAACTCAAGGACAGATGTGATGGCAAGCCAGAACGACCACCAAAGTAAGAAATTCTAAAATACTAACAGATTTTAATAATTGTAACTTAACATCCACATCAGATTATCCACATGTATTTATCAGGGGGACAAAAAAAAATGCTTAGACCCTTTTAACATCTTATTACTTGTAAAACCTTACAGTTATGTATGGGTAAATTTATTCTGTAATTCGTATAGTGCTGTGCTTTTGAAATTTTGTAAATTAATCTAAGGAGTATTCATTCACAAATAATTTATAGTACTAAATTCTTGTAGAAGTTTGGCTTGGGACCTAATTAAAGAACAATTAAGTTGTGCTTGTTAGTTAGAGCCCTGATACATTCATTTTAAAATCTGACCAACATCCTTCTTCCTTTGTTGATGCAAACCTTTTCTGTGCTCTGTGAGCTTAGAAACATCCCTGTCATCGTAAAACTTCATTAACAAACCTGTTTGCTTTTTCGAATCGTATATCATCGATGTGCAGATTCTAGATTCAATGACTTCACAGTCGTACCACTTGTCCTAATTTCTACAGGATCTCTTCTCTTTTCGATATACTACTTGCACATTAATAAATTTGTGTTTTCTCTTTGTCATCCGATTTGAATAAAATTCAGTTAATAATACTTTTTGCGTATATGATAAAATTTCACTATGCATTAATGAAGGTAAAGACTGCAAAGAAGCTGCTTGAATGATATCATTAAGTGTTGATTTAAAGTATTAAGTATAATTGAAACCCCAGTATTAAGTTGAATTGAAAGTTGTGTAATGTTCCATTCCTCTAGTTTTATAGATATTGCAATGTTTCTAATGTATGCCTATTAAACTAACTACAATATGACATTGTACTGGCCCCACGAAAATCTTATTTTCGAAAGGTTGTTGGGATTTGGGGTCATTTCGGGTTGTCAAATAAGATTACTGTAGTTTTAATTTTCAAAGGTTTAAATTCTATTATCATCAGACCTTTTATTATGCTAAAATTATCAATACAGCTTCTGTTTGTCAACCGTGTTGCTTTACACCATTCAATTCCTCTGCTTGAAAAAGTCTATTCTGCTTTATTGTTTATTTTTTTTGCATAGTTGAATATAAAAAAATGTGTTAAATGAGTGTATTCTTTGTCCAATTAATGATTCTTTCGTAAGGTTTTTTTTTTTTTTTTTTTTTTTTTTTTTTTTTTTTTTTTAAGTACTGTTTTGCAAAAAAGTTGTTTCTTACTTTTCAAATACATGTACATAAATATTTCCGATCTCTTTATAATCGGATATTTTTAAATTTTGTGTTATCTTTATGCGTCATAATCAACTTAATTTTCTCTTCCAGTTCAGGGTACAGTTTATTTTCACGTATTAAATTGAGAGAATTGAAAGATCTTCCTTCCAAGTCAAAAATGGGTGAAATTTCTAGAATGTGGAAAACTTTGTCGGATGCTGAAAGAGAAAGTCTAAATAAGCAGGCTCAAATTGTAAGTTGTTAGTTTGACTTTTGAAAATTTTTTAGTGTTATGTAGATTAAAAATTCCTGAAAAAAAAAGGGGAACACATTAAAAATTATAATGATTCTTATTCTAATTTATTAAAAAATAATTCAATTTCAAAGTGGATAGTGGTTATCTTGTTTGTAATTTATACTTGTACAAGGTTAATTTAAGCTTGATATTTTTTAGACCTGTGTAATACTTGAGTTTGATAAACTTTTTATAAAAACAGAGTATTTTCAATTATTTAAACAAAATTCTTATGAAAAAGACGTCTGTCGCAAATACTTGAATTTTAAATAAATTAATATGATTCATACTTTTTGAAAGAAGTTTGAATAAAGCAATGATTAGTACTCATAGCTAATTGCAACTGGAATTTGTATTTCCAACGTGGATTGATCCATAATAATTTAAGATTTTAAGTAAGACCTTTAAATGAAAATTGTCTAATCAGTATTCAAATTCTATTAAATCTTGAGGTCAGATCTTTCTAAGTAAAATTGTCCATTTAGAAAGTTCACTAATTCAAAATGTTTTATTGTTATCTTAATCAACTTAAAGTAATAACATAAATTACTGTTTGTTTTAAATTATTAAGTATAATTTCAACTCTTTAAAGTAATTTAGCCAATCATTTTATAAGCTAAACCTATCAAGTTAACCTTCTTTTGTGGCATTGCAGGCCATTGCCAAATACAAGCAAGAGTATGCTGCCTACCTGAGCAACTTACCTGATGACGAGAGACTGAAGCTTGAAAGTGAAATGAAGCCAGCCGGCAAAAAGAAACCGGCCAATAATCACATAATCATTGAAACTGTCAACAATGATGTCAACGAACTAGAAGCAATTGATGGTGCTAGACCAAAGAAGCCTTTATCTGCTATGTTCTATTATCAGCAAGAGAAGTTTGCGGTTGCCCAGCAGAAGCATCCTGAAATGTCCAAGCAGAATGTCATGAAACTCCTTGCTAAAGATTACAATGATTTACCTGAGAAGAAAAAGGTACAGAATTTTACTAGGACATCTTTAAATAGCTTATTTCAGTATCATGTTGTAGAATATTTATGTACAGCTTCAGTACACCAATTTTGCCACTATTTGTTAATGTCATAAAGTACAATTGGAGCTACAGTGATGGTATTTCTACTTGTTAATTGTAGGGTTATTATACCAAGTAGTACATTATAGAACTAGAAGTGTATTATTGAAGCAATGGACAATTCCCGCTTTTAATTTTTTTTTATTATTCAATGGACGATTCCCGCATTTTTTAAAAACAAGTGAAATTAGTTTATATTTATGAAGAATTTCTTTCCGATTCCAAATATTTAAACAAAAGTTCTTTTAAAAAATTAATTATTTATTTATTAAGAAAAGAAAATGCTTCAAAACCAGTCCGATCGAAAAACACAACAAAATCTGTGACGTCAAGGATTCTTTCTGTTTCAAGGGTTATCGTTAGGTTTCTGCTAAATAGTTGGCGTTGAAATATTTGGTGCTGGTAGACCATTGCCATATCTCATTGGCATCTCACGTTGGCGCGATTTGCGAGAAACTTGCAAAACTGGTTTCCGCTGCCGCATTTCAAGCCAGGATGTTTGGGAAGCCTTGACATCACATTCAATTCGAGCCAAATGAATAATTTTCTCGCCAACGTCTAACAGGGAAACTTTAATTGCAAATTAAAAAAAAGAAAAAGCGCATTGAGCAGACATTTTTCTGTTTAGGGTCTTTTCGAAACATTTAGAATTGATTGAATAAAAAAAAATTATAAAGAAATGCGGGAATTGTCCATTCTAAATGTTTTTAAAAGGCCATAAATGCACAAATTTCTGTTTACTGTGCTTTTCCTTTTTATAAATTTGCAACCTAAGTTTACTTATTAGTTTTGGCAGGAAAAACGATTCATTCGGCTCGAATTGAATGTGACGTCACTTAATCTGAAACAACTTGGCTTGAAACGCGGCAGTGGAAACCAGTTTTACAAGTTTCTCCCAAATCGCGCCAACCTGTATGGGATATGGCAACTGTCTACCAAACCAACGCCAACTATTTGGCAGAAACCTCACAATAACCATAGAAACGGAAGGATGTTTTGACATCACAGCTATAGCGGATCATTTCGATTGGGGTTTCGGTGCAATTTCTTTTCTTAATATTTAAATAACTAATTTTTTTAACAAACTTTTGTTTGAATATTTGGATGAAATTCTTCATAAATATAAACTGATTTCAATCAATTTTAAGAAATGCAGGAATTGTCCATTAATAAGTTCAAGAATTTATTTAAAGTTCTTATGCTGATCAATGTATACTGACACTACACTCCGCAAGTTGTCAATTGTAGGGCTAAAACCTTTGGCATTTCTTCAATGACCTTTGAAACAAAGTTGATTCAGATTTTGATTACTATCTTTTGTTAAGATTGACATAGTTTTGATTATCAAATGTATTTATAGATATTTTAATTTTTTAATGACTCTCAACTTGTTTTATTTTGTGAGTTTGAATAACTTTTTATATTTTTTACTGAATGTGTTGAAAATTATATCCTTTAAAATGGAGCACTTAAAGTATTTTGTTTTAATCTCAATTACTAAACATTAAAATCCGAGTGAAACTGAGTCAAATGCCCAAATTATGGTTAAAAAGTTGTTTCAATGTTAATAAACATTTAACAAAATATTAGTTTTTAGTATTTCATTAATTATTTAGTATTAATTCCCTATTTCAAAAATTAATATGTTTAAGTGAGATAGTATTTAAAAACTATTATTGAACCTTAAAAAATAGCAATTGCTGTTAAGTAGCACTTCTGTGTTGAATATTGTATGCAATGTGTTTCTGTGTTGAATATTGTGTCGTATTTATTGAAAACTTTCAAATTATGTTTTGCATGGTTAATGATAATTCTGTTTTACTCAATGTATTATGTTCGTCATAGGTTAAAGGTTAAAATTTATTTCTCCTTTTTAACATACATTTGATATAACATATTTCCTAGGATAAGTACAAGAAAATAGCTGAAGAAGCCAAGAAAGCCTATGATGATGGTTCAACATCAAAAGGGTAAACAAAATAGTTTGTCTAAATTTATCTAAGATATCTCCTCAGATTCTTAAACTTTTAGCTTGTAAATTAAAAAAAGTAAATTACGTTTTAGGAAACATGAAACAAGTGGAAAGAAGAAACTATTCAAAGGAGAACCAAAACGACCTCCTCAGTAGGTTTTTCTCAAATTTTGAAAATGTTTTTTAAGTTCAATTTCAAGGTGTTATTATTTGAATTTTTACCTTAAAATAATCTTTTTTTTTGGTTTTTAAGAGGACTTAAAAATATGCAGAATAAAAGTAATAAGTAGAAGCATCTTTTGTTTTACATTGCTAACATTTTTTATATTACATTGCTTCATTTGTATGACGAGATTGCATCTTATTTTTTAAATCCTTTATATTAAATTTGATTTTGTGTGTCGATGGCAGCAGAATCTGCGGCCTAATGGACCCCCTTGCTGTCATCCAATCGGGCTAAAACTTGGCAGATAGATTCAATGTTGATGCATTCTATCAAATTTTGGCGCTGTAGCTGTCACTAAAAGTTTGCTTTAAAGTTTGCCTTCAATTGCGCTAAAATAGCATTTAATCAACCATTAAAGGAACTCCCTCCTGTTGCCAATTTTTTTTTAATTAACAATATAATAAATATTTATTCAGAAAAAAATAAGGTATTTCCGTGCGAGTGTAGAATTTCACATTCATTTTTAATAAATAAATTTTGAAGTGTGATTTGCCACACATATTAAAATTTGATGTAAACACCAAGTACACGTTGTTTACAGAATTGGCGCTATATTAATGAATTTAAAAATTGGTAATTAAAACTTTCTTTTTATGGGTTATATTTATTGTGCTATTTTAGAAGTGGATATGGACTCTTTTCATCTGAAAAGCTGAGTGAGCTTACACATGTTGATCCTAAAAACCGAATGACCGAAATTGCCAAATTGTGGAAGACCATGTCTACCGCAGAAAAAGATCATTATGCCAAACGTGTACAGGAAATGATGCGAAAGTATAACAAAGACATGCAGAGGTTTTTGAAGGTATACAAATGTAACATATTTGTGTTGCTTTCTTTTCTAATGCCAGAGTTTGTTATTGCATAAAAAAAACTTCAAGTTCTTTTATTTAATATATTAAATATTGGTTAATTAACAAAAGATGTGAATAATTCCTATCCTATTTATTATAAAACTTCTTTAAACAAAAAATCAAAGTAAAAATTTCAGTAATGTTGAGTGGATTATTTTTAGATTACATTTTTTTTATTCAAAGAAATTAACTTAAAATATGTTTAATATCTAAGTGTACTGCAACCAGTGTCATTTCTGACTATCCGTTATTTAACAGGGTTCCCACGGTCATTGAAAGTCATTAAAAGTGCTTAATATTTTTTAACTTGTTTTCAAAGCCTTGAAAGTGCTTGAAAATGCTTAGAGGTCCTTAAAAGTCCTTAATTTTTACAGATACTGCCAACTGCAACATTTATAAAAATACAACTCGGACTTGCTATCCCCGCGTGACCACCACTATCAGAATTTTCCGACAAATTTGTATTACGCATCCACCAACTTGTAACTTTTTTGGTAGAATATACTTTATCAAAAATTTAAACATAGACATGATGTCTGAAAACGAATTTTCATAGGTCCTTAAAAACATTAATTAGGTCCTTAAAAGTAATTGATTTTCATTCTGTGATTTGAGTGGGTACCCTGTTTAACTTTGAATTGTTTATTGCATTGTAAATAACTGTTTTATGAAAGTGTTGTATTTTCTTATATTCAATATTGTTTTTTATTGCAGGGTCTAACTGTGGCAGAGTTTCAGGAATATGAAAAATACAGGAAAACTAGTATGAAGAAGAAAAATAAAAAAACAGCGTCTGAAGTTGTATGTATTTCTCCAATTAATTTTTTAAAGTCTCTTATGTTTTTTTTTATAATTTGGTGATACTGTTGTACTAGAAAATTAACCTCATTTTAATGGTGTATAGGACTTTTTACTGCTTTGTAAAAAAAATTTCAATGTTTTTTCAAACTAAACTAAGAATACGTAAATTGTTTAATTAGGTATGACAAAATGTGCATTTTTCCTGCAATTCAATTGTAACTTCCATTTAGTTATAAAATAACACAATTTATAAACACTACAAACAGCTTAACACTCTGAATTCTCAGGGAATGGGTGAAATTGTACAATTGTTTTCCATTTTAAATTTTATTTATAAATTTAAAAATGTTGTGTATTGCTGGAAAAACTGGGAATCAAGGACGTATGAACGCCCATGACTCTCAGAGGGAACAAACAAAGGTTGAAGAATTTATTAAAATTAAGACTTTGCTAAGATGAGGACTCTTCCACAACGGTAATTATTGAGATCTGTAGATTATATTGTCACGTATAATGAATTGTACACAAGAAATACAACGTGGGTGCTATGTCTCGAAAGTATTTATTGGAAGGAATTCTAGAGCAAAGTTCAGTAGCAGAAGAAACTATCCTCTGCCCCACTCAACTCGAGTGACTCTCTTATAAAGCCAGATCGAATTTTTCAGAACATTCACCGGAAACAAGTAAAGTTGGATTTGCATAGAAGCACTAGAACATCCATCCGGAAACAAGTCGTACCGGAAATGATAGAATGTTCTAGAATGTTCTTCTGGAACAAGAAATAAATAGAAATTAAACTTTAGTAAAGTGGGTGCCGGTGGTGTTTGAACCACCGACCTATCGATCACCAGCCTCATGCGCTACCTCTCGGCTATAATGCCACATGTATGAATAACCGAAATGCGGCATTGCTCCCTTCTTAGGAGAACAGCGTCCCGCTGTTATGGTAATCTATCGGCTATAATTTGTCTTTTCCGAGTTCTTGTCATCGGTCCAGTGTAAGCGGCTGGTATTTCGTCAGTGAAAGGATCCTCATCTCTTCCGCGGTGAACATGGTCCTCTACAAAGTCAGTAGAATTGTTTCTTAAGAATTCATCTTGAGTCTCGGATCGTGATAAGGTTTTATGCGAAAGACATGCACAGTGTTGATTGGCTTGCGTCTTCTTGACGTTGGATCAAAATCTTGTACCTCGTAGGTGACATCTGACAACCTTCGGTTCACCTGGTACGGACCAAAGTACTTCTTGAGAAGTTTTTCCGACAAGCCCACTTTACATACCGGTGTATAAATCCACACGAGATCACCTGATTCATAGTACACTGGCCTGTGCTTTGAATCGTATCTTTGCCGATCCTTTTCTTGAGCCTCCGATGTTCGAAGTCTGGCCAGCTGCCTAGATTCTTCGGCTTGCGTTAGCAATCGATTAACACAATCACCCTCACCCCCTTGTTCGTCGTCGCAGTTAGGGAACATCGTGTCAAGTGTGGTTTCAGCTTCTCGACCGTGTAGGAGATAGAAAGGCGTGAAGCCAGTTGTTTCTTGTTTAGCCGTATTGTAGGCAAATGTTACAAAGGGTAGTATCCCGTCCCACTTCTTAGTTCAACGTCCACATACATAGAGAGCATGTCAGTCATTGTTTTATTAAAACGTTCAGTAAGCCCATTAGTCTGGATGATACGCTGTCGTCATTCTATGGGTAATACTGCACAAACGATTGATCTCTTGGACAAGTTTTGATTGAAATACTTGTCTGCGATCTGTTATTATAACTCTCGGGGCGCCATGTTTCAGAAGTATATCTTCGACTTTAAATTTTGCAACTTCGGGTGCTTCTGCGGTTGGAAGAGCTCGTGTAACTGCATACCTGGTTAAGTAATCGGTGCAGACTATAATCCATTTATTTCCTTGAACTGATTTAGGAAATCTCCCCAGGAGGTCTACTCCAATGCGGTGGTAAGGTTCCGTGGTGGGAGGAATGGGTTTTCTCCTCTGGCATTCTCGGCAGTGCATGATGTATCGTCGAACATTCCGGTACAACCCTGGCCAATAGAATCGTTTACGTATTCTGTCATAGGTTTTAGCGAAGCCCAAGTGTCCCGCTGTCGGTGCGTCATGGAAGGGATTTAAAATTTCCAATCTTAATTGCCTTGGGATAACTGGTAACCATTTCTTTCCGGTAGGATCGAAATTCTTTTTTAAAAGTAGACCTTTAATGAGTTTGTATCCCCTTTTAAGTGGTTCTGTTGTTCCATAGGCACGAATTATTTTGACCAAATCCTCGTCGTTCCTTTGTTCTTCTGCTATTGTAGTCAGGGAGGTGATGGAATTATCTGCTTCCAACGTCGTGGTAACTTCGGCAATTGGGTTTCTTGACAAACTATCAGCATCTTTATGCTTCCGCCCACTTTTGTATACGATTGAGATATCGTATTCCTGAAGCCGAAGAGCCCATCTCGCAAGTCTACCAGATGGATCTTTTAGCCCAGTCAGCCAGCATAGAGAGTGATAATCCGTGACAATAGTAAAAGGCTTACCAAACAAATAAGGACGGAATTTATTTATGGCCCAGGTGGCAGCAAGACATTCTCTTTCCGTAGTAGAGTAGTTCCTTTCAGCCTTTGAAAGAGTCCTTGAAGCTTAAGCTATATCTTTCTCCTCCCCTTTTTGTATTTGGACGATCCAATTCCGTAACCGCTAGCGTCGGTATGCAGCTCCGCAGGTGAATTCTCATCGAACAAACCTAAAACAGGATTTGAAGTCGAAGCTTTCTTCAATTTGCAGAAAGATTCTTCTTGACTTTTTGTCCATGTAAATTTAACATTGCCTTTTAGTAATGCTTGCAGGGGTTGGCCCTGATGACAGAAATCTTTGATAAATCGTCAATAATAAGAACATAATCCTAGAAAGCTTTTTACATTGCGAGTTTTCTTGGGCACAGGAAAGTTATTTACGGCTCTTAGTTTTTCAGGATTGGGTCTAACTCCTTCGCTTGATACGAGATGGCCTAAGATCTTGATTTGTGCTGCACCAAAGTGACATTTTTTGGGATTAAGAATCAGACCTGCGTCTTGAATGCACTGAAGGACAACATTTAACCGGTCTAGATGGCTCTCGAATGTATCTGAAAACACTACTATGTCGTCTAGTAGCATAGGCAGATTGACCACTTCAAGTGGCGCAATAGATTATCCATCATCTGTTCGAAGGTCGCTGGCGCATTACATAATCCAAACGGCATGACTCTGAACTCGTACAGACCTTTGCCGGTGACGAATGCCATCTTTTCACGGTCCTTATCGTCTACGTCAATCTGGTAATAGCAGGAATACAAGTCCATTGATGAGAAAAAATGAGCCCCTTTTCGACAGTCTAACGTGTCATCAATATGAAATAATGGGTAGACATCTTTCTTGGTTATTTTATTGAGGCGGCGGTAAGCGACGTAGAAACGCCAACTTCCGTCTTTCTTTTTCACCAAGACGACCTGGGACGACCATGGGCCAGCATCTTTCGAACGGATGATGGATAATCCTGTTTTAGGTTCGTTCGATGAGAATTCACCTGCCGAGCTGCATACCGACGCTAGCGGTTACGGAATTGGAGCTGTACTCGTCCAAATAAAAAAAAGGGAGGAGAAAGTTATAGCTTACGCTTCAAGGACTCTTTCAAAGGCCGAAAGGAACTACTCTACTACGGAAAGAGAATGTCTTGCTGCCATCTGGGCCATAAATAAATTCCGTCCTTATTTGTTTGGTAAGCCTTTTACTATTGTCACGGATCATCACTCTCTATGCTGGCTGACTGGGCTAAAAGATCCATCTGGTAGACTTGCGAGATGGGCTCTTCGGCTTCAGGAATACGATATCTCAATCGTATACAAAAGTGGGCGGAAGCATAAAGATGCTGATAGTTTGTCAAGAAACCCAATTGCCGAAGTTACCACGACGTTGGAAGCAGATAATTCCATCACCTCCCTGACTACAATAGCAGAAGAACAAAGGAACGACGAGGATTTGGTCAAAATAATTCGTGCCTATGGAACAACAGAACCACTTAAAAGGGGATACAAACTCATTAAAGGTGTACTTTGTAAAAAGAATTTCGATCCTAACTGAAAGAAATGGTTACCAGTTATCCCAAGGCAATTAAGATTGGAAATTTTAAATCACTTCCATGACGCACCGACAGCAGGACACTTGGGTTTCGCTAAAATCTATGACAGAATACATAAGCGATTCTATTGGCCAGGGTTGTACCGGAATGTTCGACGATACATCATGCACTGCCGAACAATGCCGCATTTTGGTTATTCATACAGAGTTCATCCTAGAAATGAGAAAGGGCAGGGTGCTATTTTCCAAAAAAAGGGCACTTCCTGTTTATGAGGGCACTTTTATGGCAAATTGCAGAAATACACGTTTTCTGCCACAATTTCAATATTGTTATACTTTTCTACCACGATAAATAATGTTCAATATTCTGGAGAAAAAAAATTATAATGCAAAAATCCGTGAATCAAAAACTCGCTCAGAAACTTAAAAGATATCAAAATACTGATAAAATGCTTCAGTCCTAATTCTACTGAAATGAGACTGAGAAAATTATTAAAATAAAAGTGCAATATACACAGTAAAATTTTCATCAAATAGTAATTTTTATAAAATTATCAATTTATAATACAGTAAAATTAAGATAAGAATGTTTTAGTATAATGAAAATGTGTTAAGATAAGAACTTTTCACTCTTTCAAAATTTTCTAAAGTTTGAATGAATCAACCTTAAACTTCATCTCTTAGTTTTGCTATTGTCAGATTGAGAATAGAGTTTCTCCAAATTTAACATTATTCATTGTGGGATATCACAAGGAGTATTCCGACTAAAGAACTTGGACTATGTCCTGAAATGTTTGCATTTTTTTATTTTCAAAACCGGATCAAATTTAGCGTCAAAACAGCGATTTTTTTTGCCGTGCATGCCGCTATTATGTAAGCTATAATAGAAGTTTTATTTTTTTAAAAATCGGAAATAATTTGGGATTATGGTTGCATTCCTGTTATGTTTAATTTTAAATATGAAACGGATGTTTAGAAATTAATTGGTAACAGGCAAATTACCAAAAACACCCCCTAAATTTAACAGGAGGACATCGCGATTATGCGTGTCCAAACGGAAATATTCTTTTTAAATTCTTAGTGTAAACATTTGATAGTTATCAACCTTTAACTAAGTTATTCAAGTCTTTCAAATTCTTTTCTTCACTATTTTGAAGAAGGCATGGTAAAAATCCAGCGAAATACACTTAATCAAAATACGTACGAAATGGCCATCAGAGTTTACTTCGGCGCCGGAGTTTACATCGGAGACGGCGCCCTACAATCCACCTGCTAATGAAGCACGTTATATGGACATCTACTCAATGGTTTCAGTCCCTGATATATATGTTGCGCGTTTGAACATGAATGCGCATGCGCGACAGCCGATTTCAGTAGGGGTGATCCACATATTGCATACTGTTGGGAGGGGGAAAAACGAAAGTTTTTCGAATTCTTTCAGGATGAAATTTTTTCTGAAAAAGGGCAGGAAGGGCGCTATTTTTATAGAAAAAGGGCAGGCAGGGCGCGCTGCCCCTCGAAAAATGCTTAGGATGAACTCTGATTCATACATGTGGCATTATAGCCGAGAGGTAGCGCATGAGGCTGGTGATCGATAGGTCGGTGGTTCGAATACCACCGGCAGCCACTTTACTAAAGTTTAATTTCTGTTGATCCGTCTGGCATAGTAATTTTACGATTTTTCCTTGGAGGGGGAATGTAACGCCCGTACTCCGGAGGCAGTCCTTGTAGTCGACGGCTATTGCGGCCACTTTCTTCCTCCACGATCGGTACCCTGCGCCTCCACCAAACTGTCACGTATAATGAACTGTACACAAGAAATACAACGTTGGTGCTATGTCTCGAAAGTATTTATTAGAAAGAATTCTAGAGCAACGTTCAGTAGCAGAAGAAACTATCCTCTGCCCCACTCAACTCGAATGATTCTCTTATAAAGCCAGATCGAATGTTCCAGAACATTCACCGGAAACAAGTAAAGTTGGATTTGCATAGAAGCACTAGGACATCCATCCGGAAACAAGTCGTACGGGAAATGATAGAAGGTTCTTCTGGAACAAGAAATAAATAGAAATTAAATTTTAGTGAAGTGGGTGCCGGTGGTATTCGAACCACCGACCTATCAATCACCAGCCTCATGCACTACCTCTCGGCTATAATGCCACATGTATGAATAACCAAAATGCGGCAATATATAACCATCAAATGCAATGAATGAACATATGATTGAGCAATTTTCATTTTTACCACAGCTCTCTGCATATTTTCTCTTTTCTAATGACTTCAGTATTGATTTTGAGTATCAGTTACTTTACAAACCTAAATATTTCAGTAAAATTATTTTCTTTCTGATAACATTTCTTTAAAATTATTTTTTTGTAGGCACTTGATATCGATTAACTTCTAATTTTGAATTTGTTTATATTTGTTAATAAATATTTTTCAATTATCAGTAATATTTTAGGCTAAATATCGTGAGTGATGATACTTGTTATATTGCCAAAAAATTTTTTTTTACTCTTAGCTTATTTTCTAAGGAAATTTTGTAGTATTTCATCTGAGACGCCTTTGTTGCATGTAATTCTAATGTAGTAAACTAATTTTAGAAATAAAAGCTTATGAGGAGTATACAATAAACACTGCTTAGTTTTGTTTAAATATGGTATCTCTTGTATACTTATCTCAAATAATGACTTTTTTTTAGAAAACTGTCAAAAAGGAAACAGAATCTGATACTTCAGATGACGATTCCTCCGATGATGATGACGATTCTGACAAATCGGATGGAGAGGATTCAGGATCCAGGTCTGGATCAGGCTCTGGGTCCAGTTCTGGATCTGATGATTCTGGCAGCGACTCTGGGAGTGATGACGATGATGATGATGACGACGATGATGAAGATGATGATGATGACGACGATGATGAGGAAGATGATGAGAAAAAGGTATTGTAGACTTTGGCGGTTTCGGAAGTACATGGCCATTGTTCTATATTTGCATTTATCTATTTTTCTTGTATACAAACAATAGTTGAACTTGTATATTTTATAGATCTAGCAACTTCCCACCTGATTAGAATCTTTATCAAATTTGATAAATAGTAATTGCTGTCCTTTCCTGCTCCTTAGAAATTTATATAATCTTTAATACATGCAACAATGCAGCTAATTTTAGAACTAATTCATTGACAATTAAAAACAAATTGGATTGTGAAAGTCGCTAAAAAAATGGTTTTTCTTCTTCTGTGAGGTATCAGGGTTATAACTTCAATCACAAGATTTCACCCGGAAATATTGCATGTATGCGAATTTTATAATTGCTTCTGGTGCTTTGTTTGTAAATTTCTAATTAAAGGTTGAGATCATTATGCAAAAAGAAAAAAATCCAAACAATGGCTGTATTTTGTATTCTAATTGAATAATAAAAAAAGAAAAGTACCATTGTAAATGGAAGTGTAGTAAGTAATTTGCTGGTATCCGTTTTTATTAAAAGCGAAGTTGGTCTTTGATTAATCTTTGATACATCTTTGGCATCTTTGACCGGATACAAGATGTTTCAAGTTGCAAAAGGATTTATAAAAGAAGACTTGATGTTTGTAGCAGAAGAAATTGATGAAACTGTCTTGCCAAGAGTTTCGATAGCTGGTTTGAAGAAACTGATTTTTGATAGCCATGAATATACACAAGATCCAGATTTCGTGCAAGCTATTTTAGCGACGACTATCTGATCGTAAGGGGAAAGAACAAAATCAAATTGAAGAAGAAAAGTTGAACGAAATCTCAAAAGAACAAAATTAGAGCAAAATTTTGAAAAGGCAAAACTAGAAGAAGAGAAAGCAAAAAGGGAGCATGAATTAGAGTTGACGAGAATACAAGCACAGAATCCAAGTGAGTCCTTTCAACCTAACTTGATTTCTAGTGTGAAAGGATTTAAAAAAGACTTGATGTTCATAGTAGAGGAAATTGGTGAAACTGTTTTGCCAAGAGTTTCAATAACTGGTTTGAAAAATCTGATTCTTGATAGCCATGAATACTAAGAGGATCCAGATTTCGTACAAGGTATTTTAGCTATGGCAATCGCTGAACGGAAGTGGAAAGAACAAAGACAAGTTGATAAAGAGAAAGTAGAACGAGATCTCGAAAGAACAAAATTCGAGCAAGATTTTGAAAAGGCAAAACTAGAAGAGAAAGCAAAAAGGGAGCATGAATTAGAGTTGGTGAGAATGCTAGCACAAAATCAAGGTGAATCATTTCGATCTAACTTTATTTTTGATTGCAATAATTCATAACAATTGCAACAAAGTATAAATTCATACTGCCTAAATTAGAATTCACGCAATTTGGCAATGACATTAAAGATTGGCTACCTTTGTAGAGTCGATTTGAACAGGTTCATAAAAATGAAGAAATTGTGCATGAGGATAAATTCCAACATTTAATTTGATCCACAGTCATAGGCTCTCATGCAAGAGAAGTAGTAGATAGTTTTCCTTCAACCCACGCCAACTATACTGAGGCACTGGATAGTTAAAAGTCATGTTTCAGCAGGGAAAGTATTTTGGTAAAAGTATGTAAGAGAACTACTGAAAGTAATTGTATCTGTTCAAACTAGAGAAAAGTTGTTTTGACGTTTTTAAACTTGGATCGTATTTATGAGCTTTAGAAACAGATTTATTTCAGGTGTGAATGTATCTTTTTTCAATCCAATGGTAGAATCGTGTTTTCCTGCTGAATTTTTAAAAGTATGGAATCACTGCAATACTTCTAGCTCTAAATATGATGTTAAAGATCAACTTAGAATTTTTTACAAGACTGAAAGAAAAGAAAGAATTTGCTTAGCCGTCGCTGGTTAGGAAAGAGCCAAGATAATAAACAGTTTAAAAGAAAAAATTATTGTTCGGATCAATTGAGGAATAAAGTACTGACAGCTGTGGGCTAATTGACAACTACTTCGACTGTAGGAGTTCATAAGTCCTGCATCTTTTCTGAAAAAAAACATATATGAGTTCAGAAGGCTTTTCTGCAAAAAAAAATCGGATGTACACATACCTTTAATGTGTCATAAGCTTGGATCACAAAATAAGCCTGCTCCATATCTGCCAACTGGTACGGATTATCCGTACAATGTACGGATTTTTACTATTTTGTACAGTTGTACGAACAGCTTAAAAAATCGTACGGATTTCACGGTACTTTTTGTTTTTTCCTTAAAACCGAATTTTTTAATATTTTTCCAAGTCACCAACGAAACCGAAACGATTTTCCAAAGCTACCGCGTCAGTCAAAATAATCACACTCCAAGGTTGCGAGTATGTACAGTAATAAAGCGCGTTGGCGGGGATGTATGTTTTCATCTGTATTACCGACGGGATTCGGTAAACCAAACCGTTGTTTCGGACTTAACAGGTTAATAAAGAAGCAGAATACCGAAAGTGTTTTTTTTTTTTTTTTTTTAATCTTCCTTCTTTTGGACTGGACTCTAACATTGCGCGTAAATAACAGCACTAAACCACGGCGCTGGGGATGCATTGTTTTCAATGGTGTTGCCAACAGGACCTGGCGAACCAAACAACTGTTTCGCTGTCTCGAACTTTAGAGATTAATAAAGAAGTAGAAAACTGAAAGTGCTTTAGGTTTTTTTTATTCTTCCTTCTTTTGGGCCTTACTCCAACGTTGCGCATAAATAATAACACTAAATTGCGACGCTGGGATGCATTGTTTTCATTTGTGTTGGCGGCACAGAATGACTGTTTCGTTATCTTGAACAAAAGTGATTAAAACACTTTCGGTTTTCATCTTCTTTGTTAGTCTTAATTATTTATTTTAAAATATCCAAGTTAAACAATCCTGGTATAAGACTCCAAAAAATATCAAGTTTTTTTGGAATCCTATACAAAGCATTTTACTTCAAATCATCATAACTTCAGGCAAAGGAACAAATTTTGCTCTATCTATGCATCTGATATTAAGATTTCTCATGGAGGATTTACTGATGTCAAAGTTCATATTAATTCTAAAAAACGCACTGACAACATCAAATGTAATAATAAGAATTCGAAGGCATTCATAATTGATATTTGTGCGTGTGATTAAACACTTTGAATACCACCAACTCCTTGTATGTTTCACCATAGTTTTTGTGTCATAAAGCATATTATTTGGGTGTAATGTAGATTAAATCATAAACCTCATCAGAGATTTTATCGTAAAGTTTAATTTTGATTTATTTTTAAATCCAGGTTAGTATTTTATTTTATAATTTCTATTTTGCGCTAAAATGTAACAATTTGTTATATTTGAAAGCAATTTAGTACTACACATTTTTTTTTTTTTTTTTGCATTTGCAAGTGAATTACTATCATTTCTATATTACATTTATAAATATTGTCGCTATTTCACTTTTCATGAGTCATAGGAATGCAAATATTTGTTCTGTAAAAATTGTACTAATTTGAAAATGCCAATGTTGGCAGATATGCTGCTCTAAAATTAGAAGAAAAAACATTAATTAAGAATGTTGATAAGTCTAATTTTAATAAGCGGAGTCCAAAAGTGTTTCTTCGGACATTAAAAGTAAAACTAGTATCTGAGAAAAAAGAGAAATCTGCCCGATTATTACTGGATTTGGCATTGCATAAATCTTGCATTTTGAAAAGTTTCGTCTAATAAATGCGTTAGTTACTAATTTCTCCGTCAAGAAAAATTGGCACATTCCCTTTTAGGTGGTGCTTCTTCTAAAGAGATGATGCATAATTGTCACAAAGTAAGATTGTAAAATTTGAACAAAAAATTTGGCAGCAACTTTGTAGCTATGGCTTAAGCAGCAATTTGTGAAAATATTCAGCCAGTTAGCCAAGGTTCTTGGAAAGAATGTGTCGGAAGAAAGCAATATTAGTTAGACTGATCTTAGCGACAGAAGCAAAGCAAATGATGTTCTCATCGGAGCCAACACTTTAGGAAAATTGCTTACTTGAACGAAAAGGATGTTGTCTTCAGGTCTTGCGGCAATTGAAACCCACCTTGGCTAGACACTAATGGAAAAAGTAACACAAGGAAAAACTGCAAATGAGGATTTGGCAATGACTTTAACATCATTGTTTGGAGATGTAGCTGATATCTCAAGCTTGTGGCGATTCAATTTATTGGGTGTTAATGATCTCTAATGAGTTCATTTCCTAGCAAAAGAACAGTGATGATTGATAAAAAGTTTGCTAACCTTGGGCTTCTAACAACTCACTGTTGTCTGATAATTTGAATTTAGCAAAGAAGCAGCTAGATTATACAACTTCAAAACTTATAGGCATGAACTTATATCAAGAATATGAAAATATATTTTCAAGTTGGCTTGATGACAGTATCATAGAAGAAGTTCCTGTATCTGAAATTTATAATTATGGAAATTATTTGCCTCATTGTCCAGTGATAAACCAAGTATAAAACCAATTTATCCAGTTTTTTTATGCGTCAGCTAGATTGCCGAGTCATCCATCGTTAAATCAAGGCTTGCAATGCGAGCCTGGCCTGATTGAGCTTATCCCAAAGCTTCTTTTAGGTTTTAGAGGGAAAAATTTGGTTTGATATCAATCAGATATTTGAAAAGCAGTTTGTCAAATTAGTATGCTCTGAGAAAATATAGAATTTCTTTGTTTTCTGTGATAGGAAAATATGGAAGTAAAGAAACTTAAGGTTTTCCGCTTGCTAAAGTTCTTTTTAAGATTAAATTTAATTCCCTTCCTTTTGGCATCTATGGTTGATTGTCACGTTAAAAATAGTGAGGGGTATGAAGAAGCATTCAAGAAGAAACTTGCTCAAGATTTTTATGTTGATAGCATTGAAGAAAAATTAGAAGAATTTATGTGACTAAGAAGCTTATGTCCAAAAGGAAGTTTTGATCTAGGAGCATGAGCATGGGAGTATTCTGATGAATGTGATGCAAATAATAAAAAGGTAGAAACACAGGCTGTAGAGGCCTGATTAGGAATAAAGAATTGGATACTTTGAAAATTTACATGAACTGGATGAATGATTTCAACATTGAAAAAGGGACAAAACAAAGCATGCCATCTTTAATACGCAAAGTGTTTGAACCATTTTTTGGATTTAGCAGTCGTTATGTATCTTAACTTACCGTTTCTGCAAGAGATATAGTTTTGTTGGGAGTTGGAAATAAGAAATAAATCAACTGACCCTTAAGTCGAATTTCCAAGTTTATACCAGGAAAAGTGTGCCTCCTGCTCTGAGAATATACCCATTAGAGATATCATCCTCCGACTGTCTTAATACTATGATATCCAAAGATATGGTTAAGTGTTCTGGACCAACTGCAGAAAGAAATGATAGCTCATCTAACAATAAGCCAAAATTTATCAATATTGGGAGAAGACTTTAGGTTACAGGAAGACTGGACTTAAAAAAAATACTCTGCTTATTATCATGTTTGGTTATTTATCCTTATTTAGTTTAAAGTTTTGATTATTATTCACAATCAAAAGGTGGGAGGATGTTAAATGTTGCTTTAATATCTAAATATCTGTTTTTGTTCTTGTTTTAGTCGAGTCCTAGCTGGATCACATTTAAAATATTTTGTTAAAATTTTAAGGTCAGCATTATTGCTCGAGCAACAAACATTTTTCAGAGCTAAATTTTGTAACAATTAGTTAGCATCCTGAATTAATAAAAAAATTCTTAGAATTTGTGTTGTTCTTTTAAGAAAAACTAACAATTTGATATAAATACTTACTACCACATTGGTGGATTTTTTTATATAAATATTTAAAGTACTTAGCAATTTAATTGATTATCTTCTGCAATTTTTTTAAAATAAATTTAGTCATGTAAATTTCCCAGTTGGATAACTATGGTACGTTCAACTAATTTTGAAATAAATTGGAACAGTAAAAGAGAAAAAAATAAAAAGCTCTAGTGATGCTTCAGTCACAGCTTATTCTACTCTCTTTCATCAATGAATATTTTAATACTAATATAACACTTGACCTCCTAGTGGACAACGGGTTTAGAACTACTGTACTAGCTATTCAATGTAAAGAAATGCATTTTATTTGTTCCTTGAGTAAAATTTTTGATTTTTTGTCTCAAGCCCTCATATTCAAATGCTGTTCTGCAAAATTTTGCCTGTCACTAATTGAAAGTATGAAACAAATTTTAAGTTTTTAATCTATTTTTCAGGAAGGAGATGACAACGATTCCAGCTCTAGTGATAGTGACAGTGATAGCGGCAGTGGTTCTGACAGTGGAAGTGGTAGTGATGACAGCAGTGACTCTGGATCAGATAAATCTGACAATGACGAAAAAAGCAGCTAAAATCCCTTTACAGATATTTGATTGGAATTTTCTGCATTTTATAGGATGAGTTTATTTTCTCACCCACCATAAGTGCCTATATTCGAGGTGGATTGTGAATTGTAAATAAAGGTACAATGCTTATACAGTTATTGTGGACTGGTAAATGGTTTGAGTTCAAAAATTGAGGTGTGCAAACGTTAAAGCTTCCATCAGTGACTCCCAAAATGATATATGACCTTCCTAAATACTTCTATAGAGGACCAAAACAAGTGATATTTGTGAAAAATCCACAAAAATAGTGATCTTATCACTGTTATTTATTCATGTAATTCATTGGAAGTTATTCATTTGTGAAATTTTAAAATTGTTTAGTGTGATTATGCAAATAGTATTTGCCATCGAAGAACCTAATGAAATTTATCATAATTATCAACGGCTTTGAAGTTTTTATATCAATGCGTAAAGAAAAGTCTGAGACATATTTTCTTGAAAAGCCTATTACCGTGATGTTCCTATAAAAGGAAAAGTCTACGTATTTCATATCCTACAAATGAATGAGTGTCATTTAATTCTGCGTCAAACTATATGCATCGAGCGACTACTGTATGCAACCATTTTATAAATATTTAATAGATAATTACTACTATTTTATTACACAAAAATGCTTGAGTCTGTAGATATTGTATGTGAATTAGAAAACATCTACTATTTTTTAAATTCTGCACATTCTATGGCATAGAATAATTTTTTATGTCTGTATATGTTGAATACCGGCCCATCTGGAAAATAAGACTCGTAAAGTGAACAATGATTGTAGTCAGTTGTTGAATATATTAAAAAATGTAGTGTTTTTGAGATGGTGTGATTTTTTTGTTTTTTACAAAAGATGTATTACAGGACTTCTACGGTCATTAAATTTGCTTAATATTTTTTAACTTGTTTTCCAGGCTTTAAAAGTACTTGAAAATGCTTAGAGGTCCTTAAAAGTTCTTAATTTTTGCCAATCATCTGCACCGCATCAAAATGATCTGGTATATTTGTACTAAGCAGACATCAAATTGAACATCGTTTAGGTTTGTATTTGCTGATTGTATGGTTTTACACACTTTACTCTGCGAGACAAACATGTGAGTGTAGTGTTTATGTTTTGCGAGCCAAAAGAGGAATTAACATCATTAAAGACTGTTTATAAGGCAAAATGCAAATTGTGCATGAAAGATTGATATAAACGCTCTTAGCAAAGCAGTTGTAAAGTTGCACATTAAGGACCTGATGCATGAAAACAAATTATCGAAGGTCCTTAGTAGTCCTTGAAAAGTCATTAATTTTCATTCTATGATTTCAGTGGGAACCCTGTATAAAAACATTTGGATCTCAATCTGGAGATAACTCTGTCCACCTTGATAAACCACTATACTCGTAAAACTTTGATGTCTAAACTACTATTTTTGAAAATTATCTATGTTTTGCAGGGTTCCCACTGTCCTGGAAAGTCCTTGAATTTTTTTTAATGAAATTTGGTCTTTGAAAGTTCTTGAAAAAAGGATATGATCCTTGAAAGTCCTTGAATTTTTAAGTGACCACCGATAATTTCCTTTTGTATTTTTACGTCTAAAGTATGTAATTTTATGGTACTTGAATTTTCCTACAGGGTGTCTACAGATCGGGAAAAGTCAAGGAATTCGCCATTTCGGGAAAAATCAGGGATTTCGTCAAAAAGTTTAAAGGAATCAGGGAATTTTCCGAAATTAAACTGAGACTTTTAATTTTGACAATTGAAGATACACTGGTAGCAAAAATATCCTCAAAACAATTTGTAAACAAATTAAAAAAAGTTTTAAAAACGTAAAAATGGCAGAAATTGATATCGCCGATGAAATGACTTCTTTCCCCCTCATTTTTCTCTTATGTTATGGCCTCTATCGGCATTATTTACGTTGGTATCTGGTCATTTTTCTGAACGTTACGATGATGAAATGGCCGATATTTTCTTGATTATTAGAGAACGCTATCGCCGCGAATTACGTTCTTGCGTGCTGCTCATTTTCATGGTGATCAAAGATTGCACCTGTTAGCCATGGTACAGTTCTGCTGAAACTCGCATTTCGGCTCTTTTTTGGCTGAAATTTCGATCATTCCTGAGATTGATACAAACCTGCATTACAATATTATTGGGTTTACTTACTTGTCTGACAACCAGTGAACCTGCATACGTTCAGACTTCCCCAAACTTCTGATGTACTGACCACTTTTCTTGCAGATTGCCAGCATCTATCTCTGTTATTTATGTTGGTGTGTGGTGGCTAGCTTCGTCGAACGTTACGCTGGTTTTAGTGATGTTATTGCCGAGATTTGCGCTGCTAAGACGGGAGCAGGGCTGCCACAGGCGACTAAAAAGGCTACTAAAGCGACTATTTTAGTGACCAGGCGACTATGGCAACTATTTCAATGAAAAAAGGGCCCAAAACGACTATTTTGAACAAAACCTTCGATTATTTTTGGGCTCAGGCGACTATTTATTTAGAAATTGGATACTGTCCGATAGTAGGACGAAAAAAAATCGGCACTAAGGTACTAACAATTTTGTCAAAATGGTGATTTTTTTTTAAAGGGAGCGGGAGAACACTACCGAAGTAGTTGTTCATATTCGCGGGTAGATTGGTCACTTAGTTAGTCCGACGATAGTAACCTCACGCAAGATTGTTGTTTTTGACGGCAATTGCGGTCATTTTCGCCTACCTGTTAGGTTCCAATGTTTTATCTTTCGCCGTGCAAGACAATTGCATACACAATTATATTCTCAAATATAAAATTATTTCGCTTTATTTACTCTAAACAAAAATAAATTTGTGGAATTTTCCCTGTACGCCGGAAGAAAGTGCCATCAGTATGGACAGTATTGAGGCTATTAGACGTTATGTCCGATATTTGTGCCCCCGTGTAGACCAGTCGATGCAGAATGATTAGAATTTCAATGTTGTAGCTAAATTTATGAATAATAAAATAATTTAAATTTTAAAACAATTTATTTAATTACTTTGAATGTAGCTTAAACAAGGTGACCACAGAATCGGGAATTTAGGGAAACGTCAAGAAATTTCGTAAAATTACTCTTTAAACGGGGAATTTTGAAATTTTCGAGTTTCCCTTCTCGCGTACCTCGTGGGTGCGGACATCTATTCCGAATCGCGTCACACGATATACATATAGTTTTTATAGTTGGCGGATTTGGGTGTACGAAGTCTACGAACTTGTTCTACTCTCAGCATCTAAGCCAAACCGGCCAATCCCCCTCCTCGGCCCACATGTTCATGTTCCGCTTTTTTTTCTTCTTTCTGAAATCATTATTATGCTTGGAACAATTATTTACACATTATTTCTGTTAGATTTTTGGTTATCCTATAACTTCGCTTCCGCCGGCGTCTTATTGTTAAAAAAAATCTTCAAATTTCAATCTGTCTACATCCTTTACAGACATGATTTTTTTTCTTCTTGCCTTGCGTTTTTTGTCGACAGAATATCTTAGAACCCTAATTATTTACGTATTATTTCTGTTAGTTTTTTAGTAATCCTATTATTTAGAAGCGCGAACACCAGTAGATTTATTGTTTAAAAAAATCTTCCAACTTAAATCTAACTGCATCCTTTGCAGACATGATTATTTTTCTTCTTGTGTTGTTTTTTGTCAATAGAATATATTGGAACCCTAAATTCCTTAATATTTCAAATTGATTCCATCATATTTTTTTTGTTTTTATTAACCCTTTACAGCACTGAGTTATAGATGTGCAACAAATCTATAGGCATTCATAAGCAAAATGGGTTAGATCATGTACTTGATTTTTTTTAACTTTAATTTTGACATTTTATTTAACGTAATTAACTGAAAGTGATATGTGTTTCTTATTTATATGTTTAATATAAATCAAACAGAATTGAAGCATCCTCCTCCCCCTCCAAAAAAAAAAATATTGAATGCTCTACTGCATTCATTCATTCAAAGGGTCATTGAATTTTTAAAAAAAAGTCCTTGCATCCCCCCCCCCCCCCTTCTCCCCTGCCAAATGCTGTGTGCTCGTCATGTTTTATGAAAATGATTTTTGTGCCTCATTTAATATGTACTTTTGTGGTTTAAGATAGTATTTTTGTTGTACAAAATTTTATTTCTTTATATCTATGAGTAATTAATTTTTATAAGATGCTGTTAATTTCAAGTCTTTCTTTCATGCATTATGTGTTATTTATCTTTTCTCAACTTCAAAATCCAAAACACATAATTTTTCATGAAATATATGTACCTAGTGAAATTTGTGACTGAAAGCAAAATGCTGATTATTTAAGTTTCATGCTCATGTTTAGTAAATATTTAGGATACTGTTGAAAATTTACGTTATAAACAGGATACAGCCTATGACATACATTAAAGAAAATAACATGTTTTTTTTTTTTTTTTTTTTTTTTTTAATTAAAAAGAAATATATTGTTCTAGTTTTGCTTTTCCTTGAAGTTAGCAAGCATGGGTGTAGTTTGTTAATTGGTTTATGAGAATTTTGTATTTTTTTCTTGACGTTTTCCATTTTTTTTCATGCTCTAAAAATGCTTGTTTTGATTTTTAGCCCAAATATATATTTTGTTGCAATTATACTTTAATAAGTAAATGTAATTCTAAATAGTCAAATGTATATATTTTTAAATTGGGCTTTTTTTTTTTTTCTTTTTTTTTTAAATGATAACATCGACAGAGATGAGATGGAAATCAGGGAATTTCGTTTCATAAATTCTGTAGCTATTCTGTTAAAAATTTAAAAACTGGCCTTAATGAAATTCAATTGTCATTGCCAATATATAGTATAATTGTTGAAACATGATACTTGTTTTTCTGAAAAAAGTTGTTTGACTTCGGAAGTTTAAAAAAAAGTTATCTTGTTTTGCCAATCGATTTTCGGCGCTTTTGCGTGAAGTTTAGCTTTTTTTTTTTTTTTGCTTAGGTGCTGTCTGAGAGTAAGGTTAAGTTGCCAACTTCCATCGCAGTATATAAATACGATAGCACCTCCCCCAAGACACATGCCTTTTACCGTATAGACACTTTTATTTTTAGACACTATTTTGAATCGAAAGAAGAGTGTTTCTGGGTTTTCGTGTTTTATGTAAATCAACAATTTTATTCTGATCTTATTAAATTTATAAAAAGTGAGGCTACTATTTTCAACACCTGAGACTACTATTTTCAACACCTGAGACTACTATTTTCAATGTGTGAGACTACTATTTTGGCTACTATTTTTAACATCTGAGGCTAATAAAGCAACTATTTTCAAAGCTTACAGTCAGTGGCAGCCCTGCGGGAGCTATCACCGAGATTTACATAGTTGTGATGTTCATTTTAATCAACTATTCCAATGATTTGAACCTCAATAGTTGTCACTATCGACGAGATTTATGGTTGTGATTGTCAATTTCGTAGATTGTGACGTCGATATGATCGCCTCTATTTCAGTGATACCAACGGATATATTGGGTGCTAACGTTGATACTTAAGTTAGTGTGATGGTCATTTTTGTCGATTGTTGCCTTAATGCAGGGATACGATTTCTTCCGCCGATCAGCAGAAAGAAGGAAGGATATTTTTTTTTATATTTGTCCGCTTTTTTTGAATTTTTCTTATTTTTCTGCTTATCAAAGTTTTCCTACAATTTTCCCATTGATCTCGCGGTGATTAAGATTTACTGACAATAATGGAACCTGCATACGTTCAGACTTCCCCTATTACTATTCTCCCCTTCATTTTTCTGTAATGTTATAGCTAGACCTGAAAATATATACTCGCCACAGGTCGATTAAACGGCGTGATGAGGCGACTAAATAAACTAATCAACCGGCCACCTTTCGTTTCTCTCTACGATTTTTTTTTAATTGTTACCAAATATACCGATGCGTACCAGTTAAAATCCATTCATCCACAATATGGATTAATGAGTTGACAGGGTGGTGACAGAACCGGGAATTCAGGAAAATTAGAGAAATGTCAGGGAATTTCACTCTTCTATAAAAATCGGGAAAATGTCAAGGAATTTTGAAACTTTTGAGTTTCCCTTCTTGCATTTCCCGCGCGGATGTGGACGCCGCCTTATTGTAAAAAAAAATCTTCAAACTTCAATCTGACTGCATTCTTTACTGACATGATTATTTTTCTTCTTGCCTGGCGTTTTTGTCAGCAAAATATATTAGAACCCATATTTTATTTGCGTATTATTTATGTTATATTTTTATTTATCCTATGACTTAAAGCGCGGCCACTGGTAGCCTTACTGTTAAAAAAAAATTCTCCAACTTCAATCTGACTGCATCCTTTACAGGCATGATTATTTTTCTTCTTTTCTTGCGTTTTTTATCAACAGAATGTATTAGAACCCTCAATTCCTTAATATTTCAAATTGATTCCGTCAGATTTTTTCATTTTTACAGCGCTATGTTACAGATGTGCAACAAATCTATAGGCATCCATAAGTGAAAAAGCTTAAATCCCGTACTTGATTTTTTTTTGTTTCTTTTATTGACATTTTATTGAACGCAATTAACTTAGATATGTGTTTTTGATTTATATATTAATACAAATCAAATAAAGAATTGAAATATCCTCCTCCAAAATAATAATTTTAATGCACTACTGCATTTATTCAGGTAAAAGGTAAAACCCCACCCTCCCCTTTCCTGGCTGCACCACTGGTAAAAAGAAAAGTCTGCAATGTAGTGGCTACTAAACTAAAAGTGTCTACCGGCCACTGGCTACTACTTGAAAATTTCAATTTTCAGGTCTAGTTATAGCCTCTATCGGACTTATTTACGTTGGCATGTGATAGCCATTTTGCTGAGCGTTATGCTGATGAAATGGCCGTTGTTCCTGTGATTATGGTCAGCGTTATTGCCGTTATTACGTTGCTGTGTGATGCTCATTTTCGCAGGCCTTACTCAGATATAATAGTCATTGCAGAGATTTGCACCTGTCGGACATAGTACAGTTCAGCTAAAACGCGGATTTCAACTCTTTTTCTTTTGAAATTTCTATCATTCTTGAGATCGATACAAATCTGCCATTTTGTTGGGCTTGCCTTCAAGTTTCACAATCATGGGACCTGCTTACTGTGCATTTTGCTTGCACCGGTGCAATTTGCCAATTGTTGGTTTAATGTATTTGCCGAGATATGCGCTGGTATGTTGACCGCTATACTGATACTTACATTGGAGTAGTTGTAATTTTCACTTGGGTTTAAACCGTTTTAATAATAGCTATTGACAAGATTTGCAATGTCGTTTTAGTTTCATTCGTCTGGGCTTCTACTGATGAGAAAGCTGCTATGTCCGTGATTAATGTGAGGATCGTTTCTTCCATTTGGTTTGAGTCAATGCTGAATGATTAGAATTTTAATTTAATTTTGCCCCAGAAATAAATCCCAATTGCCGAATTTTACTGTGTATCCTTATTTAAAATTATAATCTTAACTGCTATTGAATGTAAAATTATTTATTTTAACTTTAAATTCAATTTTACATTTTAACTATAGATATAAGTAATAGTTTAAAAGTTAAAGCAATTTTTTTATTTATAATTGTTTAAAATTAATTGTATTATGAAAATGTGTTCATTTTGTAAACATTTTGCCTGGATACTGTACTCAAACAGTGGCAACAGCTGAACTTAAGCAAAAAAGAATATTGCAAGTGATGAAATTGAACAATTTGGATAACGAAATTATGCAAACTGAAAATGGTGCAATTCCCCTAATTCCATCTACAATTGAAGACAGTTCTTTTTTTTAAATACACAAATTGATATATAATATTTTAACCAATTTTATTTGAGGCATAAAACATAAAAAATTCACATTACGAAATGTTTTTAAAGTATTATTAATTTTGTAAATTTTTATTAAAATTCCAAGTTTTCAGAAAACAAAAATAGTTAATACATAGAGTATTTGTTGAATATTTCATCCACTTTGACATGATTTATGGTTTGTCTTTATTTTTAAAATTTGACTTGGGAAACAGCTTATTAAATCTGAGATTTTATACTATTGTCCTCTTTTCTTGAGATTAGACTAATGAAAAAAAAAGGGGGATTTTGAAGTATAATTGCACATGCACAGTACAGGTACACTATACATACACTACACTAAATGGAGCTGTTTGCGCCATAAAGATGTAAAGATAAACAGTACATGCGTCATAATTTTTTTTATGATGATGAGTTTGAATGTTCTTTTATTTGAAAGTTTATTTTAGTATATGTATATTTTGTTGATAACTTATTATCAGGGAAAAAATTGGATGTTACAGGGAAATATCAGGGGATTTCAAAATAACTTTTTTGTGGACACCCTGTTCCTAAAAAGGTCCTTGAATTTTTTTTCTTCAATAAGAGTGGGAACCCTGTTTTACATAAAAAACAACAACTGGAGCATTTGGAAAGTTAATTTATTCTGAAAATATCCTAATTTAACCCATTCCATCTCGTTTACCGGCCTGTTCTATCAGTCTTGTCTATAAAATTTCAAAAATTGAAATGTTATATCAACAGGCACACACCATGAAAAGTTCTGGCAGTTGGGACTCAACTAAAGGGCCTTTGGAAGATTAATCCCCTTATATGCTATAGTGGGAGAGATGTTAAAATTGAAAGGGACATAAGCGTAAATATTGCATCTTCCTGCTTTGTATGTAGTTCATGAGAACTAAACTGTGCGTTTGTCCAGACCGAATGAGTTAAAATACCTTTTTCAGGGATGAGTTTGTTCCACCATGTGGCGGAATTCCGCTTTTTTAATTTTTTAGGAAAAAAATAATTCCGCTTTTTCAAAGAAAGTTCCGCTTTTCTAATTTCTGAAAAAAAAATCTGTTTTCCCCCGATTTCTCTATAACCTTTATATAATATAATAACCTTTTTTCTAAGGCTGAATCGCGAAGCAGCTTCCCTTCCGCCCGATCGGGAAGAACGGAAAACCTACGGCATTCCTGCTCCTAAGTACAAAAATCTACAGAAATGCATTTTTTTAGTTAGGTTGGACGAAAATGATTTAAGTGTGGGCCTAGCAGCGTAAGCTGCTTTTACCACTATCGAAGCGTTGTGTGTGTGACATGATGGTGAAAAATCTTTGTTAAATTTTAGTTAGGTTGGCAGTTAAACTTGCATTTTGTATTTTTTCAACTGCGCCGAAATTTGATCCTTTGGTGCCTTTTTTTCCCATTTCAAAATGGAATTTCCTTCATACTCATTCACGCGATTAACGTATACGAATAATGTGCTTGCTTTCAAGTCTGACATCCACGAAATTATCGTTTGTTGTACGTATAAACGTACGTTGGTATGTGATGCTCGTTTTCGCTAATCGTTACGTTGATGTAATGTCCACTACTGCCGAGATTTGTGTGGCTATGACGTGCGTTATCGGTGGGATTTAAGTTGCTGTGGTTTTCATTTTCGAGGAGTATTACGCCAATATAACAACTCTATTGCTGAGAATTGTTCTGGTATATTCGGCGTTAACACTGATATTTACGTTTATTTGATGGTCATTTTCGCTGAGTGCAACTTTGTTGTAAAATCTGAGATTTGCACCGATGTTACCGAAAGAATGTCGATATTACCGGGATGAATTGTGTTATCGGCGAGATTTACGTTGTTGTGATTGTAATTTTCGTCAAGTGGTACGCCGATCCAATAGCGCTATTGTTGAATGTTGCCCCGGTATATTTGACTCTAACTTTGATATTTCTGTTGGCGTGAGAGTAATTTTCGTCGAAAGCCATTCTGTAGTAACATCCGATGTTACCGAAATTCGCACTAGTATTACCAAGAAAAGATCGATATAACCGAGATTTGTGCTGATATTGTGGACGCTATCGCCAATATGCGCTTTGTTGCGATGTTCGTTTTTGCCGATACCTAGATTTTTGCCGGTATTGTAAGCGATATTGCTTACGATACTTTTGTTAAAGTGATGGTCATTTTCGCCGATGTTTACTCTAATACAGTACCAGCTATTACCGAAATTTTCAACACTGAATTGTAGCCATTCATCTAGACTTCCGTTAATGCGATAGCCGCCATATTCGTGATTAGTGCCTGTTTAAGGTTACATTTCGCCGTTTGATTTGAATCTATGCAGAATTACTCAAATTTTTTTTGTCATTTTGTATAAAATTATTCTGAAAAGGAGTCGCAATTGTAATTTTTCTAAGTAATCTGTTTATAATTGTTATTTTAGCTGCAATTGTATGCATAATTGTTTGTTACTTTTTATTTTACTGAACAAGTTTAACGATATGAATAAAAATTTAGATTTTAAGATTTTTAGCTTAAAAATTTAGAAAACTGGGTTTTATTAAATTCGGCCTGTTTGTCAATGTGTTGCAATTGCTTTAAGTTGTTTGACTTGTTGAAATTTTAAAGTTTTTGCCGGTTTTCATCGTTTTCACTGGATTTTTTTCTTTTTTTTTGCTTTGGAGCTATACCGTGCCTGATCACAGCACAAAGTGTATCCCTACGTCTAGGTGCCGCTATTTTAAACCATTTTTGCTCACGGACGGACAGAGATGGTGCAGTGTTATAAATGTACATGGAAAAACACAATTTTTTAAAAGTATAGCTTAAAATGTGTTTTACGCATAAAATTTTTGGATTTGTTTTTTTTTTCAGCTATTTGATTTTTTACCAAACTCATCCCTGCTTTTTATGAATTGGGGAACATTTACTTTTAAGTTAAAATTCACACCAAATTCCAAAAGAATAAAGTATTGAATTATGAATTAGAAGTTATTTTGTCTATTTTTAAAAAATAATTCTCTGTTTTGGTTTCACTTAGGTTATTAACAATAAATAAAAATCATAACTATTACCCAATAAATTTGGGTTTTATGTTCTCTGCTGGAGAAAGGACATGTCCCTTCTCCAAGCACCCTACCACTAATGTGTTAAATCAATATTGTCTATGGAGGCTCTCATCAGGTATGAGAAGCTTTACAGCTAAATAAGCCTAGATTTCGTAAAAATTAGTTAATTTGGTCTGTTTTTCTGATTTAAAAGATGAAAATCAAGGTTTTTTCTACTTTAAGTAGTTATCAAGATATCAGCAAATCACCATTTTTCATTGTTCATTTTAGTAAAATCTCATTTAAAAATATCTGTATTCCAAGGTTTATCTTTGGAGAACAGATATTTTTAAATGAGATTCTATTATCTTCTCTCTCCTTGAAAATGTGATTTATTCATTATAAAGTAGACCTGTGAACAAGCTAGTGTTTAAATCTCTAAAATTGACAACAAGTATTCACAATCATAACCCGAAAAAAAATTATATAGTGTCTTTTATAGACGGCTATACTGACTGAATAAATTTGTGGCATATGAGTGGTACGCAAAAGTGCTAAACTCAAATCTAAATAGCACTTTTGAAAGTTTTTTTTTCTGTCTCAAACTTTGACACATTGGAGACTTAGTTCCTTACATTTAAGTCGTCGAAATACAAAAATTGTTTATTTTCAAACTTTGACTTGAAACGTGATTGTAAAAAGACAATCCAAGGAAACACCAATCCAATCAAGAACGTAACTTCGTTGTATTTTTAAAAATAAATTGAAAAGTTTAACACAGGGGGGGGGGGGGGGGTCGAACGCACCCCCCTAAAATGTATTTTTTAATTAAACATGTATCCCTAAAGTTAATTTTTTCTACGCTATAATTTTTTTTTTTAAATCCGTTAACAAGAACGAAACACTCAAATAATTTAAAAAAAAAAAAAAAAAAACGATGAACAAAGTGCCACTTTAGTATTTTCGTCACGTCAGAGCGAATCTTGAGGTCTATTTGCGCGGGATCCAATTTTTCAAACAAATTAGGGTAAAAACGCACTTTTCTCGAAGATCTTCGTGGGAGCTGCCATGAAGGTGCACTTGCCCCATCTGGATTTTGAATATTTAAAATAATATGAAAAAAAGTGGTATGATTCACTGGAAATAGAAGTATGATATACGTTTTAAAATATTCAATGGATACGGAATTTAATTTATAAATATTAGAATTTCATTAAGATACCTGATTGAAAAATCAAGGTTAAAAAAAATCACCCCCTCAGGTGTCATTTGCATTCCCTTGAAAATGATTCTGCCGGCTCCCATGAAGACCTTGAAACTAAAGAACTCGGAGAGCTCGTTGCGAGGTCCTTTCAATACTTAGTTGTTGTTTTTTTGTTTGTTTTTAAGAGACACTCTCTCCTCCACAGATATCAATTTAATGAAATTCTTATGTGGATTTGTCAACTTTGTGTATTTACAAAAGTAGAAAAGAGATCAGAAATTGAGCTTGGAATGTCGCAAGAGATGGTGCGATTAGTAATAGCGCTAGTAAAAAGATAATGACTATGAATAAAATTGAAAAAGTCTAATAGAATAGATGAAAAACTATATTTGCAGTGCAAGAGAAGGCACTTGCTCCTTCCTGGCTTTTAAAAATTTCAAAAAAATTACAGCAAAAAAGAGGCGTGTCTTGTAGAATAGATTTTAAAGTATTTGAACAGAAAATTAGTATATAACTATTAATTACCAATTCATTAAGAATTTCAATCTCTATTTATTAAAGATTAAGGCTTGCGCAAAACCTTTTATCCCTTTGCACTCACAGCAAATATTTATGTAGTCTTCTATGAAAAACTACAATTATACATGGCGAGCGAGTAGTAATTTTTTAACAAAAGGTCTCGGTAAGATTATTTAATTTTACTCTTCATTTTCTAATTATTAGCTCAATTTTTTTTCTCGATAAATAAATTTTTAAACATAATTACAATTTTTCGAAATGTATTTGAAAAATTACATTTTGTTCAGATGATCGGAAGTTATTCTTCCACTGCACACTAACTTATTATGTTGCGTATTGTGTTCATTATTCTTCGTTAATTTCATTGTAATATCAGCAATATATAGATTTCTATAACATACATAAAGATGTCACTATATTGAATAACGGCGAAACTTCAAAATTGTTCGAATGTTTTTGTTTTTTTCCCCCGTTTTAATTAAATTGGCTTAGATAGATTATAAAAAAAAATATTTTGTACCTATCAAAATTCGTGGAAATATTGGTTCAAGAATTCAGCTACGTAAATTGCTGTTAGGGGTAAATGAAACCGCTTTCGAATTTCAGAAATGTCTTTTTATTTCATTTTGAATACAATTATAAAATGTAAGTAAAGGTTAGGTAACCCTAGTAAACGAAGCAACTTCACGAACTTTTGAGGAGGGAATCTCCACCCTTTGATATGATGCGAAATTATACATAATTTCCGAACAAAATGTATATTTTTATAAATTTCAGAAAATATTTCTATTCCATTCCTAACATTTTAATAAACATGACATATAAGAAGGAAATACTCTAATTTTAGACAGAAAATTCTGTGACAGCTGACAAGTAGGTTAATTCCCAATATTGACCAACCTAAATATAGCAAAAGAAGAAAAAAAAGTATACTCGAATTTAAAGTTTGAAGTCCAATATTTGGTCGCGAGGTTGCGGGTTCGAGTCCCTTGTTTGGCATGGGTGTTCGTAAATATATGTTTGCTTGTCTAATGACGAATGTTTCGGCGCATTATAGCCCTCGTGTTGCTGACGGCGCCAGATAATCTGAAAACAACCAACCAATATTTGGTTAATTAGATATTTTTAATCTAATTTCGAGAACCATGCTAAAAAAATTCGAACAATTACAAAGAATATGATGTCAGTCAAAAACGAAATTTTTGGAAGTGATATTTGTTAAGCATTTTCTAGTAATATATAACCACCCAATAACTGGATATCGAGATCCATTCTATGCCCTGCGACCCTGTCTGGGCACTAATGTCGAAAAAAGTGGTCCCTTGGGCCACTTCATGATGCAAACATGTGGGTGGTGTCATTCTCTTCGTATGAATGCGTAGAAAATGAAATCCGATGGTGGGTACCTGGCATCTCGGTACGAGTGGCGCTACAGTCGAAAATCCAAAATGGCCACCACCGTACCATCTAACGTACATTTTTGTGGAATAATGGCTTCCCAACTCATTTTACCAACTAGTTGACTGTTAAAAAACTTGTAGGAAATAAAATTTCCTTTCCAATGGTATACAACACATGCATGTTAGGTTAAATTACAAACTTCGAAATAGCCGCCGCGTCGCGATCTTAAGTACGTTTTTCAGATAGGTTAGTTTGTACGCTAAGAGATCTATACTTGTGCACATTAACGGCTAATCAGGCCGAGAACTGCAGCTGAACGTGGATTCTGAACCACAAAGAACATCTATGCCCAACTCGGGATTCGAACCCGGCACCCTTAGTGCGCGAATCTAGAAAACTAACTATACAGCTATCAGGTTAGTTAGAAATACAGACTTGGATTCGCACTTGGCAGCTACAAAGGACTTCATAAAGTATTTCTATGATCGACTAAACGAGAATGATTCTATTGTACTTGATGAATATGGAAAAACTTAATAAAATGCATATAACTATATGGCAAGAATTACAGCAAGGAAAGTGGGTTGTTAATGAAACCAAAATACCATTTTACGCATTAGGAGCCAATGTAGCTCTGGAACACCAGAACAGATCACTCTAAACAAGAGTGCTCGGACAAGATTATTTCTGCCTGATCCGAGCTCACAAGAATTGCTGCATTAACCAATGCAGTGATTAAAAATGCCACCCCCAATGCAAAGGATCATGAATATTGTCTATCGGTTCGCAAGCGTCAGGATCACAACGTTGAAAAGTTTATAGAGGGTTTCAAATCGACAACCAACCTTTTTAAATGCAATACAGAACATCTTATACATCTGCTGTATAAGCAAGTTCTTCCCGGTGACGTTCAAAAAGACATGTGTACTGTTGCTGATATTGGTGGGAGTCTTCTTTCCAAATTCATTGAGGAACGCATTAAAATGATCAACCAACCAACAGTACAAACAGAAAAATCAGTACCATCAAAGCCTTCAATACAGTTTTGAGCACCAATGAAAAAGATGAAACATATGCCTGCAAATCAGCATTCCAAAATGTTTAAGTAACACTGAAGAAAAAATTGTTAGAGTTAAAAGCTGATTTTTCACTATTTTCTAGACTGATGATTGCAACAAGAAGTCGGGTGATATAGATTTGAAAGCAACTTTTTTGTCGTTATGAATTCTCATTATTGCCACCTGCTTTGTTTTCCCTACATGGATGTATGTATTACTGCTCTGAAAAAAAACAAGCTTATGGGTATCCTGGAGGAGCTACCTCAAAATCTATACCCTTCATCAAATGAGAAAAACGAATTCTAACACAATTCATTTAGATGAGACAGCACAAACTGTTGCAGTAGTTGATGGAATGGTACAGCTGCATTCCATTGATAAACTTATGACTGTTAAGACTTATGAAGAACTTGCAGATCACTTTGTCAGACAAAAGTCAAAGAAGTTTGGTATGTACAAAGAGGTTCACATAATATATATCACATAAAGAGGCTACAAACAGAATTCGCTAAAGACAAGGGTGAAACGTCAGGGTAAACCGGTCCCTATCCAATACAAAATGCACCCATCAATAAACATCCTTAAATTAACCATGCATCAGTTACTTTTACCCGAAATGACTAAGGATGAACTGACAGAATACCTGGCATCCAAGATTAGGGACTATGCAGTCAAGAATATAAACAATTTGTTTGTGTTGGAGAAATCATGCAAATGCGAGCCATATGGACGTGTCGTGTCTTGAAACCACGCAGGAAGAAGCAGATACTAAAATAATTTTGCACAGTATACATGTTGCTTCCAGACGCATTAGCAAGATTAACAAATACTCTGCAGACACAGATGTATTAGTACTTGCTCTTCGGAGATATCTTATATGCTTCCAAGAGAATCCAGCATTATAGTGGGTACTAGAAGAAACAAACGGTTAATTCATCTTCAGTCAATCTATGACATGTTAGGGCCCAATAAATCTTCAGCACTACCAGGACTCCACGCCCTTTCTGGTGATCTGGTAAGATCATTTGCTGGAAAAGGAAAGATTATAAGGTGGAATGTTTTTTATGTAGCTATAGTGATGACATTATAGCTGTACAGGGCCTTATGGGTCAATTTGAAACCCTTTCCACAGAAATGTTACAAATGTTAGAGGCATTCGTTTGTCAGTTGTGTATGTACCGCGAACCAAAATGACAGACATTAGGGAGGTAAGATGGTGGCTCTTCACTAAAAAACAGAAGACTGGGGAACATCTTGCACCAACAAAGGTATCTCTTTATCCAGGTCTTTTGCGTGCACGCTACCAAGCAATGATTTGGGCACACGATACTCGACAGCATCCTGACATATACCTCAACCTTCTGATTTTGGCTGGTCGCTTGTGGATGGGAAATTTGAACTACAGAAAATTGTGCTCCGCGGGGGCTCTTAGAGTTGACTGAGTGCCCCTGTCTGAAGCGTCGGAGTGGCCTTCTCTGCCGATGCAATATCAACAATCTGCCTTGCACAGAGATGTGTTCATGTGGTAGAGATGATGACTATGTGACAACACTGCAATTGTTGACATGATGATGAATGTTAATGAGGAAGATGAGGATGAAGGTGTTAATTTAACTTAATGATAATGAAAAATCTTAATATTGTGTACACCATTTGTTATATAGGTATAACAAAAACTATTACACTGTTACACTCTTCTGTGACATTCACATTCCAAATGTTAAAAAACTTTGTCGTATCAATATTGAGCTGCTGTAGTTTATTATCTGTCTGTTGTAGTTTATTTACTTGTGAAAAGTGCCAAAGCTTTATTTTACTGTCCAATCTGTAAATATTAACTCTCCGTGATGCTCATTTATCTTATAATATAATGTGGAAACTATTATTAGAGTCCCAAAGAGATGCCAAATAATGGTGTCCTTTTTGAATTTTAAATCTTGGAGTGACAATGTAAAGGTGCTATTACTGTCAGAGGGCTTTTTTATTTCCAAAAAGTTGTCCAATAACCAACATGTTCATATAGCCAACCGGAAATCTATTATTCCGAAAAGACGTTCCAGCAACTATAATGCAGCTGCCATCTTAAATATTGACTAGGTAGATATTCCATTACAAAAGTTACTTTATTTCGTACAGTTTCCCAAGTCAACAAGTGAATAAAGAGCACTGAGAAGCTATTACTTTGAAAAAACGCACTGCCCACTTGATGGCTATATGGTTAGTGCTCAAATTTTCACGCTAAGGGTGCCGGATTCGAATCCCGGGTTGGGCATGGATGTTCTTTATGGTTCGGAATCCACGTTCAGGTGCAGTTCTCGGCCTGATTAGCCGTTATTGTGCACATGTATAGATCGCTGAGCGTACAAACCAACCAACCTGAAAAACGTACTTAAGATCGCGACGCGGCGGCCATTTTGAAATTTGTAATTTAACCTAACATGCATGTGTTGTATACCATTGGAAAGGAAATTTTAATTCCTACAAGTTTTCCATCTGTCAACTAGTTGGTAAAATGAGTTGGGAAGCCATTATTCCACAAAAACGTACGTTAGATGGTACGGTGGTGGCCATTTTGGATTTTCGACTGTAGCGCCACTCGTACCGAGATGCCAGGTACCCACCATCGGATTTCATTTTCTACGCATTCATACGAAGAGAATGACACCACCCACATGTTTGCATCATGAAGTGGCCCACGGGACTACATTTGTTCCCGGACTATAAACTAAGCCATCGTTGGGACTTATTGTTTCTGATTTTACTGTTATATGTTTTAAACAATAATTTTAGATAATAAATTATTAACTCATTAGTAATTTTGTTCTTATTTACGATTTATTTCTCTTTAAGGTGATGTTATACCATAAAGATGAAACTACATCAACGAGCAGCTTTTGGTTTTTGAAGTCCCTTTTTAGAATGTTAAAATGGTCACCATAATAGTAATTTCCCTTTAGTAAAATTTCGTAAATATTGATAATTCATACAATTTTGGTATTTTATTCAATGGATTAGTCAGAATTATAAATTTTACATTATTTGATGCTTAGTTATTTAATATCAGTGACTGAAATAGTAACATTGTAGAAATATTTCTGAATGAAACTGATCATTAAAATATTAAAAGTAATATCTGAAGATTATTTTATTCAATATTTCTTTATATTTCAATGTTTTTTTCTTCCAATTTCAATATTTTTTGTATGACTGAAACTCGGAAGTATGTGTTTAAGTCTTATATAAACAACAACTCTTGCACAATATGAAATAATTCCCGTAAGGGAAAACAAGCATTATAGTAATTAACATTATTTTTTTCCTTTTAGTTTTACCAATATCAAATAAAAAGTTAGAAGAATAAAATATAATGTTAAATATAGATTGATAGATAAAAAAAAATCCTCAATATGGAGGATGTCTATGTTGTCGGTATAAGTGTGTTTTGGAAATGACTTAAATAATACAAAAATTTGATTTATATGAGAGCTTATTGTTCAATTAACGCATGATGTCAAATATTTTTTTTTAAATTTATAAATACTTAAATTAACCAGAACTTTTTAAATGGGGATTTTCATTCCTAATACAGTGTTGTCTCAATTTTGTTCAAAAATCACACTTCAAACATTCTGCCCTTACTATCCTTGAAATAATTTATGTTGAAAATATCGATTCTGTAGTGTAGTTTAGTAATAAAAAAGGACATCTTCAAGTTTATTAAACCTGGTGAGGCCCATGGCATGCATGAGCTCAATTTGTTATGTTTTTGTTATATCATAAAATATAATTTTTCTTTTTAATTAACTTTATTTTAAAGGTGAATATTTATATGAAAGGCAAAATTCGGTAGTTGTCTCCCTCCCCATTTCATCACCAAATTGCCGCTATAAATAGACAATAAGATCACCGCACCCCCCCCCCCTTGACAGACGTCTATATCCGCCCCTGGTTTAGCTATAAAGGCTTATTTTATTTTTACATTGGTCTGGCATTGTCTCAGGACTTGAGTGGTGCTGCCATCTGATGAGAAAGGTGGTAACAATCAAACAAAACGAAAAAGTAACTAAATTCATAAAACAACTACTTCTTACTATTACCCTATATGTAATGTATATGGAAATTAAAATATTGTATTCGCGGTAAAAAAATATCTTTTTTTACTTCCAATTACCTATATGTATACATAGAGTAATGAAGGTATAGCATTCGGTAAAAAAAAAAAAAATCGATTTTTTTTTTGCATTTCTCCACGTTTTGGAACATCCTGATTTCAAAAAAGTGATATAGAAAAAATGTCTATGAGGGTTAGTGGTGGCCATGAGACCTACCATTAAGATTTTCGTCAAAATCGCGCATGCGCGTAAGGTAGCTGCTATTGAAAAATCATGTTTTTTAATGATTGTAAAAAAACAGCCCTAACGATTTTAATAAAAATCGCTGTGGTAATGCCTCTGAAGGTGTTCTAAGCCTCCCCACCTCCGAAATTCCGTAAAAATGTTTTAGTGGCGTAAAAAGTTGAAAAATGAATTCTTTCAGCACAGAGCTCTCTTGCCTTGAGCATACCTCAACAAGAATAGTTTTTTCTTCTCACCTCAGTTTCGCTTATAACAAAGGATAATATAAGGATTATCTAAAAGTATATCGCTAAAATCACCATTTTGGCGAAGTTTTTTTTTTTTCTTCTTTTTTTTTCTCTTCTTTTTTTTTTCTTTTCTTAGACCCATACAAGAATTATCGCAAAAAATATCGCCAAACAGACCATTTCCTCTAAATGAATGATAAAAATATGCAAACGGTAAATGATACAAATCCACGTCAGTATTATAGTGTAATTGAAAATTGTACGATGTTCCACACCCCTAATTTCTTTCTTTTTTTTTTTTTTTTTTTTGTATTTCTAAATGTTTTAAAACGTCTCGAGTTCAAAAAAGTGGCCCAGAAAAAATGTCTATGGTCAGCATAAATCCTTTGATGTTCAACTTTTGTAAATGGTTAGTGGTGGCCATGGAATCAGTCATTAAGTTATTCATCAAAATAGCTCACGTGCAAAATGTCAACAACTATTGAAAAATTTGTTTTTCAGAAATTTCAAGAAAGCGACTTTAAGAATTTTGATCCAAATACTTCTAGTAAAGCCTTTTAAGTTGATGTAAACATCTCCACCCCCGAAATGTCTCCAAAAAATTCGATAAAGGTGTAAAAAGTTGAAACACGAACCTCTTTAACATCGAGTTATCTTTCTTTGAATATTGCCCATCAGCATTTCTCTCACCCCTGCTCCACTTAACCGAAAACCAAAATATAAGAACTAATGTCCAACATCTATCTAATTTCGGTAATTTGGCGAGTTTTTGTTGTTCTTTATCCAATCGGTCTGAAATTTGACAAATAGATTCGATGTCGATTGACAATGTATTCTATCGAATTTCGTGGCTGTAACTGTTACTAAAAGGTCATTTTTACTGACTACTAACAAACCAACTTGCCATTATTCAATCGCTCTAAAATAGTATTTACCGACCATTGGAACTCTTTCCTATTGCCAAATTTTTTTAAATAAAAAAAATAATCAAATTGTTTTAATTAGAATAAGTAAAAGATATTTGAATGTGAGTGCATAAATTCGCGTTCATTTTTAATAAATCGATTTTAAAACGTAGTTTGCCGCACATTTTCCTGATAGAAATGTTTTTGATATTTAAAATTAGATACTAACACCAATCACGCACTGTTTATAGAATCGGTGCTTTGTTAATGAATATAAAAATTGGCAATGCATATAAAGGATTTACATAAAAAATTGTGTTATTATGGGTTGTATTATTATGTTATAATTTAGTTCAAATCCGCAGTTAAAGTTAATAACACAAATCTAAAAGGCCTCGTTAGTCTGGTGGTCAGTGTATCGGCTCATGATCGAAGGGTTGTGGGTTCGATCCTGTGAGGGGCTGGTACACATTGAATCTGTAGTGGCCTTTTTGTCCTCTCGTTGGTGTAGTGGGGTTGGAAAGAGGGTTTTACACAAGAAGATTTCGATTTCGTATTCTTCTAGATGCTGAAAATTACGACACATAGTTAGCTGTGTTAAGCACTTAAATGTGGCAGAAATAGACAGTTGGAAGTTCCAAACAAACTTAAATCTAAATATCTAAATTGTGAAGTTAAAATGGAAATACATAGCGTATATCTAACAAGGCTAAATAAAAAAAAGGAGGAAAGAAATTTTTTGTTTTTTGTTTCCAAGATTTTAGAACTGATTTTAGCTATATTTGGGGAGCTGAATCCAAATATGAAATCAGTTTTTCTCTATCAGCTCTACTTTTTTAGATCAGTGCTTCTTTAATGTGCCGTTCTACTTAAAATGTGCTATTCTAGCTTCATTTTGTGAAGTTCTAGATCACATATACAAGGGTTAGTTATTATTTCTGTTTAGTAAATATTATTGGAATCAATCGAAACAACTGTAGCAAATGGACTTATCCTAATTTAGTCTATGCAAGACTCCCAGTTCCCAGTCCTTGAAAGAAAACAAATTACTGGAACAAGGAACCAAAATTATTTTTTATCGCACAAGAGAAAAGGATCTGCTAGTCTTTTTCTCTCAAGAAGTAGTTTGTCAAGAAATTAGTGAACTCCTAGAAAAAATGGATCTTCCAAAATATTTTCCAGATAATTGGCGCCTATTTATTGACAACTCAAGCGAAGTTTGAAATGTGTCCTTCCTTTTACACAATGGGAACAAATGTGGTTCACTACTAATTGCTCACTCAGCAAAAATGAATGGAGAATATTACACCATAGCTTTGGTTTCGGAGAAGATAAAATATCATGAACATCAATAGGTGATTTGTGTTGACTTAAAAATGGTAAATTTTCTCCTTCGACAGCTAAATGGCTGCACAAGATATCCTTGCTTCTGGGATAGCAGAAATAGAACACACCATTAAGTTAAAAAGAGAGGCCACAACAGAGGAAGCATGGGCTGTGGGGAAAATAATGTCATAAACGATTTCTTAGTTGAACTAGAGAAAATCACTTTTCCTTCACTATACTGTTAAAAATTTTGTTCCACCTTGCATCAAAAATTGGTTCCCATTTAGCTGCAACCTACATTTGGTGCGGAAATCCATTATTGGTGTATAGGCCCCAATTTTTGACGCTTCGCTTGCAGGAAGGTTAATCGCAACGCGAAATCGAGCTCGTTTCGCTAGCTGAAAAAGTCATTAACACATAAGCACTGGCTTACTTAACTCGTTAAAAGGTTCATTGCTATGCAAACATGAGCTCGCTTTGCTCGATGGAAGGTTCATTGCTGCGTAAGCATAAGGTCGCTTCACACTCTAGAAAATAATTGCTGCATAAAGTCTCAATATTAGAAGCCCCTCCCTTGTCGAGAAACAATAATAAAAAAATCCCTGTTAATAACCATAATACAACACTCTTCTAAGAGTATTTTAACACGTGATGTTTGTAAAAAAGAAAAATCAGAAGGTCAAAACTACTTATGTTGAAACTTTCAGAGCTTTAGATCTGTTAGAAGTCGCTTTTTGGGAAAATCTTAATTAAAAATTCATTAAGAAACAAATTAAAATTTAAATGTTCTTTTTGTCAAAAGTCCTATTAGAAGACCAAAACTATTTGTGTTGAAAATTTCAGAAATGTAGCACAGTTAGAAATTCTTTTGTAAAATATTTGTTAATTAATTAATTAAAAAACAAATAAAATTTCAAAATTCTGTTTTTAAAAAGTTCAATTTGAAGGCCAAAACTACTTATGATGAAAATTTTAGAGCTGTAGCCTTATTAGAAATCATTTTGTAAAATATTTATTAATTAATTAAAAAAGAACTAAATAAAATTTTAATATTCTGTTTTTCAAAAGTCCAATTAAAAGGCTAAAACTACTTATGTTGAAAATTTCAGAGTTGTAGCCCTATTAGAAATCGTTTTGTAAAATATACATTAATTAATTAAAAATAACTAAATAAAAAGTTCAAATTCTGTTTATCAAAAGTCAAATTAGAAGGCTAAAACTACTTTTGTTGATAATTTCAGAGCTGTAACCCTATTAGAAATCGTTTTGTAAAATATTTATTAATTAATTAAAAAAGAGCTAAATAAAAATTTAACATTCTGTTTTTCAAAAGACTAATTAGAAGGCCAAAATTACTTATGTTGAAAATTTCAGAGCTGTAGCCCTATTAAATTCGTTTTGTAATTTTTTTTTTTAATTATTTAAGAAAATTAATTAAAAAAATAACTAATTGAAATTTAAACATTCTGTTTTTCAAAAGTTCAATTAGAAAGCTAAAACTACTTACTTTGAAAATTTCAGAGCTGTATCTCTATTTGAAGTCACTTTGTAAAAAATAAATTAATTAAAAAAGAACTAATGAAAATTTTATAATTCTGTTTGACATACATAAAATTAGAAAGCCAAAACTTCTTATGTTGAAAATTTCAGAGCTCTACTCCAATTTTAAGTAGGTTTCTATAGAGCCACAGGCAGACAGACAGACAGACACACAGCTTGTTTTATTATTATAGATTAGTGTAGGTATAGATCAATGTTGTTAACGATTATTCTTTTTCGACAAGTCAGTACTAGCAGGAGCGTGTTGGAACGATCAGGTGATTTTTAGATTTATGTCTGCCCAAATTTTTAATATAGTCACTAATAAAGTATTAGTAATTATAGTTAATAATAAAATAATTCCAACAATTAACTAATTGTAATAATCAGTATATTTTATTATTTAAATATTTATATTTAATAATTATTTTCAATAATTAGTTTTATTATAGGTTTCAATAATTTTAATATTTTTAATAATTGAACTGTTTTGGTAATTGGTTTAATTACATCAAATTGTCTCTACTATTTATAACTTCTTTGAGTGAACTTGGTTTCTATAAACCATTTATTGTTTGTTGCAAAAACTAAATAAAAGAAATCTAAATTGCAAACTAAAGAATGTCCAGGTTATTAGAAAATTACATCCGAAAGAATAATATCTATTTTACCTTAAAAGTTATAAAATAAGTAAAAACTCGTAATAATAAAATATATAAATCTTAGTGCAATTATTTTCTAAATATAAAATTTAATGCATTGGGTTTCTTTCAAAAAAGTTAAGGAAAGAAACTAGTACTTATATTGAAGGAAAAAAAAGAAAGAAAAAAAAAGGAAGAAAAAAAAAGGAAAATGGGTGCTATGGGTTTAGCAAGGATAATCTCTTTTTTTTTTTTTTTTGCATTCCTGTTGTCTTCCATTCGGATTACATGTCCTGCCCACTTTATTCGTTGAATTGCTATGAATTTGATTACATCTTGTTCTTTAAAACATTAATAAATTTCTGAATTTGTTCTTTTTCTCTACAAAAAATGCCCCCACCCCCTTTTTTTTTTATAGAATATGTTTCATACATGTAACTTAAGTTGTTGTATGTAGCTTAAGTTGTTACAGTTAGACTTCCGGTCGAAATGCAAATGACTTCCGTTTGAACTTTTTCTACCATTTTTTTCATCTTTCATCCAAGCCTAATACTTTAACATATTGCATTTGTCTATAGAAATTATGGTTTTAGCTGTGCCCCATTTATAAGTATTCTTATTGAATAAAATGTACATTTTATGCCTAACTTTGAATTAGTCTAATATATCGACTGGAATCGAAATTTTAATAGCTGCCCATCCTAAAATGATCAGATTAATTTTTTTTATTTTCAATTATCCCATATCTATACATAAAAGATAATGAAAGTATAGCATTCGGTCAAAAAACTTTGTTTGATTTTTTTGCATTTCCTCACGTTTTGGAACATCCTGATGATTTCAGAAAAGTGATCTTGAAAAAATGTCTGCCAGTGTGTATGTGGTTAGCATAACTCCCGAACAAATGGACCTACGATTTTGTGTGCGGGTTGGTGGTGACGCATAAGAAAGCCGCCATTGAAAAAATCATGTTTTTTACTAATTACTAAAAAACGGCTCAAACGATTTTAATCAAAATCACTGTGGTAGTACCTCTTGTCCTCTTAAGGTATTTTAAACATCCCCACCTCCAAAATTCTCGTAAAAATGCTTTAATGGTGTAAAAAATTGAAAAATTGGATACCTTCAACACAGAGTTTTCTTTCCTTGAGCATACTTCATTAACGATCGTTTTTCTTCTCTGCTCAGTTTCACTTATGAGTAAGGATAAAATAAAAATTATCGAAAAGTATACCACCAAAATCATCATTTTGGCGTTTTTTTCTTTTAAAAAGACTCATACAAGAATTATTTAAAAAAATATCGCCTAGCTGAGCACTTTTGCTAAATGAAGGTTGAAAATATAAAAAAGGTAAATTACACCAATACCCGTCAGTATTGTAGTGTAATTGAAAGTTGTACTATGCTCCCACATCCTTAGTTTTTATCAATGTGCCAAAATATAGATTTCTGTCATGAAATGCATTTTTTTTCTTTTTTAGCCTCGCTACTAATCTTATTGTTCCGCATTTCGACAAAGAAGATGTTGAGAGGCGTTGTGGATGTTGATTTTAAGTTGGTATTGTCGCTTTTTCCTTCGCGCGTTCCTTCTGTCGCGTTTGAGATTGCGCAGTATGTGCAAAATGGGTTTACCAAAAAAAAAAAAAGCTCAAATTTATTACCATTTATTGTGTTATGAGTGAGTGTATTCTTAGATTAAGCTACTTAGAATGTGAAGAGCTACAAATATCAATGAGAAGTGCCGAGTGTGGTCTACCGATCCCCTGGTATAATAACCTAATAGAAAATACAGAATTTATAAAATACGTAATAGAAAATACTACTCCTCACAAACTGCCTTTGTCTATGTTGTCCTAATGGAGAGGGATTTGCAAGGTCAGGCGATACAGCTCTGAAATGATCTTTAACAAGAGATAGGACCTTTTATCTTTCATTAAAGGCTAAAATAGTTTTGCTTTCATCACTTTTCCATTTTTTAATTGATCAAAATCGCTTCCAAATTCTTTAATAATTCAATTTCTGTCTTTTCGGTTTTGTTTGGAAGTTTATGATGACAGAGATGACTATTTTGGATGAGCCACTCTTTTAAAGTTTAATGCTCATGAAAACCACTTCAACTTTTTCATTAGTTCCTTTAAAAATCACGTGATGCGTGACGTTTCACGGGAGTTGTGGGGCACATGCGAAGCCGCCATTGTGAACTATTTTTTGGTGCGTGGACATTTATTTTATAAACTCACATTTAGTGTTTGTTGACTACTAGACAAGTGTATAGACTGCTAATAACTATCTTCCGCAGTGATAGTAATTTTTGTGTGTGCGTAGCTTCACCGATTGGATATATCTACTGTTCCTTTGGGGAATGTCTGCTAGCGTTGATCAGGTACTACACGTCCGGAATTTCAAGATGGCTTCACTCACTCCATTTATCTTCTAAATCTTGAAGAAATTGTGTTGATTTATTGTTTCATAAAAGATTAGAAATTAAATAATATTATTAGGTCTTTCAATTTGTTTTAAGTGTATTTTGATCGTAATTTTTCTAATTTTCGTTTATTGCTTCCACCCTCGACATGCAGCGCATGAAAGGACAAGGCAGCTCGGGTATGTAACGTTTCTTTTAATTTGGAATATTAATGTATTAGCATGGTTTTACTTTTATTGTTTTCCAACTTAAAAAATAGAAAAAAATTATAAAATTAAGTTCCATTTCTTGATATTTACAGTTCTGTCAAACCTTAGTAGTAAAATGGTGCTAAGTTGATATTTTGATTTTTCGCAACTCCTATGTTTCTATTTAAAATTGATTGCTCAATCGGAGATTTTTGAATGTATGATAATGATGCGGTTGCATTGCTGTTTGCTTTTCTTAAAATTTGATGAATCATACACACTTCCATGACACACCTCTAAAATGTTGTATTCTAATATCGTATTTGGCTAATTTTAAAGTTATTGAATTAGTTTCACAATCATTAAGGCAATAGTTAACTTCAAGATATTCTCAGGAAGTAAGTTTTCAGTCTCTAAAAATCATTGGTGAAACTATAAAGAAAAATGAATATTTTGATTCATATTTCTTGTATTTATACATTCTGAGAATTTAGGCAAGTAATATTTTAATGTTTCTAAACATTTTGATTTCTTTTTCATATTTCAAAACAATTGGTGTGTATTCAAATAATTTTCTCTGCCAATATGGTTCTTCACTCCAATGGCAGGGTCAGTTCTCTTAAGTTTATGTTCTTATCTACTCTAAGTGTTGGTTGCTATTATTCAATTAATAAATGTTCCATTAATTTATAAAAATATTAAATATTTTGTTTTCTGGTAGGTGTACTTATTTGTCCAAATATCAAAAGTTAATTGCAGTTGATTGTTTATCATCGCCATGTTTCCAAGATATTGATAACTTTTTACAATGTCAATGCAATCATTTTAAATTTTAAAATGTAACCATTTGTTTTTGGCAATTATGTTACTGCTCAGGCAATGTTTTGTAATGATAGTGGTTGAATGTAAATTTGAAATTTTCTAATTCTATGAATTATCTAACCATAATAAGTTTATTTTTTCTCTATCCAACACGAAAAATTTGTGGAGTTAATTTTCTTAATTTAGTTTGTAAATTAAAATAGTTGCTTATTTCCTAGTTTGTATTGTAATCTTGGTTCTTTATCTTTGGAAAGTTAAATTGTCCAAAGATGTTGTATAATTTAAATTGTTTTTGCAACTGCTATAACTTTTCTTACTTTGCAGTTGCAAATGGACCCAAAGATATGGTGAAGGATGAAGAGTTTGAATCCTGGAGAAACCAACCTCATCAAGTAAGTTATTTTAAATGCTGTTTCAATATTCATGCAACATATGGTTTGAAATTAGTGTTATACTCAATACCTTAGACATCTTTTTTCTCACCATGAATCAAAATATTTGTTGAATGCCTCTTTTTAAAGTAGAATTTCTGTTCTATAAATTATAATGTTACAGAATTTAAGTTAGAATAAGGTGCATGTATTTATTTGCTCCTGATTTACAAAGTTAGGTAAATTCCTAGTTCACGTTTATGGGTTGGCGCACTTTTGAAAAGTTGGCGACAAAGCCAGAATGTCACCAATTCGGAATTCCAATTTGAAAAATTGAGAAACGAACCAGCTCCATGATTTGTACACGATGACTTTGCGACTTCTGAATAATAATAAAAAAACTGTCTCCAAGTAGAGAATTATTCAAAAGTAGTAGAAGGAAAATCCAAGAAAATTTTAGATCAGCTACCGTGTAAATATTCTCGACAAACTGTTGAAAAAATTAAGTGTGAGAAACATTGCACAAGTTCAAATTACACTATAATACTGATGGTCGCTGTATTCAGGAGCGTACTGGCCATAGTTCGGTGGTTGGTTGGTTAAGTGTTTTTTTTTTTTATGGCACAGAAGCCAATGTTGGTTATGTTGCGCCAAAGTTGTTCGGAGGAATCACCCGGTTGGACAGTGTTAGTAAAAAATCGACCGGTTCGGTAGGGAAGTTTTATTTTTTTAATATATGTAACTGCCTTACCGTTTCCTCCCCCCCCCCCTTTAAAAAAAAGCCCCTCCTCCAAAAAAAAAAAAAAAAAAAGCACATGTATTCAAATCCTAGGCACTTCTGTAGCAATGATAATAATGTGTGAATATACAATGATAATAAAATCATAATGAGAAATATTATAGGTTCATAGGTGACGTTAAATTGGACTGATTAATTGATTAATATTGTTGAAATTTCGGTAAATTCCTAGTTCACGTTTATGGGTTGGCGCACTTTTGAAAAGTTGGCGACAAAGCCAGAATGTCGCCAATTCGGAATTCCAATTTGAAAAATTGAGAAACGAACCAGCTCCATGATTTGTAGTATAGGAAGGTTAAAGCCAAAGCGCGTCAATAAAAAAAATGGGATTGCCATATTTAGAACTGTATCGCCTACAAAACAGCGCCAAATCGGCTTGACGATATTTTAACGTCAACTAGGAATAGACCCAAAGTTAATTTCATTTAGGTGGCAGTTGTTATTTAGTAATGTATTGATGGTCCTTAAGTATTATTCCGTCAAAAGTTGGCAAAGTTTTTGTTGGCTATTAAAAGCTCTTAACTGTTTAGGTTCCTCGGAGATCCAGTTTGGTTTGAATTTGTGTTGGGGCACCTTGAGCTCCGAATGCTTTGGCTGCTTCGGTCCTGGTGTCCTGGCCGACTGTTTCAACAGACTAAGAGAATCTGTTTACTGTACTTTTTGTTTCACCTAAGGTTGACGGGATAATACACAAGTACCGTATTTAGTTATGTGACCAAAATGGTGTGCAGTTAGCTTTAAGATGTTTAACCTGTTTCAATTTACACTAATGTTTAGTTTCTACTTTGGTGCAGTTTTAAAATGCTAATTTTCAGCCTAAGCAGCTTTTTTTATAAATAGTTACTAAAATACCAAGATTAAACACATACTAATTTTGTATGGAATAAATAATAGGTCCCTGTAAATCTTCTAAATTATAAGCAGTTAGTAATAAATATACACATTTGAGTGTGAGTAAAGTAACTTTCAGTTAATTAAAAATTGCTATCATTAACTTAAAATATTTTGCTCATAATATTTATTATAAATTCAAACTTCTCGTGTGATCATAAAAAGGAAATAAATTATAAAAAGTTTTACATTATTTGGTACATTTTCTTTGAATTGAACTGCCTCTTTGGCACATACACATTTTGGTTGTATAGTGCAATTTCCTAGTAATAGATATTTGTGTCCATTAAAAACTATAATCGTGTTTGTCAGGTTTTTTGTTACTCAGGTTAAATTCTTTCCTGTATTTTTGTAAGTTTCTACATTTATTTTTCTCTTCCACATATTTATAATTTCTATATTCTTTATAAATTTCTATGTATAGTCATCACAAATGCAGAACTGTTTCTTATTTTAATTTTTAGAATTAAATACGAGATATGTTCTCTAGACCCGAAAATTGGAATTTTCAGATAGTAGCCAGTGGCCTGTAGACACTTTTAGTTCAGTAGCCACTTCATCGCAGACTTTTAATTTGACCAGTAACTCAGCCAGGAGAGATAGGAGAAACATCTCCTCCCAGTAGAGAAAAATGGACATTAATCCCTTGCCTGAGGATATATTTGAAAACGCAATTGCGTTGCCCGAACTGAGTTTGGGCTTCACTGGCGGTTAAAGAAAGTAAATATTGGAATTTTACATTGCCAGAAGCCTCCATAAATTCTTTTGGAAAGTGAGATTTTCATTGATTCGTAAAATTTTATGGAAGTTACAGTATATTCGGTAAAAATTAAAAAAAAAAAAAATGTAGGGAAAAAAACAAAAGGGGATCAGTTGATTAGTCTATTTATTCGCCTTGTTACGCCATTTAATCGCCCTGTGGTGATTTGATACTTTCGTTTTTAATGTTCTCGAAGCTTTTCTTTATGGAATAGAACATATTCTATAAAGAGAAACTTTATGCAATAATGTTGGTACGGCTACTATATGGCAGCAGTGATTATTTGTGATATCCCATTTTCATGTTTTATTTAGTTTTGGACAAAACCATTAGTTTGTTACTGCATTTTTTGGATTCTGAGAAGGAAAATTTTTGATTTTAATATGCATTTGCCTTGTAAGCACAAAGAGTTTTTGTTTATGAATTGTTTAGTAGCCAATTAGCACTGATGAGGTTTGGAAGAAATACTTCAATATGACACAGGATTTTTTGTGACTTTTAAGTGAGAATTAAAATTTTTTTTATGGTTTTGTGCGAGCCTTATCTTCCAGCTTCCAACGAGTGAAAGAGGTATTGTGTGCCTACCAATGGACAATTCCCACATTTTTAATGACAAGTGAAATTTGTTTATATTTATGAAGAATTTCTTTCTAATTCCACAAATTCAATTAAAAAAAAAAAAATTAGTTATTTAAATATTGAGAAAAGAAAATACCCCAAAACCCCATCCCATAAAAAAACGCACCATTATTAACTGTGATGTCATGACATCCTTCCATTTAGTTACACAATCCTTCGCTCTGGTTTTCTCTGTGGCTATTGTAAGGTTTCTGCCAAATAATAGGTGTGTGTGACTATACTGATACTGCCATACTGATTGGTGTGACTTACGAGAAACTTCAAAACTGGTTTTCGATGTTGCGTTTCAAACCAAGTTGTTTCAGATGAAGTGGCGTCACTTTCAGTTCGAGCTGAATGTGTCGTTTTCCCGCCAAAATCTAACAGGAGAACTAAGGTTGCAAATTAAAAAAGAAAAACTGCAGATAGCAGAAATTTTTGTGTTTATAGCCTTTTCAAAACATTTAGAATTGAGTAAAAACTAGGAATATGGAACATAGCACAACTTTTAATTACATTATAATACTGACATGGATTTGTCTCATCTACCTTATTTATATTTTTATCATTCATTTAGAAAAAATTGAGTTTTGCAAAAAAAATTTGCGATAAATCCAGTAAGGGTCTTTGTAAAAAAAAAAAAACCTCTGCCAATGATAATTTTGGCGATATACATTTCGATAATTTGTATATTATCCTTTCGTGTAAGTGAAACTGAGCAGAAAAGAAAAAATGATCGTTAGTGAGGTATGCTCAAGGAAAGAGAACTCTGTGTTAAAGGCATTCGTTTTTCAACTACTTAAGCCATTAAAGCATTTTTACGAGAATTTCAGAGGTGGGGATGTTTAGAACACCTTGAGAAGCATTACCACAGCATTTTTTTATAAAAATCATTAGACCCTTTTTTTAGCAATCATTGAAAAACATGAATTTTTCAATGACAGCTACCTTATGCACATGCGCAATTTTAATAAAAATCTTAATGGTAGGTCTCGTGGCTACCACAAATCCACATACTAAATTTGAACATCATAGGTCAATTTGTTCGGGAGTTATGTTGACCACATGTACACAAACATACATTTTTTTGAAATCGGAATGTTCCAAAACGTGAAAAAATTATTATTTTTTTTTAACCGAATGCTATACTTGCATTACCCTATGTATAGGTATGGGTAATTGAACGTAAAAAATGTTAAATGCGGGAATTATCCATTATAAGCCTCGCAAGTTTGGTAAAACTTCCTGTTTTGATGTAGCAATTAATTCTAAATGATTTATTTTGTATTTTCTGTGGATTCTGTTCAACTACTAAAATTTGCTTTCATTTCTGTAATAGGATAGAATTGCGTAAGAAGTGTTTTCCATTTAATTACTGTGCCTGATTTAGTAAAAATAATTGTTATTGGTTTTTCAAGAGATTAATACTGTAAATTATGTGATTAATACTGTAAATTATGTGATTAATACTGTAAATTATGTGATCAATACTGTAAATTATGAGATTAATACAGCACATTATGAGCTAATTGATATTGTAAGCAAAATTACAATTTAGAGCATTTTATTTCGTAGAACACATTTTTATTTGGTGTTTTTATATAACCTTGCATTTTGTTTTGTTAGAATATCTGATTTAAAAAAAAAAAAAAAATATTTATGCAAAAAAATGCTAGTTTCCTGTGTTTGCTAATATTTGAAATGTTAAATTGGCGTTTTCAAAGCAAGAACTTTTTTTTTGTGTGTTTTAAAATTTCAAACCTCAATTTTAACCGGTATGTACTCACTGTTAAGTGATTGATGTTCCAACTGCTCATTCTGCTGTAAAATCTCAACTAATTTTGCCCACAAATTATATAAATTCTTACATGTTATGTCAAGAATGAATTACTCTAATGTTTGTTATTGTTTTTAGCAGTAATTGCACTGAAATTTCCTAACCCAAGTGAAAGATAATCGTTAAATGTTCAAGAAAAGAAGTGTATACATTGTACGAAACTTAATAAAATGCACGGTTTGCATGTTCTAATATGATGATGTCTGTGTAGTAGAAAGTTTTTCAGAGGTCAGAAGCATTGCAATTTTACTAACATCTTCATTTACTAATAATATTTATGCATTGTTTGCAATAAGTCTTTCATATAAACTATGATATGAATCCATACATTCAGGAACGCTAGTTCTGCCAAATAATTTTCTGGTTGTCGATTGACTACAGTTTTGATCTTCAACATTTGATTTAATATAGTTTTGGAATATACATTTTTACAACTGGATTCATACTTTTTATTCAATTATTACAGCACTTATCCTGAACTTATTATTATTCAAGATCAAGTTGTACTTTTTAGATAGATTTCAAATTTAAAAAAAAAGCTTTACTACTTTAATAATGGTTAGGCTATGAACTCTTGAATTATTGTGATTAAGGAGTATTGAGATACTTCAAGTGTTTTTTTTTTTACCTTAAGGTTGTTATTTCTTAAGTTGGTAATTTTACTGTTTCTGTATCTTGACATTTTTGTGACTTTCAATGTTGACATTTCATGCTCTATTACTAATCTAATTGACATGAAATTTGACGGGTGTTAAGCAATTCCATTCTAGTTGTATAAAATGATTTGTAATTGAGTTTATTTTGGAGAATAAAAGTGGATTGTAACATAAGACATAGCTACAGTCCTCTTTTTTAGGCTATGGCCTATTTTCCTACATTAAGGTTAGGTGAGCACTCTGGGTGAGATGTGTTTTTGCAGCCTCTCTCCTCGTTCTGTTCAGCACATGTCATCTTAAGAAATATTTTATTATATGTTTTTATCCAGTAAATCTACTTTAAAAAGCAAAAAATATTTTAACTTTCTACATTTTAACATACGATGCATGAATTTGAGTTAATTTGAAAAAATTTCAAGAAGCATTTTGTTTGTAACGATGGGGGATTGCTGTGCCGTGCACATCTATTGCAGATTATTAGAACAGATAATAAGAAAATCTATTTTTTCTTCACGTACATAGCTTATTTTTTACATGGACTATTAAGGCAATTACCAAGGTTCTTAATCATCCACTTTTGTAAGCTTTTTTTTTTTTGTAATTTATTAAAGATTTGAATATGATGTTTTAAATTGTTGGAATAAAATTAATTGGATGTACTAAATGTATTAACATTGTTTAATGTAATATAATGTAAAAAAATTTCAGATAAAATATTTTTTCTTAGTAGTTTTAATTTAATGTATTACTAATATTTAATTGATTGCGAGAAATTAAATGGCTGCGGTTGACATAAATAGTGTATTATAATTTCTGTAAACTGCTATCTTTAAAATTGCTGACAGTTGTATGTTAAAAGTTAACATTTAATTTTGTATGGTTCCTTATTTCCACTAATTGCTAGATTTTTAAAAGGCTAACTTCTTGAGTATGAGGTGTGAAGAATGTTATTTCCTATCTACTTTTGCATCTTAATCACAAAACCAGTTATGCGCTGCAGTGCCAACCAATTCATGCTAAAATCGACTGTTTTCATAGCAATTTCCTCAAATATTTCATTTTCCAATCAGATTTTATTAATTTTACTGTTGAGCAATAAAGAATCAAAATAAAATATATGCTTGAACTTTGTGGAAATGGATGTATTTATTATCAATGATTAGTTGCAATCATTAGGAATTCAGAAAAAATTCATTCATGAATTATAGTACACATTAAAGTTTTTCACCCCTTTCAATTTTGCCCCATTGTATAAACTACAAGGGAAATTAAAGTACTTAGAAAGTCATTATTTTTTATTTTGAAAATCTGTATTAATTATATTTATTGTATTTTTACAATTTCCGATAATTTTACAAGTTTGGTAGTACCTTTTAGTCCAGACTTATGCACTCAATTAATTTGTTATCGAAACTTTTATTTTGCACATCCTTTTTTAACGTAATGATTACTAGTTACAGAGAACTATTCCAACGTTGAAGCAATTTTTTTTCTTGTAAATTATGTCAATGTATTTAAATTATTATTTGTGGTCATTAGACAGTAATATATCGGCGGCTTGGCTAAATTGACAACGTTTGAATAAAATTTTCTGTAGCTAAGGAATAGTGTAATGATATTTAAGTTTTATTATAATAATAAAAAAGTTATTTTAAAACCTTGCTAAAAGTTGTTGCTTTTGTCATAGAATTGTTTGCTTGTTAGTCGTGTATTTTTGAAGTTTTATTTTCTTAATTTCTTCAATTCAAACTCTAACTCATGGTTTCCTTGTTTCAGACTTACAATCCACCCATGTCATCTTCCAGCTTGCCAGATCCGTACATGCCTAGCTACTATGCCTCTATGTCATACTCTTTTGTTAACCAAGGACTGGGTGAAGGAGCGTGGAGTAATGGAGGCGACCCCATGACATTTCTTGGTGGTTATGGCGGCCAGATGGGAAGCGGCGACCAATCCCATTACATGGATGGCATGTTTGGACAAAACAGCTTCAGTGGCTATAACCAGAGCTTCAACTACTTTCCTAGCGGCGGCGGCAGCGATTATTCCACTTGGGGGAACTCGGCCATGCCTGGTACACGCAAAACTGGACACGGGACGTATCCAGAGGATTATTACAGGGATACATATGACCAGGCCATTGACAGAAATGCTTTGAAACACATGGAGCAAGGTATGGGAGGACTGACGATTGCCGACCATAAAAATGATTCACAGTTTGTTAAGGATCCATATGGAAAGCCTGGTATGTTGCACGGTAGCATCATGGCAGAACACCAACTAGGTAAAAAGTTTGGATCTGGTGCAACAGAGAACATGGTAATGGCTGCTCCAGGTGTGTCTGGACAACCTGTTGGTTCCAAGAAGATGTCTTGGGCCACTGTGGCTAGCCAGCCGGCCAAGCCGCAAGCCAAGGTGAAGCCGAAACCGGTCAATCCAACTGCCATTTTGGCCGGGGGCGCTAAGCATAATACCTCGAGCATGGATATTGGGACATGGGAGAGCAAGAACGGAAGTGGGGCTGGCAATGGCACCGGTGGCAAAATGGGTCCACCACCGGCTTTGCAGTCTCGATCTGCCCCTAATTGGAACGCTCCTCGAGGGAATCGTAGCAATGGACCCTCTGGACCAGGATACAACTCGCCACCTCAGCAGCAGCAGCAACAACAGCAGATTGCCGTTGCTCAGAACAGTACGGCCGGAGGGGACAACTATCCCCAGCATCCTGTTCTAGATAAGTTGAGAATGGAAAACAATTATAACCCTAAAGAGTTTGATTTGAGCCCTAAGAACGTTAGATTTTTTATCATAAAGTCCTATTCCGAAGATGACATTCACCGTTCGATCAAGTACTCCATCTGGTGTTCAACTGAGCACGGGAATAAGCGGCTGGACCAAGCATTTCGCGACGCCAAGGGACTGGTGTATCTGTTCTATAGTGTCAACGGATCTGGGCATTTCTGCGGCATGGCCCAAATGGTGTCTCCCGTGGACTACGGTAGTACTGCTAATGTTTGGGCTCAGGATAAGTGGAAGGGACAGTTCAAAGTGAAATGGATATATGTAAAGGATGTTCCAAATTCTCAATTGCGCCACATTCGCCTGGAAAATAATGAGAATAAGCCAGTTACCAACTCGAGGGACACTCAGGAGGTGCCGCCTGAGAAGGGCAAACAGGTGTTGAAAATAATGCACACGTTTCGTCATACTACTTCAATATTCGATGATTTTCTGCATTATGAGAAACGGCAAGAGGAAGACGAACAACGTAAGACTGAGGTAGAGTATCTAAGTATGGTAATGTAGGGGATCGTATCATTTGTTTGTATACTATGCAGCCTAGCCATGTCCATTAGGTTTAAAATAAAAGTATCGAATGGTGGCTTTAGATGTTATGTTTCTATTGCCAAAAAGTGATGGTTGCAATTTTGAAAACATTTAAGTGTCATTGCATGTATACAAAGAAATGTATTTTCTCCTACATATACAGTGCAGGCCTCAATTTATCATGCATTTGTTTACAAATAAAAATTATTTTGTAAGATGCAAATATTGTTAAGAAATTGTAATACTTAATAGGGAGTAAATTGTTGCTTTAGTAGTCTTAAAAGTGAAGTATGTTCTCTGAACTAAATTGTTAAATAGAGGCCTGAGCTGTATGGTAGAAAAAGGCTTATCCCATCCAAATAAAATGACATATTAAATCTTTCTAGTATAAGTTAATGAAATAAAATGAATTTATGAATTGGTTACATACAAAGGTAATGTTGTAAAACATGTATTAATGTTGAACAAATTGCAATTTTGTAAGAATGGTAAGTAACCTTTTAAATTACAATGCATAAAAATTTCTTCTAATACTATAAAGTCTTCATTTTAGTTATTGGCTTAAATTGTTCAAGTTAATCTTATTTAAAATATTACTTAGCAGTATTGCGTTTCCTTTCATAAAGTAGATAACCCGTCTTTTAGGATAAGACTTCTACACTAAGTCTAATCTACTTCTAGATAAGCTTAATTGATAAGGCAATGTTTTATCTATCCTATAAAAATATTTTGGCCTTTTAACTAGACTTTTCTATAAGTAAGTGTGTTGTAAACATTTTGAAATTGTGTTTATAGTCAATAGTATTTAATTTACTCAGCAAAATTTCTTTTGTGCGTAATAAAAGTTTAGTAGGACTAGTATATTTAAGAATAATTCTTAATTCCTTTCTAAATGCTTTTGTTTGTTAGAATTAATATTATTTTCTATTTTGAAACTGTCTTAATTTCTTAATCTTAAGATTCTGACTACATTATTAATGGATAACTAAGCTGATATTGGAGTATAGAATTTTCCACGCCTGAGTATCTGAATGAAAGTGCATTATCAGGGTTCATACGCCTCAGGGAAAACATAGAAAACTCGGGGTAATTAAATCAGCCTTAAAATCTCAGGGGGAAAAAAATAAAAATCTCTTTCAAAACCTGGAAAAAGTCCTACTCTTTGGTGCTCTTTGTTTAACCCTAACTCGAGAAATTAAAGTTGCAGAATTATTTGATAGCACAGACTTGCAGATATTTATTCTTGACTTGAAATTTTTTAAATTTTTTTTTTATCTGAAGAATTTGTGTGATCCAGGTTTGACTATATTTGTGTGCCTAAAAATAATTTACTCCGTGATGAAGAACACAACTCTAGAAAACTCGGGGAATTTTTTTTCTCAAATTGAGTATGAAACCCTGATTATGCATTATTGTTTATACTGGGTGTCCCAAAAGTTGAAAATGTTTGTCTCAAAATGGTTTCTCAAATGGAATTAAAACTACTTGTATGTTTATTGGACAGTCAATGATTTTTTAAATTTTATTGACCTGCAAAATTTCATTTTTTCCGACAATGTTCGTTTTTAAAAATAGGAAGTCACTTTTGTGATTCTTTTCCGCTAATGTTAGTAGCTCTTACTGTCTACATATTTTGTATTGTGCATTTAGCAACTGATATATGAATTTACAAGGGTGGAAAGTTTATTTTAAGTAGCACAATGTAGCAACCTTGTCAATAACAAATTGTAATTTTTCCTAACTTTTACATATTTAAATTTCTTTTATATTAGACTTCTGTTCGATGGGTATCGGTTGAGCCAAGCCAAAATGCTTACATTTTAAAGTGATGATTAAATGTACTGCTAAGCCTAAATGTTTACGGTTTGTTACAAATTTAAAAGTTTGTATAGCAAAGCCTGGTTTTTTATAGGAACTATATATATGATTAGCACATTGTTAGTTTGAATGATTTATTGCTAAAATTTGGAGGTTTTCCCATTGATTATTCATTTTTATTGCCGTCCTATAACTTCTAAAATGAATATATATATATTTTTAAATTGAAGGTCTTAATTGTTAAAGACAATTTTTCTATAAATTCCATGATTTGGTTGATGTCTGTATATATATATTATATAACTTTTCTTTCTTCATTTGATATTTTTGATTGTTTTTCTTATGATTTATCTTTGATAATTGTTTGATATGGGGAGCCTTTTTCTATTACGCTGTACTTATATGCTATTATTACTTATGCTTTTTTAAAAAAAACCTCTTTTATTGAATATTTCTATGTGCAGTATATCAAGTTTTCTGTAATTATGCACTTTTTGTTACAGTAATCAAGTAATGCATTTTTTTGGATGCGAGGAACTTTTTATCAAGGTAAGACTCCCTGGTATTTTTAAATGAATTCGTCTTTTTTACTTCTTACTCTTTCATAAATAATTTATTCAAGGCTTGCAAAAATAAAATGTAAGCAAATACATTCTTAATTTTTCTAAAATATGTTGGTGGTCAATGCACATCGAATTACACTTCTTTTCATTATTGATTCTTTTTGGTTGCTGGGTGATACTTGTAAAGAATAAAATGGTAACGCTGTTGTTAGAATTTGTTCAGAACCCATTTATAAATGTTCTGTTTAATATAGAATAATAGTTTCTTTGCTATTCTGCACAATTTACATGGTGTATGAAATGATCAATTTACCCAACACATTTTAATTAATAAGCTTCTATCTCTCCAGTAAATATTTTCAAGATATTAAATCTTTTCTACCTTGGAATTATATTTTTAAATGAAGATTGCCAATATTAGGTAAACTACAATTGGTTTGAACTCGAATCCTGTAAGGTAAAAAAAGAAAATGAAGGTTTATTTCCTGTAACATGGACTAAAATGTCAGGTTAGGTAGGTAGGGAAAAGTTTTTTGTTTTGCTAAATATTTTTAGCAAATGCGCAAAAATTAATAAATATTAGAGTATTAATGTGCAAGATATAAAATTGATCAATGATAAAAAATACTTGGGTATGTTTATTTTTGTGGTAATTTTCTTCAGGTTTAACTGCATATTACATGATAATCAGTTAATTGCTTAATGATTTTTTGTGTGTGCATATTTTATTTTTTAAAGTAAAGAAAACTTTAGGGTCAAAATGTTTTTAATGTAATTTTAGGGTTGTAGGGTTACAGGAAACAAACTTTTTTTTCTTTCTTTCGCCTAAGTAGTTACGGAAATAGTTTCATGCTTCTTCTAATACTTACGAAATATATTTTTTCTGAAGTGCAGGCATAATTAATGAGTTGTAACTTCAATCTGTTTCATGTGTAACAACTTTTTTTATCTATAAGATGGTAATACTAATGAAGAATAACGTTTACTGATATAAACACTAATCTGAAATAGAAACAATATTCTCATTTTTCAAATTTGCTTGTTATGGGAAAAATTTAACTGTTGGATTTTTCTAGTAACAATACATATTGCAACCCTTTGTTATAGACTGTTTTGTCAAATTAAAGTTGGGCTTGTACAATTTTAAGCAGTGCTACCTTAATACCTTATAATTTTTTAGTCTCTAGTAGATGTGTTATTCTGTCTTATCTGCTTTTTGTTCAGAATTTAAAAAAGTCAAGCACAACTCAACAAATTTGGCATGGTAATATGTTGAATTGTATTTTGTTGTTCAGTTAATCCAGGGTTCCCACAGGTCTTTAAAGTCTTGGAAAGTCCTTGAAATTTGTTTTATGAAATTTGGTCTTGAAAAGAGGATGAGGTCCCTGAAAGTCCTTGAATTTTTAAGTTACAACCGATAATCCCCGCCTCCGTTTTGTATGTTTATGTATTTTATGGTCCTTGAATCTTCTTTAAAAGGTCCTTAAATTTTCTTGAAAAGGTCCTTGAATTTTGTCTTTAATAAGAGTGGGAATCCTGTAATCTCAAATTTCTCTTAAAAGTTTGCTTGCTTTTATATCTTTCCAGAGTCAAATATATGTTACAGTCTAAGCATTAAGCCACTGAGTAAACTTGGCTGTTATAAATTAGCCAATCCATTTATGGGTCATTCTCGTGTATTACATGGGACAGTTTTTATTTATACCAGAATACTAACTTGTTAAGTTTTTGTTGGTGTAGGATAGATATTTTTGTCTGAAAAAATTAGTTTTAGCCCACATGATTAAATAGTTGCTTTTATGAATTGGCTTTTAAGAGGTTAACATTAGGCAGGAAATGTATCAAATCTTAATCTGTTTTTTTGCATAAAGTTTTTTTTTATAGGTAGCATATTGGTGTATTAATTTTTTCTGATATTTTTCTTTCAGTCAAGACCCTCAGGGGAAGAAATTTAGTATTCAGCACTCTAGTGTCTGTGGCCTGCGTCCAACGTTCCTCTGCCTAAACTCTTTTCTTGTGACTAAAAATCAAGCCTCTTATCAAGCCACATAGTTAATTGCTGTGACTTACTCATTCTAGTTCCTCAGTAGCTCCTTGCTTCTCTGTACTACAATCACCGACCTAATAAAAAGCGCCTGCCCTGCTTAGAAAATTGCAATTTTTGCTGCACTCCCCATTGTGGAAGAAAATCATCCAAAAAAGAAATCCTGCAGTTTATTCTACTCCCTCGTAATTTTTGATCAAGCCCAGGCTGGCTTGGAGACGACTTTGGACGTTAACGGCTCTTCGCACGTCCCAAAAGAACCAAAATACTACTAAAAAAAAACTTGGCATTATTTGTTTATATCAGCACCAAAAAGATTCCAATTAGAATCAATGAGCGGACTTCAGTGTGGACCTAGTAAAACAAAAAAAACTCCCAAACTATTTAAACAAAAAAAACTTTAAAAAATTTGTACAAAAAAACTGAAATAAATGTGACGGTCTTTAAAAAAATAAGTGGAATGACTTGTGCGGGGATATTTGACCGTCCTCGAGATTGGACAATTTTATTACAATTCTGCTGCTTGAATGAACTTCATTAACAAATCAGTGGGAATGGATGTTTTCATGAACAGTGGAAAACCCCAAAGGCCATATTTAGTGTCATTTCCCTCAATAGATTATTCGACTTTACTTGTAGGCATACAAATAGCTCTTAAGTCTCCTCCTCCACATGAAATCATCTGAGAAAAATATAAACACTCCACTGGGGAATGTGATGTTTCTGTGTTTAAAGTGCAATCGAAGATCCGTTTTTTTCCTGTGCGATGTTTTGAGGGCATGGCAAAAGCACCAATGGCTAGGCAAGTGCCTGTATTCGTTTCCGATAATTGCAACTTCCTAGTGAACGTTTTTTATGTACATGTGGAAATTAAAAGTTTAAAAGAATAGACGATTTTAGAGTATAATAGCAGCAATTTTTGCTTCCTTGCCTTGTAAAACTTGTTTGTATCTTTGTGTTTTGGAAAGATATAAGAAACAAATCGTGTTTGACATCGTCTTGTAGGGTTTTACAAGTGTTCGTTTTGATTTAATACAATGTAATGACATTTCTAAAAATCTTCATTCCCTGCCAATGATCTTGTGTTTCATTAATGTATATTATATATATAGCATATGTCGAATTTAAAGAAAATGAAGTATGGAGACTGTACAGAAATAGAAAATGAATTTACAATCCACACATTATTTGAAAATATTGAATCTAAATTATTAGAAAGGGTATTTGAATTGAATCGTTTGCAAGTGTGATAAGAGGTACATTAAAAAAATAATTTTTATTAAATATGTTATAGGCATGCCACAGGTACTCTTCAGTTCAGTTCCTCACATTCTTTTCAAAATTATCTAGTTAAAATATATCTTTAAATACCTTAATTGCTTTTGTGTTTGTGTAACTTCTTAAAGAGGGCTTACCTTCTATATTTGTTATATTTAGATTTACATTACTTAATATAGTATCGACTTTTATGCACCAAGTGTTATTTTTCTTTCTGAAGTAACTGTACCAAATTAAATTAGTACTCAATCATATTTGCCAGAGTTTAAAACTGCATTTCTGGCTGGTAAACTCGTTTAGTTTTATTCAATGAAGGGATGTGCAAAGCAAACTTGGTGTTAATTATAAATTTCTTTTTTTTTTAATTAAAAATTTGTACTTTTGATTTAAAATAGCATGTGTTAAGCTAACTCGGCCGTTGGTGTTGTATGCCTTCTGTGCACCTGACTTGACGTGTTAAATCGTAATGTTTATAAATAAGTTTTTGCATTAATGTTTATTCTTAGCATGGGTATTGGTATCACTTGTTTGAATTTATGCTATTTTCTGCATACTGGTTATGTGCTTATTTTTTTTAAATCATTCTTCAGATTGCTTGTTTCAGTGCAAAAATGTTTTAATTTTATATTCTTGTGTGGTGTATGGAGAGATTTTGAAAGTAAGTAATTGTAATGACAATAGATTTTAGATGCATTTCTGTGCTTTATTTCCAATATTTTAAATGTTTCATGTGCATAATTTAATATTTTGCCGATTAATTCTATGGATTTTTTTTTTTGTGGGCCTATGCCATGCCAGTATGTTAATTCATCATGAGGAAGGTTCCTTGCCTTTTAATTTTTCCTCTATTTTTGTCTGCCGATTCAACAAGTGGCGCCTAGCATATTATCTATGGGTAAAAAGAATGATGGTATAATGGAAATAAAATTTGATTAGCAGTGTTTGTTCTTCACTTTGTTTATTATTTTCTCTAATGTATCAGTCACACATATTTAATACAAAAAGTAGTTACATAGTAAATAAGTTGACATTTAGATCACTTAAAACTCCATGTTTTTCATAAAGTTAAGCACATCATTGGTTCTTGATGTGCAATATTTGGGAGGGAAAAAAATGTATTTTTTTAAATAAAAGATCACAAAATTTAAACGAAACAATGACTAGCATACACTTTTATTACAATTTAAAAAGTTTTTATAAGTTAGCTTATAAAACTTATTAAATATTAATAAAAAAATTATTTCAACAGACAGAAGTGGGTAGATTGATTTCAACCGTATTTCTTTGACAGGGTTCCCACGGTCATTAAATGTACTTAATATTTTTGAACACGTTTTCAAGGCCTTGAAAATGCTTAGAGGTCCTTAAAAGTCCTTAATTTTTGCGGATGTTGTGTCCCCACTGCAAAATTTATAAAAATACAACTCGGATTTGCTATCCCCGCGTGACAGCCACATATACGCACCGTATCGGAATTCTGACATATTTGTGTACTACGCATGCGCCAATTTGTAACTTTTTTGGTAGAATATACTTTTTTAGAATTTATATATAGACATGATGCCCGAGAACAAATTTTCAAAGGCCCTTAAAAACATTATTTAGGTCCTTAAGGTGATCCGGCACCTCCATAGGAGCCCATGTTAAATTCAACTTTGGAGGCATCTTATTTAATAACCGATTCTTCAATCATTATGAAGCTTTCACAGTATAATATTTAGATCCTTTTGAATACTTTAACACGAGATTTTTGTTATTTTTTAAAAATTAAAATAATTGATTTTCTAAAAATGTTTACAATTTTTTTTTAAATTTTAGACTTTTTTTTTTAATGAAAAGTATGCTACTTATCAATAATTCCTCGTGTTAAAGTACTTAAATACATTAAAGAGAAACATGTAAAAAAAATTTCAAGCATTTATGTCGTAGATTTTAAGCTATGTGCCCCCAAACATGAAAAAACGGCATTTTGAGAAATTCGACCTAGAAGTTAAAAAACGCTTTAAATACCTAATTTTGTTTACTTCAAAAAATTATTAAAAATACTTTGAAATCGGATATAATTACAAATGTGGCATCATTTTAAAGAGAAAAATGTATATTTTGATAAACAGTAATAAACTCGAAATTAATAATCTGAAAATTTTTCATGTACCGGACCCCCTTAAAAGTCATTGATTTTCATTCTATGATTTGAGTGGGCACCCTGTTTTAGAATGTTAGGACGTGACTTCGGTTTAATTTTTTATTCAAAATGATTGAAAATTTTATTTCCCGCATTATAAGTCTCTAAAATAGTATTGAAATTCCCGATAATTCCCCAAAAAAATATTAAAAACCTCGACAATTTCCACATTTTCTCCAATACCTGTGAAAGAACCCTGATAATCCTCTATAAGAAAAAAGTGGATTTAATTAAATTCGCATGTTTGTCAAAATACAGGGTTCCCACTGTCCTTGAATTTTCAAATGATCTCCGTTTTGTATTTTTTATGTTTTAAGAATGTAATTTTATGGTCCTTGAATTTTCTTAAAAAGGTCCTTGAACAGGGTTGCCACGGTTATTGAAAGTCATTAAAAGTGCTTAATATATTTGAACTTGTTTCCAAAGCCTTAAAAATGCTTAGAGGTCCTTAAAAGTCCTTAATTTTTGTGGATGTTGTGTCCCCAACTGCAAAGTTTATAAAAATACAACTCGGATATGCTATCCTCGCGTGACCGCCACATATCCGCACCGTATCGGAATTCTCTGACATATTTGTAATACGCACATTACTTTTTTTGGTAGAATATACTTTTTTTAGAACATGTAGACATGATGCCTGAGAACAAATTTTCAAAGGTCCTTAAAAAAAAGTCCTTGATTTTCATTTTGGGATTTGAGTGGGAACCATTTTGAAAGTCCTTGAATTTTTTTTCTTCAATGTTATCTAACTTATTTTGCTAAAATGTTTGTCGGTTAACTTTTTAAAATTGGCAGGCCTGCGCCAATTTAAAATTCTGATACAAAACGGCCTTTCTTGCGCTAAATGCTGTGTCATTTTTTTTCTTTTTCCTTTCTATTTGGAATTTCGTGTGTGTCTCTATTGGCTGAAAACTGCCATCATTTCTGTTACGATTCATCGATGATTGTTTCGTCATTGACTCTGTACCGCGAATCGGCGATTTCCAGGGATCCAATTCTTTCGGCGTCCCCCCTCCCCCCCATATATTTCTGCTTTTCCGCAAATTTTGGAGAAAATCAACGTTTTTCTGCAATTTTTCTCGCCGGTAAAGTAATTTTCTCTTTCCCTATAAAATTTTCTCTCTTATTCAGATACGGTACAATTCCGCGAAATTCAGATTTTTTTATCGAAATTTCGATCATGTGAGCCGATTCATGCTTCTAATGTTTTAGCCTCACGTTGGTAATGGACATTTTACTTACAGTTACGCTTATGTGATAGCCACTGTTGGTGAGATTTGCGTCTCTATGGCTATCGCTATCACCGAGATCTGCATTGTTTTGTTATAATAATTTTCGTCAAGTGTTGTGTCAATATAATACGAGATTTGTATTCGGAGAGGAGGTTAAATTCAGTGCTATTTACTGCGCTGTTACGCTGTTTTTAATACCCGATTTTACTTGGCTTACCATTTTAACCAAGGAACCTGCATACGTTCAGATTTCTCCAAACCTCCGATGCAATGACTACTTTTTTTGCCGTTGCTCCCTCTAAAACAACAGTATAAGTATGCTTGTAAATTTTTTCTTCTTTAAATATGTTCCGTGGTAATGTCTGGGTGTGTGTTATATTTCATGAAAAGGACTTTTCTTTTTTTGCAAAGGTTGTGATTTATTGACGTGTTTACAGGTTTGTGGTAAGAAAAATGCTGCTCCACTCACTAAAGTCAATATTGCAGACAATAGTTACTTAAATTAGTTTTACGCTTTTTTTTTAATAATATTGCTATTTTACAGAAATACCCCGATAAATTAATATTATGATGCATTTATATTAGTAGGGCAGGTTTCTAAATATTTAGCGTCCCCCCCCCTCCCCCGCTCTCCCTTAAATTATTTGATAATGATATGAAATAAGTGAAAAGGTATACGCACAATCTAATTAAATTTAATATCTTTTCCGTGAAAATTAAAATATATAAATTTAATTCAATGCAAATGAATCGCCTTTCGTCATTTATTGATAAGCTTACACAAAGGCTATGTTTCTGCCTGTTTCTTCATAGTAACCTGGCGAGATTTAAGATAATAGTTATCGCCACTCTCCACAATTTTCCATTTTTTTAAAGTGAAAGTATGAAAATGCAAACGATAAATTACTCCAACCAATTTTAAATTTCAAAGCAGTGACAGTTATATAGTGTAAGTGAAAATTGTGCGATGTTCCACACTCCTAATTATATGTATATTACGGCAAGGAAATTTACAGCTTATCTTAAGACTATAAGGATTTTTTTTATTGAAATAACGTTCTAATTCCTGATTAGTTTTATAATATCTCGTGATATTTTTGGTATTCTACGTGAAATTTTAAAATTTCTTTAAATAATATGTAATTTTTTGAAGAATTTTTTTTTTTAATAAAACACAATTTTTTAGCCATTAAAGTACAAATTAATGAGTATGATATCCCCTCAGATACTCACATGCGATATTTTAAATGAATTTTTAATTAAATGCAAATGAATCGCTTTTCGTCATTTATTGATAAGCTTACTCAAAGGCTGTTACTTCATGATAACCTGGCGAGATTTAAGATAATAGTTATCGCCACTCTCCACAAATTTCCATTTTTTTACTAAGTGAAAGTATGAAAATGCAAGCCATAAATTACTCCAACCAACTTTAAAATTTCAAAGCAGTGACAGTTATATAGTGCAAGTGAAAGTTGTGCGATGTTCCACACTCCTAATTTTATATATATTACGACAAGGAAATTTACAGCTTATCTTAAGACTAAAAGTATTTTTTTTTATTTAAATAATGTTCTAATTCCTGTTTAGTTTTATAACATCTCATGATATTTTTGGTATTCTACATGAAATTTTAAAATTTCTTTAAATAATATGTAATTTTTTGGAAAATAAAAATAACAAAACACAATTTTTTAGCCATTAAAGTACAAACTAATTGACTATGATATCCCTTCAGATACTCACAGGCGATATTTCAAAAGAAATCCAAAATCAAGCCCAGTCTAATGATACCAAATTTAAGTGTTTAATAGAACTTGAATAGGAAGAGGAAAAGTTCTGTGCATACTCTGCACTACAAGGAAGCCCTCAAACTTTTTTTGATGTTATGTTTTTAAGATATCGAATTAATTTGTGATTTTATATCGCCCCCCCCCCCCCTTCTTTTTTTGAATGGATATAATAAATAAGTGAGCCGAGTTTCATTTTACTTTGAGGAGGTCGAATTGGAAGGTGAAATGACATGTAATGACCTAAGCCGGGTTTGAAGTGATGTTGACCACTCAATTGGAAGAAACCTTGACCAGTGGAATCGAGGTGAGACCGGTGCAGAACAATGTAATGAAGGGATGCGCTTCAAATTGAACGGAAATACTCCTTTCAATTTCCTTCCATTGTTGTGCTCCCTGCAAAATAATATTGAATACGAGTTTTTTTCTTCTTTTATTTTAGTATTCTGCACAAGTGATGGTGATTATATGAATGAGTTTTTATTTCCTAGAAAGGATTTTAGTTATCTGACATTTTATGCGATCTTTCAAGTTTGCAGGTGCTTTATTTTTTGTAGTTCTCTTCAGAAGGCCGGTTGGATAATTGGATATTGATGAATAGGCTGTAGAAAATTGTGATTTGAAATAGCACACACCAATGATTAATGATATTGACTTGTATTACAATATTTCAAGAAACTTAAAACGAACCGGCCAGTTACAAGTATGTTCATATTTCAGTGAAAAGAAATATTTGAGCCACAGTTTGATTTATCTTCTCCAAAAAGAAGCCACTTTAAAATTTATTAAAATGAATTGAATGTTGTGCGCATTTTTTTTTTTTTTTTTTTTTTTTTTTTTTTTTTTTTTTTTTTTTTTGGAAATGACTTACAAACTTTAGAATACTTTGGATTTGAAGATTCAACTAATCATTTTTGTTAAAATACCCATATTTACCTCATCATAAATCTTCATGTTTACAAATCTGTTCCATTTCGTTTGGTCAATTGTAAATATAGGGTATTAAATTTTTACATTAATATGATGTAACCTTTTATAAATGATCCTTTTCGCCTACAGAAATTGTACTGAATAAGATATAAAAGACAGTAACTTTTAAAGCATGTTACGCTGTTAAAAATTTGGATTCACCTTGCACCAAAATTTGGTTTCCATTTAGCTGCAACCAACATTTGGTGCTTAGTTTCATGATTTAATGGTGCTACCGTCAGCACCATTAAATCATGAAACTAAGCACCAAATGTTGGTTACAGCTAAATGGGAACCAATTTTTCGTGGAAGGTGGATCAAAATTTTTAACAGTGTACGCATAAAAATCGCACTACCTTTTTTTACTTTCAATTACTATACTATAGGGTAATGAAAGTATTGCATTCGGTAAAAAAAAATAATCGATTTTTCTTGCATTTCTCTTGCGTTTTAGAACATCCTGAGTTCAAAAAAGTGGTCTAAAAATGTGTGTCTGTGGTCAGCATAACTCCCGTACGTATTTACCTACGTTGTTAAAATTTTGTGTATGGATTAGTAGTGGTCGTGGACCTGACAATAAGATTTTGGTCAAAATAGTGCATACGCATAAGGTAGCTGTCATTGAAAAATTTATGTTTTTCAGCAATTGCTAAAAAGCAGCTCTAACAATTTTGATAAAAATCACAGGTGTTCTAAACATCCCCACCTCTAAAATTCTTATAGAAATGTGATAAAGACGTAAAAAGTGAAAAAGAAACCCCGAATATTTTGAACACATATAATTCTCTTAACTTGAACATATCCCATAAAAAAAAAAAAAAAAAAAAAAAAAAAAAAACACCGATAATGTTATATTTATCAGTTGAAAAATCGCCAATATCGCTCCTTTTGGCGGTGTTTTTTTTCTAATGTAATAATTATAAGCAAAAGTATCGCCAAACTGCCCATTTTTTTTTTTTTTTTTTTTTAAATTAATGAATAAAAATGGCAAATTAATGAAAATATAAAAATGAAAACGGTAAATTACACAAATCCATGGAAAATATAAATACAGTGACCAGTATTAAGTGTAACTAAAAGTTATGCGATTTTCCACACCACTAATCACTTTATTTTGAGCATTATTGCAATTGACACTGATTTTATCTATCTCTATAATAAAGTAAAAAAAACCTCAATAACAACCTTTTTTGGACAAACTGTAGATTTCCTCTTCACTTGCTAAGACGTTTTGGAGACTGTAAGAGAATAGATTATTTTTCATGATCCACCCTCCCATCTCCTCATTACTTATCCCCTACTTCCTGTATTTCATTCTCGTAACCTGATTTGATGTCATAATGAAGGAGACTCAAGTCTCTTATTTCATCTGAGTAAAACAGGCTGAAGATAACTCCGCAATTAAAATAGAAAGCACACGAGAAAAGGTGTTTTAAAATCTACTTTTCAATATCTCTGTGATACATAAGAGTTTTTTAACGACTGTTTTTGAGTTTGATTTTTAAAGGTAGAATTGTTTTAATAGGATAGTCTGCGGTACGATTAATATATGAGACTTCTCTGGAAAGTGATTCTCAGTTTGTATGAATCATATTCTTAGTTGTCTTAGTTTAGATGAGTTGTATATGCATGTGTTATAATTTGTGTACTACCTTGCATGTGTATATGCATGTGTTATAATTTTGAGCCTCTGTTAAAAAATGTGTACCACCTTGCACCATAAATTGGTTCCCATTTAGCTGCAACCATCATTGGGTGCTTAGTTTCCCGATTTATTGGTGCTTACGGTCCGAGGTAGCACCATTAAATCGTGAAACTAAGCACCTAGTGTTGACTGCAGCTAAATGGGGACCAATTCTTAGTGAAAGATGGGTCTAAATTTTTAATAGTGTAGGTATGAAGAAATAATTCAAACATCGCCTCTTGCTTTGGCATAAAAGGATGAACATTGGAAATTTTTGAGAGCGGCATACTTCTGTTGTCCTATATTTATATGGAAATTTCCGTGTAGTATAATATTTGTCAATGTGTAGAAATTTGAAATGAATTGGAATAATATACCGCGATTTCATAATTTAACTTAAATGGGAAAATATTCGGGAATTAGACGTATTTGGTAAATTTTTAGCGATTTTTTGTTCAAATTTTGCCAAATTTGCCAGTTTTGCTGTAAAGTGGTTGAAATTTTTTAGTTTTGGTTAAAACAGGGATGAGAGTTTTCCTTCTTTTGGAGAATTTCCTCCTTTTTTGTTTTTTATGTAACATTTTCCTTCTCTTTGTCTCTGTTTCGAGGATCCACATTTTTCTGATCTGAACCAGTTTTTCCTTCAAAAAGGATACTTTTCCTTATGTCTAAATAAGATTTTTCCTCTTAGCTACCCTTTCTTCACATATTACTTCACAAACTCTTAATATTTGAAATGTAATTATTATATAGTATGAGAAATTTCATTGTATCTTTAAAATTATTGAATTATCTTTTCTGCATACTTTTTTGTTGAATTTTTGTGTATTCCTTCCGTAAGCTTTTTTAACGAATTTTGGATTTCCTCCTTTTTGCTCTCTGATCACTCTCATCACTGTTAAAACAATTGACCTCAAACTAATAGAACATAACCTTTGTATAAGCTTAGCGATACTTGTTGTCCCGAAGATAGATTTAAGATTCTACATTATAATTTTAAAAGCGTAAATCTAATTAGATACACGTTTTCCCCCCTTTTATTTCGGTAACGTGACCTGACAAGTTCATTGTTGGGTAAAGGATGTTGATTGTTGACGAAAGGCTGTTGTCAATAATGAAAGACTTTTGTTTTTTAAAAGTTTGTCGAAATTAGTAAATTTTTATGGGGATGTTGGTGGCGGAGATGTTGGGAACACCTGTAAAGTCAATAAGAATTGTTGGAGATGTTTCGATAGTTGCTGAAAAACATAAATATTTCAATGTTGGGAACTATCTGCGCATGTACGATTTTAACGAAAACCTTATGGTCACGTCTCATGGATACTACTGACTTGAAATGGAACATTGCAGAATGATCCATTCTGCAATCTTTTTACAGATTGACCGAACATTTTTCTAAAACTACTCTTTTGGTCTTAGGATCTTCAAAACGCGGAGATCATCAAAGAATTTGGCACAATTTTTTTTTATTCCAATGCAGATATCTTATTAACCTAAATCATACATCGGTAATTGAAAGTAAATCACAAACTGCCAATACTTGAAAAATAATTTTGTAGCTAACTATGAAATTAGATAGGATTACGCAGGCTCAGTTGCTTACATAAGTGTATTCTTTATAAAACGAATTCCAAATAGTTATTTTTCTATCAGTTTAAAAGAGACTTCTGTCCAAGATGGAACTAAAAAGAAATCGGGAGAATTTAAAAGAAACGAGACGCAAAAGAAATGAGAAGAGGACTTAAGAAAACTTAACAAGTAGAATAGAGTATTTCTGCCAATCGAAAAGAAACACATATGTTTATGTTGGAGCTTAAAGGAAACCACCGAAGGACTTAAAAAAGGACTGATTGATTAAAAAAAAACTTAGAATAAAAAAACTAGGAACGTGTTCAGAGGTTCGAAGTGACTTCTTTTCATGTTTTCATTAAAATGAATCAGCGAAAGACTTACAGAAATGAGCAAATGACTAAGAAGTTTCAGAAAGGGAACGGAGAAAAATTCTTCTATTCAAGAAAAGAGTCTTGAGATGACGCTAAAGTGAAACGAAAAGGCAAAAGATCTCACAATTTCTACGAATTACAGACATTTCATTATTAATTTTTATCTTCTAATACGGTTTGATCATTTCAAATTAACGTTACTAAAGACGTAAAGGCGAGAAAAAAGATTCTTGACGACATGGAAATAAGTGATGGATGAATGACACTACAGTCTAAGAATGTAGTACTTATGAGGTAAAACAAAGGAAGAGAAAATGAAGCCTTTTGTTTGTAGAAAGATCTTACTGAAGATTAAAACTCAGTTTGTTTTCTACTGTAAAGAATGTAAATCAAGTTTAATTGCAGCTTTCTTTGAAAAAGAAATGGAATAATTCTATTAATAAAAACCAAATATTTTCTCTATCTAAATCAGTTTTCTTTGTAACGTAATAATATCATCTTGCCTTATTTCGTTATAATATTAATCAATTCTTTAAAAAGACTCAATATTGATTCCTATAGAGTAGTCTATTTATTATTAATTTAAACTTATTTATTACGGGTTAGTCTATTATATCTCGTAAGGGTTCCTTGCACTACGAAGAAAACATTCATTCCATGATTAGATTATTTTTGGCACCAAAACTTGGTAAAATTAGTTTATCTGCCAAGGTACAGCTCGATTGGATGACGGCAAGGAGTTATTAGCCTTCCGAAGAATTTGCCGCCATAAACAAAATCAAAAAATAAAGTTATAATACATACAATGTTACTATTTGGCTGTGAGACTTTCATTAAAATTTAGATTCAATGGCTTCTTCAACATTTGTTTTTCTATTGAACTTCTTTACTGAAAAGTAAATGTAACTTCGCTTACCAACCACGAATGTTCAATTCAACAGTGGAATGATTTATTGATGTATTTAAGTATACATTTTTTATTGAAAAATATTTTGTCTGAAATCAATAATAGTAACCTAATGCAATGTATTCAATGAATAGATATTTGAAATTGATACGTGTTTGTTTGTGGTAACTAAGCAGAAGGATCTTATAGGTGATACATACTCTGATATAAGTTCGGGATCCAGTGAAGAGGAACTCTCTGAAAGTCAAGTGGATAAAATAGAACAATTTCAAATATTTTTAAATAATTGAATAAACACATTTGGAGAAATTTTTTTTTCATTCGCTCAAAAAAATTTGGTAAATGGAAATTATTTTTTATACATACATCGTTAAAGTACGACGTTTTGAAGTCGAGTAATTTGTTCCACAGTGGTAGAAATTAGAGTGACTATATGGGGTAGTGTTCCTTAAACATCGATAGACTATTGATACTATCAAAAAACAATCGATACTATTGTTTTCCAAAACAATCGAGTGAAAAAAATCGAGTGAACAATCGATTGTTCAGGGGAACAATCGAGTGAAAAATCGATAGTATCGAAGACACTCGATACTATCGATAGTATCGATACTATCGATTGTTTTAAGCAAAGCAATACTATCGATTGTTTTAAGGAAAGTTGAAATATGATAACAAACTTATGTAAATGTCAATAGTATCGATTGTTTTATATTGGGCGATAGTATCGATGTTTTTGTGCAAGGCAATACCATTGATTGTCGATATTTAATTAAATCTATTGAGGAGGTCGTTTATTTTTAAAACCTTTTTGAGTATTATATGTACTAGCTGTGTGGCCCCGCGTTGCTGTGACACGTTTTTGTAAAAACTCCTAACTTTTCATGTATAGTGAACAATGCTCGCTTCGCTCGTTATAAGGTCCATTGCGATATAAAGAATAGCTTATATAAAGTACATATAAGTTGCATGTATTCTTTGCGTGCATGTATTGCACGTGTGTATTTAAAATATAGGCATAGCACGTAGGAATTACAAATAGGAATAGTGCGCGGGTGTTGCAGGTGTTTTACAGGTAATCAAAGCACACCAATCAGTATTGCATGTATATGTATTTTATGAATATCTAGCGAATATAAATGTATTGCAAATATATATTGAAGATGCGTATTGTAGTTAGGTATTGCATTTGAGTATTGCAAATAGACATTTCCAATGTGGCAAATACGTATTGCAGATATAGTACTGCAATTAGATTCGATATTCCATACGATACGATACGATATTTCATACTATACGATACAATATTTTATATGGTACGATATTTTATACGATACGATACGATATTTCATACGATACGATATTGTATACGATATATTTCATACGATACGATATTTTTACGATACGATATTTTATACGATACGAAACGATACGATACGATATTTTATACGATACGAAACGATACGATACGATATTTTATACGAAACGATACGATATTTTATACGATACGATACGATATTTTATACGTACAGTAAGAATCATTTGGTCGCGCCCTTTTTGATGCCGAGAGAGTGCTGTGGGGGTGTTGAAGTGGGCGGTGGTATTGAGATGTCTGAGTAGGTGGTAGTTATGGAATTAGTGAACAATCTGATACAAATGATGAGATATTTAGTCATAAATTATCAGATAATTATTTAAGCTTTTGTCACTGAGTGATAAAGTTTAAAGAGCAAGTTTCCCCTGGTCAACACTTGCAAGTTATGCTGGACAGAAGATATACTATTAGGGATATCATGAGACGATATTATTTCTTTCATCAGGGGTAACGTTTCAAATAATTTTCAAGCACTTTGAAGACATAAGCATATTTGTCCACCCATTTTCTATATAATCGTCGTTTGGTGGAGTATCATTAAAAACTGCTATCTCAAACTTTTATTCAGTCACCATTAGTTTAATTTTCCAAATTCTAAACGATAGATTTGTTTCATTCGATGACATTAGTGCAGTACAATCTCTACGTCAAAAATGAACTAAAGAATATAGTATAATTGCTACGATGGAAATAAAAACCAACTTAGTCTCGTTTTCATCTACCTGGTTACAATTTTATTTAATGCAGTTTTTATGTTTTAACGAAAATATAACTAAATCCCATTTAAGAAAAGAAATATAATGAATGTAATATGATCGTATCGTATTGTTTCGCATCGTATAAAATATCGTATCGTATTGTTTCGTATGGTATAAAATATCGTATCGTATGAAATATCGTATCGTATCGTATAAAATATCGTATAGTATCGTATAAAATATCGTATCGTATCGTATAAAATATCGTATCGTATAAAATATCGTATCGTATCGTATAAAATATCGCATCGTATCGTATAAAATAACGTATCGTATCGTATAAAATATCGTATCGTATCGTATAAAATATCGTATCGTACCGTTTCGTATCGTATAAAATATCGTATCGTAAAAATATCGTATCGTATGAAATATCGTATCGTATAAAATATCGTATCGTAGAAAATATCGTATCGTATCGTTTCGTATCGTATAAAATATCGTATCGTATCGTATAAAATATTGTATCGTATCGTTTCGTATCATATAAAATATCGTATCGTATCGTATAAAATATCGCATCGTATCGTATAAAATAACGTATCGTATCGTATAAAATATCGTATCGTACCGTTTCGTATCGTATAAAATATCGTATCGTAAAAATATCGTATCGTATGAAATATCGTATCGTATAAAATATCGTGTCGTATCGTTTCGTATCGTATAAAATATCGTATCGTAAAAATATCGTATCGTATAAAATATCGTATCGTATCGTATAAAATATCGTATCGTATCGTATAAAATATCGTATCGTACCGTTTCGTATCGTATAAAATATCGTATCGTAAAAATATCGTATCGTATGAAATATCGTATCGTATAAAATATCGTATCGTATAAAATATCGTATCGTATAAAATATCGTATCGCATAAAATATCGTATCGTATCGTTTCGTATCGTATAAAATATCGTATCGTATCGTATAAAATATTGTATCGTATCGTATAAAATATTGTATCGTATCGTTTCGTATCATATAAAATATCGTATCGTATCGTATAAAATATCGCATCGTATCGTATAAAATAACGTATCGTATCGTATAAAATATCGTATCGTACCGTTTCGTATCGTATAAAATATCGTATCGTAAAAATATCGTATCGTATGAAATATCGTATCGTATAAAATATCGTCTCGTAGAAAATATCGTATCGTATAAAATATCGTATCGTATCGTTTCGTATCGTATAAAATATCGTATCGTATCGTATAAAATATTGTATCGTATCGTTTCGTATCATATAAAATATCGTATCGTATCGTATAAAATATCGTATCGTATTGTTTCGTATCGTATAAAATATCGTATCGTATCGTAAAAATATCGTATCGTATGAAATATCGTATAGTATAAAATATCGTATCGTATAAAATATCGTATCGTATCGTTTCGTATCATATAAAATATCGTATCGTATAAAATATCGTATCGTATAAAATATTGTATCGTATCGTATAAAATATCGTATTGTATCGTTTCGTATCGTATAAAATATCGTATCGTATGAAATATCGTATCGTATAAAATATAGTATCGTATAAAATATCGTATCGTATCGTTTCGTATCGTATAAAATATCGTATCGTATCGTAAAAATATCGTATCGTATGAAATATCGTATAGTATAAAATATCGTATCGTATAAAATATCGTATCATATAAAATATCGTATCGTATCGTATAAAATATCGTATCGTATAAAATATTGTATCGTATCGTATAAAATATCGTATCGTATCGTTTCGTATCGTATAAAATATCGTATCGTATGAAATATCGTATCGTATAAAATATCGTATCATATCGTATCATATAAAATATCGTATCGTATCGTATGAAATATCTTATCGTATCGTATGGAATATCGAATCTAATTGCAGTACATATATCTGCAATACGTATTTGCCACATTGGAAATATCTATTTGCAATACTTAAATGCAATATCTAACTACAATACGCATCTTCAATATATATTTGCAATACATTTATATTCGCTAGATATTCATAAAATACATATACATGCAATACTGATTGGTGTGCGTTGATTACCTGTAAAACACCTGCAACACCTGCGCACTATTCCTATTTGTAATTCCTACGTGCTATGCCTATATTTTAAATACACACATGCAATACATGCACGCAAGGAATACATGCAACTTATATGTACTTTATATAAGCTATTCTTTATATCGCAATGGACCTTATAACGAGCGAAGCGAGCATTGTTCACTATACATGAAAAGTTAGGAGTTTTTACAAAAACGTGTCACAGCAACGCGGGGCCACACAGCTAGTACATATAATACTCAAAAAGGTTTTAAAAATAAACGACCTCCTCAATAGATTTAATTAAATATCAACAATCAATGGTATTGCCTTGCACAAAACCATCGATACTATCGCCCAATATAAAACAATCGATACTACCGATTGTTTCGATACTATCGATTGTTTCGATACTATCGACTGTCTCGATACTATCGATTGTTTTATGATGGTCGATAGTATCGATTGTTTTGTACAAGGCAATACTATCGATTGCCGTCATTTAATTAAAATCTATTGAGGGGTCCGATAATTTTTGAAATCTTTTTTGTGGATTTGTAAGTACCAGCTGTCTGGCCCAGCGTTGCTGTGGCCCGTCATTGTGAAAAGATAAGCTTTAAAGTTTTGTGAACGAGGCTCCTCTTGCTTGTTATACAGTCCACTGCGAAATAAAAATTGCATAAATGAAATATAATTATGTTGCATGTATGCCTTGCTAGCATGTTTTTCTCGTGTGCATTTTACACAGGTAGCGTAAATAAGTATCGCATGTAAGTAATGCAAATAAATATTAAACATGTGTAATACATATAGGAATTGCACTTAGGTAATAACAGCACGCCAATTAGACATAACTTTGGTATTGCAAATCAGTATTGCATGTATATGTATTGTATGAATGTATAGTGAATATATGTGTATTGCAAACAGATATTGCAGATGCGAATTGTAGTTAGATCTTGCATTTGAGTATTGCAAATATGTATTGCAGATATATGTATTGCAATTTTTAGGTACCTAAGTACGCCATCGAACATCACTCTAAAATTCATAGGGAATGAAGTGGTTTACCTATCGAATAAGAATCACTTGGTCTGTCGAACCGCATGTGGCCGAAACTGCCGGCAGATCAATTCGAAAGTGCAATTTTTAGGTGAAAAAATATCATGTTGAATCGAATATTGTATTGAATATAATATCCTATCGAAAACTGCCATGCAATTTCTATTCGCAATATTGCAATACGCACGTGTTGTACCTACTACCTACGTACTTTTCAGATTTGTAATTCCTAAGTATTATGTTTATGCGCAATACACATGTTCAATACACATGTTCAAAACCCATATCTTATACAAACAATAGCACTAAGGTATTCGGTGTATGTTTTAATCTTTTCTCTAGAGCTGTAACTATATTTTATTTCCATTCGAAATACATGAGTGTTATACCTATATACAATACGCAAAAAGAAGAATGCGAATGATGGCTAATTCTAGTATTCTCTATTTAGGTACCTAAAAATTGCAATACATATTTGCAATACTCAAATGCAAGATCTAACTACAATTCGCATCTGCAATATCTGTTTGCAATACACATATATTCACTATACATTCATACAATACATATACATGCAATACCAAAGTTATGTCTAATTGGCGTGCTGTTATTACCTAAGTGCAATTCCTATATGTATTACACATGTTTAATATTTATTTGCATTACTTACATGCGATACTTATTTACGCTACCTGTGTAAAATGCACACTAGAAAAACATGCTAGCAAGGCATACATGCAACATAATTATATTTCATTTATGCAATTTTTATTTCGCAGTGGACTGTATAACAAGCAAGGGGAGCCTCGTTCACAAAACTTTAAAGCTTATCTTTTCACAATGACGGGCCACAGCAACGCTGGGCCAGACAGCTGGTACTTACAAATCCACAAAAAAGATTTCAAAAATTATCGGACACCTCAATAGATTTTAATTAAATGACGGCAATTGATAGTATTGCCTTGTACAAAACAATCGATACTATCGCCCATCATAAAACAATCGATAGTATCGAAACAATCGATAGTATCGATTGTTTTATATTGGGCGATAGTATCGATGGTTTTGTGCAAGGCAATACCATTGATTGTCGATATTTAATTAAATCTATTGAGGAGGTCGTTTATTTTTAAAACCTTTTTGAGTATTATATGTATTAGCTGTGTGGCCCCGCGTTGCTGTGACACGTTTTTGTAAAAACTCCTAACTTTTCATGTATAGTGAACAATGCTCGCTTCGCTCGTTATAAGGTCCATTGCGATATAAAGAATAGCTTATATAAAGTACAAATAAGTTGCATGTATTCCTTGCGTGCATGTATTGCACGTGTGTATTTAAAATATAGGCATAGCACGTAGGAATTACAAATAGGAATAGTGCGCGGGTGTTGCAGGTGTTTTACAGGTAATCAAAGCACACCAATCAGTATTGCATGTATATGTATTTTATGAATATCTAGCGAATATAAATGTATTGCAAATATATATTGAAGATGCGTATTGTAGTTAGGTATTGCATTTGAGTATTGCAAATAGACATTTCCAATGTGGCAAATACGTATTGCAGATATAGTACTGCAATTAGATTCGATATTCCATACGATACGATACGATATTTCATACTATACGATACGATATTTTATATGATACGATATGATACGATATTTTATACGATACGAAACGATATTTCATACGATACGATATTTTATACGATATATTTCATAAGATAGGATATTTTTACGATACGATACGATATTTTATACGATACGAAACGATACGATACGATATTTTATACGATACGATACGATATTTTATACGATACGATACGATATTTTATACGATACTATACGATATTTTATACGTACAGTAAGAATCATTTGGTCTGCCGAACCGCATTTGGCCCGGACCTGTCCGGATGACCAATCCGAAAGGGCACTTTTTAGGTTTCTAAACACGTAATCGAACATGACTCAGAAATTCACAGAGAATGAAGTGGATAACCTATCGAGTAAGACAGGTCCGGCCAAATGAAGTTCTGCAGACCAAATAATTCTAAAGGTAATCCACTTCATTCAATGTGAGTTTCTGAGTCATGTTCGAGGACGTATTTCCCTAAAAACTGCACTTTCGGAATTGTCTACCGGACATTTCCGGCCAAATGCGGTTCGGCAGACCAATTAATTCTTATTCGATTGATAATTCTCTTAAACCTCGTGAATATCAGAGTGATGTTCGATGGTATATTTAGGTTCTTAATAATTGCACTTCCCCGTAGGGCTTTTCTTACAATTCCGGTCAAATGCATTTCGGCAGACCAAGTGTTTGGTGGTCAGCTAGCATATTTCTACATTCCACATGAGTTTCAGAGCGATGTTGTATGCGGTACTAGCAGTGACCTCTCGGACTAGTATATGTGCATTGCACACTTTGCATGTAATAGCTTTATGTAGTACAAGCAATATTATATACATAAAAAAAAGGCATAGCCTCTGTAAAAGCTTCTTATACTGTAATGTAGAGCATAATAACAAAATTTTTTACCTGAATAAATCAGGTATTGTCCGATAATAGTGTTCCGAGAAAAAAAAATAGACATTTACATAAGTTTGTTATCATATTTCAACTTTCCTTAAAACAATCGATAGTATTGCTTTGCTTAAAACAATCGATAGTATCGATACTATCGATAGTATCGAGCGTTTTCGATACTATCGATTTTTCACTCGATTGTTCCCCTGAACAATCGATTGTTCACTCGATAGTAAAACAATCGATGTTTAAGGAACACTAATGGGGAGGGTGGCGACAAGACACCGCATAATAGAGAGTGCGCATGCGCCAGAAGTCCCTAAATGTCCAACTTGTTTCGTTAGGGTTGCTATACGGAAAGTTGCTGTAAGAATTGGCGGGATATCGCTCGAAATATGATTTACGCAATGTATGTTACAGCTGTAGGAATCTTACGAATATTATGAACTATATTATTTTACATTATATTTTCTTTCAATATAATTTTATTATACTCTTTAATTATTACATAATTTAAATAAAAGCAGATTATGTATTATAAGTTCACATAAATTTAAGCAGATTATTTTTGCTATAAAAATAATTTTAAAATAGGAAGAATGCAGCTTTCTGTGTCTAATTTACTTTTACATTTTTGCAGTGTATTTTAAAAAAAGAAACTTTGTATTGTATTACCATTAGCAGTTTCTTGTATATTAAAAAAGTAATTTTGCAATCGTAATCCATATTAATTAGCACAATTATTAAAAAGTTTTATTATTAACTTTTCTGTTGCTACTAAACTAAATTTTACTGAAAATTATTTTTATCAAAGCAAAAGTTTTATTCACTAATAAACTTTTATTTCATTCCAAAATTATTTATAAATATATACATTTCTTAAGGATATAATTAACTATCCTATTTTACATTATGAAATTTTCTTTCAACATAATTTTTTGATACTTCTTAATTATTACATAATTTAAGTAAATGCAGATTAAGTATTATAGGTTCACATAAATTTAAGCAGATATTAAAAATAGTTTTAATAAAGGAAGAATGCAGCTTTCTGTGTCTAATTTACTTTTACATTTTTGCAGTGTATTTAAAAAAAAAAAAGAAACTTAATATTGTATTACCAATAGCAGTTTCTTATATATGTGGGAGTAGACGATCAGAGAAGGGACACTTGCTGATTGTAGAATCCAGCTTTAATGAATCCTTATTGCCTCTTATCTCATACTACATTAGGCACAAGCGCCTTTCTTACGTATATTCACATCGAGAATGTCCAGTGATCTGTCTCTCTCATCAGAATGAGGAATACCTCCCTCTGCCGCTAGGAGTCGCCACGAGGGGTTCTCTAGTGGTGCGCCCCCTATCTTCACACTCGGTCATCTTGGCGAACTATGTCCTCATAGTTTATGTCTGAAGCTATCTGAAATAGAAAAACACAAGGAAAGCAATATGCACAGATACTATGATTGTCACATCTATGATTGTTTTTGATTGGTGTCTCCTTGTAATGGCCAAAAAATTTTGCTCGCAGAGTGTAAACTTTAAATGTTCTGGGTTTTTTGCGTCTTTTCTTAAACTGTTTGAGGGTCTCCTTATTCATTGAGGTTTCTTCAGTATTCTTACTTGCATCTGATAATGATCTCTTCTTTTTATGTTTTTCCTTCACATCCTTCTGTTCATCTTTTTTGGTTTCATCTTGTTGAAGTTTTATCTTCATCTTTGAAATTTCTGCATTTTGAAGTTTCTTACCATGCTGAATATGTTCAAAGAGAGTAGAATCTTCCTTCATTGCTCTTACTTGTTTAGTTATCTTCACATCCATTTCTTTTACTTCTTTTTGTCTGGAACATAACTCTCTCTTCACTTCAATGCTGTGATTTTTCTCCTTTAGCTGTCTTTTCAAGTTTACTCCTTCTTCTAAACTTAAGACTGAGGGTTGCAAGACTTTATTAGTGGTAATCAACTCACATTTTCCACGAGTATGGCATCGTTGATCTAACTGTTCTTGTAGTAACTTGGCTATTTTCAATTCATTTTTAAGATGGATAATTTCTTCTTTAGCAGATCCAATTTCCATTTCACAACCTGCAATGTCTTCTTTGTATTTTTCAAGAATTTCAGTGGTTTCTGCCAGTTCCTTTAAGTTTTCCGATTCTATTTCTTCAAGTTTAGCTTGTAATGCATCATTCTTAGCTTCCAGTTTAGAGTACTGTACTTTGAAAGTAGCACCTTCTGTATGCAACTGTAAGATTTCATCTTCACATTCTTTTATTTTACTTTGAGCTTCGTTTAGTTTGCAATTAAATTCTTCCATTTCTCTCTTGAAATCTTCATCTCCTCTTGGTACAGCTTTTTTCGCTTCTACTTCAGGAAGTTTTTCTTTAAAAGGCGTACATTCTGTAAGTAAGCATGCCGCAATCCTACGCTTTTCACCAGGTGATTTCGCATATGCTACGGACTTTTCAATCTTCCTTTCGCCGCCAAGGTCTAATCTTTCTCCCGTTACACCAGTAAGATGACTAGCGCTTCTGCATTCGGAAGGCGGAGCTACCAATTTCTCCTCTGCTCTGCTTCCTGATTGGCTGCCGCGGCTGTCGATCTTCTTCTCAACTGTCAGAATAGATTTGATTGACATCTTGCGGAGCGGTTCGCTTTTATTTTCTCTTTTAGCCTTCGGATGGATCTCGTCTGGATGGCGCCTGATCATTTGTAAATAAAGAACACGTGGATCCTCTCGGTTTGGCTCTCGAAGCTGTCTGTAAAAGGATGGGTTTTCGAATTTTCCTATAACGTCCATTCCAATTATTAACTCATTTGTGTGGTCTTTGATGACGTATATTTTTGCATTGACTGAATGAGTGTCGATTTTAATGTCAGTATGGAAATATCCTAATGGTTGTACTTCTATATTACCTAATCCTTTTAGTAATATGTCATTTGTCATTAATTGGGGTGATCCTATTTTTATATACAAGTCCTCAGAAATGAAGGTGACTTGGCTCCCTGTATCATTAATAGCAACTATTTCATGATCGAATATTATTACCTTTGTGGTGCTTTTATTGTCAGTGTATGCACTAATTTTATTGATTGGACTATTATAACTTTCATTTTTGACATACGCATTACTCTTATAATTAGGATAATTACTAATTACAGCTCTATTTGCCTTCTTTTTTGGACAATAGGCCTGAATGTGCCCGATTTCATTACAATTAAAGCATTTAATACCTTGATTTTTAACTTCAAACTGGTTATATTCATTAGGCCACTCTGTATTATCAACAATACCATTATTTCTTTCGTTATAAAAATGGTTAGTATTGGTTTGAGCACGAACGAATGGACGTTCCTGTATATTTTCTCTAGACTGCCAGTGCTTCCTGTTTTTTTCTTCATATTTATTTTCGCGAAATATCGTATCCTTTTTAAAATTATTTCTAGTTGAATCAAAGTCATCGAGTTTGTTGACCAAGATTTCTCTATTTTTTATTTTCGGAAGTTCGTCAATGAAGTGTTCTCGAATTTCTTTGGGTAATTTTCTTTTTATTTGATCTACTAGCATTAATTCTTTTAAATCTTCAAATGTTGTGACATCAAGTCCGCTCAACCATTCGGTTAGATAATTGTTTAGTTCAAAAGCAAAGTCTCTCCATGTCTGACATTGTTCTTTTTTATGGAAGGAGAATTGTATTCTGAACTGTTCTGGGCTAAGTCGGTATCGTCTCAGCAAAATGCTCTTAATGTGGTCGTAATTATTCGCTAGTGTTTCCGGCTCACGTGTTATTAAGCTTGCTATGTCAAGTGGAAGCAATGTAATTAAATAATTTACCCAAGTATCTTTCGATATTTCTAGACGACTAATTTGTCTCTCAAATAGTGTCAAGTAGATGCTTATGTCACTACCGTCAAACGGTTTCATATACTGTAATATATTTGGGCTTCTGCTTACTTCGTTTTCACGTGCGTTTGTTACAGTATCGCCATGTTGGCGAACTTCTGCTTCTATGCGCAGTTTCGCTAACTCGAATTCTTTCGCTTCCCTATCTTTTGCTAATTCAAACTCTTTCGCTTCCCTATCTTTTGCTAATTCAAACTCTTTCGCTTCCCTATCTTTTGCTAACTCAAACTCTTTCGCTTCCCTATCTTTTTCTTTCGCCAATGATTCCTCATTTTCACGATCATTTACAATTGTGTTTAACATATTTTTAACAAGGTTTTCATCATAATCGGCGTGTTCTGTTATTAATTTACATAATTGAGCTATTTTTGGATTAATGGGTTGTTCCAATCCCAGTTCATCTATTAAAACGAGTAAGTCATTCTTTCGTGCTCTGGCAAGAAACGCCATGTTAGTATAATCGAAAATTGTACTCACAGTTTTTCTGTTGATTTGTTACCTCGACTTGTGTTGCCGGTGCGTATGTTTCGTTGTGGCTTCCCAGTGCTTGCTGGCCCCCTTTTCAATGATGTTGACCTCTTATATTCGACACGAAGTTTCTTGGCTTCGATAGCGGTGTTCCAATGCTTGTTGTTTCCGCTAAACAATCCTCTTCGTCGGCGCTGACTTCGCTTTTCCGACGTGGTAGTTTCGCTTTCCGGTGAGACGTGGTTTCCCTTCCCGGTCACTGCGCTGTTATGTCGTTTACACTGCTAGGTGATACGACGGCTTATACTCCGATCTCCGGTTCACTGCTGGGTGACTACGGGGCTGTTCGGTTTCATTTGTACTCGTACTTCTGGTTTGCCTTTATACGTTCTGCCGTTTGGTTTTTAACGTAACGTTCTGACGCCTACTCAGTTCGTGATGCCGAGCCCCCATGTGGGAGTAGACGATCAGAGAAGGGACACTTGCTGATTGTAGAATCCAGCTTTAATGAATCCTTATTGCCTCTTATCTCATACTACATTAGGCACAAGCGCCTTTCTTACGTATATTCACATCGAGAATGTCCAGTGATCTGTCTCTCTCATCAGAATGAGGAATACCTCCCTCTGCCGCTAGGAGTCGCCACGAGGGGTTCTCTAGTGGTGCGCCCCCTTTCTTCACATATATTAACAAAGTAATTTTACAATTGTAATTGTATAATTATAAAAAAGTTTATTAACTTTTCTGTTGCTACTAAACTAAGTTTTGCTGGAAATTATTTTTATCAAAGTAACAGATATTATTTTTAATTTATCATGTTAATCCTTTTTAAAATAAGCTGTTATAAAAAAAAAATCTGAATTAGAAATACTAAAAATTCCCGATATAAACATAAGTATCTTCATTATTAAATATATGAATTTTAAAGGTAACTAAACGTATTTGCTGGAATGAATCCACATGGTTCGTGGCGCCATTTACGTCGCCAATATGAGCCAAAGTTCGCAAAACAGCCGGTGTCCGAGATAAATGTTTCCAATTAAAAGAATTGCAACAAATATACAAAAATATCTCGATATATTCATACATTAGACATTTCTACATTGAAATATATTCAAAAAATAGTATTACGTAACTTTATATTAGCGATATTTGGGATTTAAAACCACCTTCTTCGTCGCTCTATGTATTTGCAATGGAGTGAAAACTGAAAACCCTCATAGGCGGTCATTCTCGACTGGCTACCAATCACCGCGTCGATCCTTGTCGTCACTCTCCCCAGCCCCACCCCATATAGTCTCTCTAGTAGAAATAGGTATACATGAAGCATCGGCACATTAAGTGTCAAAAAAGTGTTCTTCAAAAAGGCGACACATTTTCAAAATCAATCACGGAATTTCAAAAAGTTACAGGTGTATTTTAAAAGTTATAATTAGGAATTTTAAAAGTATTATTTTATTCCCGACACCAGGTCGAATAGCTAAGGCAACGGTCTATAAATGCCTGGAAGTTTGTGGGATAGAGCTACCGCCCTGCCATAATACTAGCGTGAAGAATTAGTTAGTACTGCAGGTTAAATCTGTTGAAACCTCAAAGGTCTTTCATTGATGTGTAGAGAAAGGTGCTTGCATAGGTGTTGTTGCCTTATTTATTGTCTGACCGAGTTCAAAATTATGAGGTGTTATTATAGGTGTCGTTATTGCAATGTTATGATATGCCATCCGTGTAGCCAGGGCCTGCTTTTCCATAAGGCCTGTTAGGCCCGTGCCTAGGGCCCCTAAAATAAATTGTTTAAAAAATTCTGAATTGCGATGTAAATATAAATATTCTGTTCAGTGCTCTTGATCTATGTTATAAAATATGAACATATATTTTAATAACTCGTATTAATTAATAAAATATTAATATCTCAACAATTATTTAATCAAAATGATGGTAATCAAAATTGTTATTAATATTTAAATAGCATCAACAATCGTCGATGTGGGCCCCGTCTGCTATGTTGTCTATAGTAATTGGTTTTCTAAATCGGACCCTGCGTGTAGCCCTTGTACCAGAAAATTCTCAAGAACAATCACTCTTCACAAAGTATGTAGTTGAATGCCAGAAGGTGTTCAAGGCCAAATTATATGAAGATTTAACTTTAGATTAGATATATTTTGACATAACAGCTTCACTAGGGCCTTATAGTGCCAAAAAGGTTTGGACTACCTATGAATAGTCGGATTGCTAATAAAAAAAATGCCTTACAAGAGCTATTCCCAGGAGAACTCATTTGCGTCCTGTTTGAGAGAAAAACTAGAAAAATTCTTACGGAGCTGTCTTTTTCAATGGCCATCGTGTAATACTCATTTTTTAAATCGGAGATTGAGGAGCGTTCATGCGGGGAATCGAACGCTTGGATTTTTTCATGCTACAACATTTTGCTTCTACACCATTTGTTCTACGTTAGTTTTAGACGTTACGTTTAGTTTTTAGTTACGTTAGTTTACGTAGTTAGCGTTTTTAAAAACTATTAGATGAATTATTACATCAGCGTTATTTTTAACAAGATACAACCCTAATACAGAACACATTTCAAGAAAATCTCAAATTAACATTATAGAAATATCTTCTTAACTTATAATATGGATCTAAAAAAGTATTAGAGAGGGTTAAAATAACTGCATGATTGATTCATCCTTTTGATATATGAAAACTTGGTAAGCATAGAAAAATACAATGTACGTTAACTCGCTTTATACTCCATTAGAAGTCTATAACAGGATGCAGAGGAACTTTCAATTGCACTTTTTAAACCAAAAATAAAATTAATTTCTTTTTTAAACTTTTTTTGTGGATCTCTATTTCTCTGCTTAGCAGCTAAATTGACGGGTTAGTGATTTTCGTTCCTAATTGCTAAAAATCGATTTTATTTATGAAATTATTTCTGCGGAACTAGTACAGCACTCAAAAAGTAAACGTTAAAAAGGAAATCATAAAAATGATAAATGTCTTTCGATTTCAAATCATAAAAATGATAAATATCTTTCGATTTCATTCAATCTAATTTTCACACTACTTTAGTCACTTGAATAATGGAAATAAATAGATTTGCTAATTATGTTTTTGTATCGGAGATAACTAAATCATGCACGAAAAGCGATAGGCCAAAGAATTACGAAAGAACTACAATTATTTATTATAAATTAGTTAAAAATACTACTAATGTGTAATTTAATTAATTCTATTAAAGTAATAATTTTAAAATTAAATTACTCGTTTTTAAAATGTGTGTCGTTTTAAAGTTTTATCCTTCAATTTAATGGGTGTTCCTAAAAATAGGTTCGTAAGAAAAGACATTTATCTTAGGGATGTTTTGAAGTATGTTTAAAATGGGTGCTAAATATTTTTAGTTTGAATACCAACTCGCAATTGATTGATTTTGTAAACGTCTTTGTTGAACGAGCTTTAGTTTCATGACATAAAAATATCGCCATTTTAGAATTCTAAATCGTTTTGTTGAAATCATCATACTTTTAGTATAACTTTAAGTTTGACTTACTACTTATTACTAGATTTTTATACTTTTAAACTTATGGCTGACAATTAATTAAAAAAAATAATAATTATTAATGTTTTAAGCAGTTATTGTCTCAATGTAACACATAAGTATACACATTTTCCCTAATTATAGTAACAACTAAGTTTGAAACTTATTGTCTCAACTTGAATCACCTACAAATCCTTCGGATGGATTTTTTTATTATAATTTATAATAATAAAATATTGTTACGTAATTTTCATGTAAACACCTCAAAATGCACCTATTTCTTTTTAAAGTTCTATTTTATTAAATTTATTTGACTACATCGATAATACAGGCTAGTGGGAAAAAATTGGCAACACGCGAGCTAATCAAGAAATTTTGGGATTATTCTGTGTATTTTGATGATTGCAAAATCGTTTGCATTTAATTTTTCGAGAAAGTTTGGCAATGAGTATTTAAACGTCACTAATTTGCAAAATGAGTGTAGTTGAACTTTGAACACTGTTCGGAAAGTAGCTCAGCACTTGTTTACTTTTGAGGTGCCTGAAATATTGTTGTGTCTGGAATTCTGAGGCACTGAAGCTATTGTTAAAGCTTGATAACGAGTTCATTGTTCTTAAAAGAAATTTTGTTTTCCTTTAAAAAAATAGAATACTAAGTTACTAATTATATAAAAGACATTTTTGCGAATTCATCCCCTGAAACTTTTCTATCCCCAGTTGTTTCTCACTTGAATGTTCTGTAATAGTAGTTTTACCGCATGCATTTCATTTCGTTCGGAAAGCTATCAAACAAGTTCCGTTTGTTCTTAAAATGAAATTCAATAAATTTTCCAAAGTATGACTTGTCTTGTGCAAAGTAGAGTTATATTTCTATTGCTATTCCTTAAAATGCTCATCTTCAAGTGAATATCTGATTAAAACATATAGTTATATATAAAGAGTTGAAAATATCAGATATCGTCAGGTAAAAAATCAGCGTTAAAGATAAGTGAAGAAAACATTTGCAGTTTCAAAAGGATACATTTAAAAAGGATCTTTTATATAGACTGTGTATATTAGCCATTAGGATAATTTGTTATATATCCCACTTTTAATTTGAATTAATTCTACTTTTAAAACTTTTTAAATCAATCTTTTCAAATATTGAGTTATGCTTTTCCATTCTAGAAGTAATATAAGGAATATAATTCAATATACCTTTGTCTAACGTTAACGATGGACCCAAAAACGACAGTTGTCAAGTAATAAAAGTACAGGAAGTACATTAACGTCTTTTGTGGCTCAAAACATTGCTATTAGCCAACTCAAAACATTATTGTACGACAGGCTTCATTGAGAATTGAGGTTGGTTATTTTGTTGGAAAGTCTTAATTAAATATAAATAAAGTACTTTTTGAAATAAATCAATAATCAAGCTTTGATCTTAAATATATTGGGTTCATTATATTTCTTTTCTTAAATGGGATTTAGTTATATTTTCGTTAAAACATAAAAACTGCATTAAATAAAATTGTAACCAGGTAGATGAAAACGAGACTAAGTTGGTTTTTATTTCCATCGTAGCAATTATACTATATTCTTTAGTTCATTTTTGACGTAGAGATTGTACTGCACTAATGTCATCGAATGAAACAAATCTATCGTTTAGAATTTGGAAAATTAAACTAATGGTGACTGAATAAAAGTTTGAGATAGCAGTTTTTAATGATACTCCACCAAACGACGATTATATAGAAAATGGGTGGACAAATATGCTTATGTCTTCAAAGTGCTTGAAAATTATTTGAAACGTTACCCCTGATGAAAGAAATAATATCGTCTCATGATATCCCTAATAGTATATCTTCTGTCCAGCATAACTTGCAAGTGTTGACCAGGGGAAACTTGCTCTTTAAACTTTATCACTCAGTGACAAAAGCTTAAATAATTATCTGATAATTTATGACTAAATATCTCATCATTTGTATCAGATTGTTCACTAATTCCATAACTACCACCTACTCAGACATCTCAATACCACCGCCCACTTCAACACCCCCACAGCACTATCTCGGCATCAAAAAGGGCGCGAAATAAAAAATTTCGATATCATACGACCACGCGGAAAATTGCGTTACATTCAAAGAATAGGTGGCAACATCCTGAAACAACCAGCCACCCTTTTCAATTTTCCCTTCCCTTATTAAAATACAGCCTGTTGGAATGGGAACCGGTCAATAAGAGCGACTCGTGGAATTTCTGCGCAGATTAGAATAAAGTCTGGAATCAACGCACCACCGGGATCAGACTGCGTTCATTGAATTTTGAACGTTGATGCAAAGTAGTCCTCCTCCCCCTTTTTGAAGCAGCATTTTGAGATCTTCTCCTTTTTGAAAACATGAAATCCAAGGATGCCCCGAGGATTTTCCTGTTCACCTTGGCAGGTAAGGAGCATGCATAGGGTGGTTGTGATAAATCTTAGATTGTTGAAATATCTTTGTCGAGATATGCGTTCCACAGGTTCTTTTATTCCAGATGCGATCGCATTTATATGAAATAGCGATATAACCACTTAACAATTCATAAAGAGTAAATTTTCAGAGCTATGTGCATGCAAAAGTTTGAAGGTCTTGATATCGTTAGTAGAATTACGTAAAATTTCACTCGTATTGGTTTGTAATTTAACCGGAAGAAGGCTTCTTTATTAACTCTATTTGAAGTTCTCATAATTAAACAACTAGAAATTTCAGATTAGGACTCAAGTTCTAATTTGAAAACTCTAGATATTCAATGATGAGTTTTTTCGTTAAATTCGTCACTAAAATCGATAACTGCGATATTTCTCTCAATTAAAAACTCCAAATTGGTAGGGTTTGTTATATGCAGCCAACATTAGTAGGGGAAGATTTCAGTCATTATATCACCAAATTGTTCATGCTTGGTATCTAGTTCCATGTATGAGCAAAAAACATTATATAAGAAGTCTTTTAGTAACTGTTACAGTGACAATACAACTTGTTTAAATTCAAGCCCCATTTAACTGCTTTTAATAGTATGTTGTATATTGCGCTTTGCTCAAGCAATTAGATCCTCACTGTATACTTTGACTCAAACCACTACTGAAAATCCAACTAGTCCTTTTAGCTCAAGACTTTTTTTGTTTTTTTTATCATGGACACTTTCTATAGAAGTTATTAAGTGCCAAGAAATTCAATGCAATTACTATCCTCTACTTTCGGCTGACTTAAAAGTTTACAGAATAATGCATTCAAATTCAATTCAATAATTATAGGAATATATATATTAATATTAGAACTGCATGATGAAGAATGACGCATTGCTTGAATAGCTTTCACTTTATCTTCTTGATAAAATACAAAGTCTAAAAAAAAAAAAAATCTTCCATACACTAAATACGACATAGGTATGACAAATCAAAAGCGCGATTCGAAATGTGACTCGTGATGAATTTTAGATTCGGAAAGCACATTCTATGGAATCTCTAGGCATTCCATAAAACTCCAAATTACAAACCGAAAAATGTGAAATACATTTCAGATTCGTCTCGAATATTTAAGTGGCAGCACCTTACCCCTGTTGCAACAAGTAGGTAAATTTAAATTTTTTTTTCTCTAATAACAAAGACAATAGTTTTGAGTTGTAACTTTTTTTAAAAAGTATTTTGAAAAAAAAAAGAAGTTATTTATGCAACTAATTACGAAAGCAATACTTTTTCTAACGTGGCAAAATGCTTATTTTATGAGTGCGTTAGCACGATTAAAAATATTTACCGATTTTGAAAAAGTAATTTGGCACATGTTGCCTACAATATTTTTTTTTATAATCTCGTGAAAAAATATTTTGAATGCATATATATACTAATGTTGGCAACTCCAGTAGATGAATCGTTTCTGAAAGTATGTCATTTCTATACTTTCCTATTATTTTATTCTACACTACATAAAACTTGAGCACGAGGCGTGCGGTAAATACTTTATCGCACAAGTGTGACAAAGCTGTTTAACCACACTCCTCACAATAAACTGCTACTTTCGGCATGATTTGTGATTAAACTAGGGGTGTCAAATATCGCACAACTTTCAATTACACTACAATACTGACGTGGATTTGTGTCATCTACCGTTTCTATATTTCCATCCTTTATTTAGAATAAATTACCATTTTGGAGATATTTTTTACGATAATTCTTGTATGGGTAAGATATTAAAAAAAAAAAAATATCCCCAAAATGGTGATTTTGGCGATATACTTTCGATAATCCTTATATTATCCTTTATTATAAGCGAAACTGAGAGGAGAAGAAAAAACGATCGTTGATGAGGTATGCTCAAGGAAAGAGAACTCTGTGTTGAAGGCATTCATTTTCAACTTTTTACGCCATTAAAACATTTTTACTGGAATTTAGGAGGTGAGGATGTTTAGAACACCTTAAAAGGCTACCACAGCGATTTTTATCAAAATCGTTAGAGCCGTTATTTTGCAGTCATTGAAAAACATGGTTTTTTCAACTGCCGCTACCTTATGCGCATGCGCGATTTTGACGAAAACCCTAATGGTAGGTCCCAGTGTCATCACCAACCCGCACACCAAATTTGTACATTGTATCTCAATTTGTTCGGAAGTTATTCTGACTACAGACACACACACAGGCAGACATTTTTTCTAGCTTTCTTTTTTAAAATCAGGATGTTCCAAAACGTAGAGAAATTGTAAAAAAATTGAAATTTTTTTTTGGCCGAATGCTATACTTTCATTTTCCTATGTAATTGAAAGTAAAAAAGTAATTTTTTGCTCCTTGTGATAAAAAAGTATTTTAATTACACTCTTTCATCACTTTTTCTAAAAAAGAATTGTATTTTGAGGAATGCACGTTTTTTAAATAATAAACTTATCAGGACCTTTTTTATACTTTGCCAAAATAGTATTTGCCATTTTATAGAATGCTTAGGTATTATATACAATACTTAGGGAAAGTATATAATAATTGTTATATTTAAAACTCCCAGGATTCAATAAAGTGCTTTGGTATTCTATAAAATGATGGTTTTTCATACAGTGGGATATATAAAAGGCAAATCAGATACTAGATAACAGAAGCAGATAAGGTTTTTGTTGTTGTGGTGAAAGTATGCTAAGATAAGGGGATCGTTAAATTAGAGTGCTACAGGGTGAATATAAATTTAGATAGAAAAATAGTTTCAGCTGTAATATCTTTGGGGCATTTTTAATTTTTAGGAATCGTGAGATATTTCTCGCTAAGACTTCAATTAATAGATTTGCAGCAAAAAAAAAAAAAAAAAAAAAAAAAAAAAAAATATATATATATATATATAGTATGATGATTGAAATGTTGGAATGAAAAAGAATAAAAATGCAATTGTAATATGGTTTGTTGTTTTAGTGATTGAAAGGAATTGGTTTTAGTAAGAATATTAAAAATGCTGTCAATTTCTTTGAACTATTTTTTTGTTTAAAAAATACAATAAAGTTTTTGTTTGGTGTGATTATTGGAATTGCATAATGAAGAATGACGTAATACTTACATTACTTTGCACTTGATCTTCTTGATAAAATACCAAGTATAAAATTGAAAATATTAATACACTAAAAACGATTTAGAGATGACAAACCAAAAGCGTGATTTTTAATGTAACGTGTGATGAATTTTAGATTCGAGAAGCTTGTTTTATGAAAACACATAGGAAATCAACAATAGTTTTTTTTCTCTTTTTTCAAGAAAAAGGAGTGAAAAGAAAATAATTTAGAATTTCATTCATTTGGGTAATTTTGTTTATTAAAACTAACTTCAGGCATTAAATTAAAATATATCCTCATGAAATATGCCCTGATGTGGGACAATTTTTAAAAGAAATATTAATTGTCACTTAGTTAAAAGAAAGTTCAAAACAATAGTTTTGAGAAATACTCAAAAGTAAGAATTATATCTAAATTTTGCCACGAAAAAAAAAAAAAAAAAAAAAAAATTAAAAAAAAAAAAAAAAAAAAATCGATTTCTTTTTGCATTTCTCCATGTTTTGGAACATCCTGATTTAAAAAATGTGCATCTGTTTGTAAGTAGTCAGCATAACTCATTTGAATGACTTATGATGTTAAAATTTGGTGTGCGAGTGTGGCCATGACACCTACCATTATAGTTTTCGTCAAAATCGTGCATGCGCATAAGGTTGAAATCATAAAAAATCATGTTTTTCAGCCATTGCTATAAAACGGCTTTAATTATTTTGATTAAAATCTCTGTGCTATTGCCTCTTAAGGTGTTCTAATCGTCCCCACCTACGAAATTTTCGTAGAAATGCGATAAAAGCGTAAAAAAGTTGAAAAACGAGGGCCTTTAACATAGAGCTCGCTGCCCTTAAGTCTCGCGCATCAACGATTGATTTTTTTTCTTGTTTTACGTACAAGAAAGGACAATGTAATGCCTTTCGAATAACACCGTCAATTTCATTTCTTTGGCGTTTTTTTTTTTTTGCCCTATGTAAAATTAATGAAAAAATATCGCCAAACTGGCAATTTTTATTTAAATGAGTGAAAATATGAAAAAGGTAATTAACACAATATTAAATTTTATTTCAATTACCAATATTATAGTGTAATTGAAAGTTGTGCGATGTATCATACTTTTAGGTTTTTTTGCCAAAAGTCTACGTTTTTCTATAATCAGATCGAAACATTATCATAAGTAGGTTTTCAAAGAAGTAATTTTTTCAACATTTGTCCCTGGAGATTTTTTTTTTTTTACGAATAAAACTTCATTCTATGGTTTTAGTTTAAATATGAATGCAACCTGGCCCCGATATTATATACCATTGGTCGTGAAAAAACAGATATTTTATTGATACGCATGCTATTATTTCTTGCTGAACTAATGTTTATTAGATAAATACTACATACAAAGTCACATAAATAAATTAGCAGAAAAATAAAGTTTGTCGATCAAATATGAGGACGTATAATATAAGAATGTCTGTATTCTAAATTTAAGACGATTCAGAGTGTCTATATCAGAAAATATATTTATATCTTATAATATCGATTTTTTATTTCTCAAATGCATTTGCATTATTATTTAAGGTTTGGAATTTAAACCAATATAATATATCTTATAAACACTCCTACACCCAAATAAGAATTTTTTTAATTATTTTTCTCTACTTATATTTATTGAAGATATGATCATACATTATAAAATTACTTTAGTTGGTGCATGAATTATTGAAAGAGAAAAATTACGCAGTAAATAAGAGAGCAATGAAGAAGACTCAACAAAAGAAGACTCATATTCGATGTCTTTTCCTTACTAACCCATTTATTTTTTATTCATTATATCAAAGTAATTTAACTCGGCATATTTCTGACTACGAAGAAAAATCTGTTAAGATTTAAAAAGAGAAAATTACTCTTTTGAGGTAGAGATAAAAGCAAAATAAATTTGCAATATATGCATAGTTAAGTTGGCTTTAATGTAAAGAAATTTTCGTTTGATAAATTTACTATCCTTTAAATTTCTTATCGCTGGAAGATGAATATTGTGTTTTTTTATATTTTATTTTATGAAACATTAGCAAGTCTATTCTTATAACAGTAAAACCTAATTTAAAAAAAATAAATAAATGTATATATATATATTATGTGAGTCAGTATTTCATTTATGTTTTATAAAAAAAAAAAAAAAAAAAAATCGAATTTTGTTTCACATTCATTTTTGTTTAGAATCTCTCTCTTATGACGAATTATGGATTAATATATAAATTTAGCTATTGATTTGCCTTTTAACCCACTGACTGTCATGCACGTATATATACGTCATTTGATCCCCAGTTTTTTCAGCAATACACAACATTTTTAAATTTACAAATAAAATTTAAAATAAAATATTTTTTAAATATTTTTATAAAAATGATATTTTATAACCTATCTAAAAAAAAAATAAAATATATATATATATATATATATATATATATATATATATATATATATATATATATATATATATATATATATATATATATATATATATATATATATATATATATATATATATATATATATATATATATATATATATATATATATATATATATATATATATATATATATATATATATATATATATATATATATATATATATATATATATATATATATATATATATATATATATATATATATATATATATATATATATATATATATATATATATATATATATATATATATATATATATATATATATATATATATATATATATATTTGAATTAGAAATTTAATTTAAAAACTATTGCAGGGAAAACAACTGTAGAATTTCGCCCATTCCCATGACCGTCAATGGGTTAAAAAAGTAGATAGGTCTGATTGTATCTATAATACATAGACATGGTGTGAGGAAGTAACTGATGATGAAAATTGATTAAAAGTTGTTCATTAAAAAAGGAGAAATACAATTTTCTTATAGGTTTCAAGTAAATTAAATTTTTTTTTATCAGTAAATGCTTCAGCATTCATTTCTGTACTTCAGAAATAAAAAAACACTATCCCCAATTTTTTTTTTGTTTTTTTTTTTGAATTTATAATCGCATTGTTTTGTGTGTTTCGTTGTTCTTTCAATAGTTAAATAACACTATCTTAACTAAATTTATAACTATCTTATACATGGCTTAACAATTCAGCTGTTCTACTTAGAAGAGTAGTGATAGAAATTTAGAGAATATCAGTTTTCTAAATTCGATCAGTTCTGTTGTGAAAAAACTATTATTACAATTCCAAAAATATGAAATTTTATCAATACGTTCGTATTGTTTTTAAAAAATGTAATATTCATATAAATCGATTTTACAAACAGAAAAGTTTTAAGAATTGGTATTGATTGAAAATACTTGAAATGAAACATCGCGATTTTCTACAGGGTCATTCAAAAAGGATTCTAACTCTAAAAATTACGTAACTGCGAAAATAATGAGAGAAAGAAAGAAAGGACAAGTGGATTGTTGAATTAACAGGCATGGAATTTCAGCACCAGTTTTAAAAATTAGTTACAATATTGAAATGAAGTGGCAAATTGTTGTAAAATTACAATAATCACCGTTGCGCAATTATGTCCTTTCAAATTTAGGATTTCCATTCGGAAAGCACTTTTTTACTGACAGAGAAGAGACAGAAACAAGTGGTATGGTGGACCGACAGATATGGAATTTTAAATATACCAGTTTGAAAACTTATTTACAATATTGAATTGTTGTAAGATTACAATAATCACTGTTTCGCAGTTATGTCCTTTCAAATTTAGGAAATCCTTTCGAAAAGACTCTGTATATAGTAAAAATTGTTTCCGAAATAAATTTAAAAACAACCTTCATAATCAAGAGGGTAGTTGGAAAAATATAACGGCTGACAGATGTTTTGGGTTAGACGGTGTAGCGATGTGCTCTAACGGGGAGTCGAACCGGGAATCAGAAGATAGGCGCGCTAACCACTAAACAAAAGAGATCTCTGATTTCTAGAAGTTTTATCTGTCATTTGTACATGATACCACCACATAGCCCTTTCCCAGTGAGTCGCGAAGGGACGAATGATTGATTCGCTTGGTGAGAGTCGAGTGCGTTGCGTGTGGCAGTGAGTTGACAGAGGTTGCTTTTGCTGTGTGGCAGTTAGTCGACAGAGAAATGCTGAGGTGGTAGTGTGGAAGTCGCGTAGTAGATGGCGCTTTTCATGAGTTCGAATATGTGTGTCACCACTGTAGCGATGTGCGCTAATGGGAAGTCGAACCGGAGACTTGTAGATCAGAAGACAGACGACGTAACCACTAGACAAAAGAGATCTCTGATGTCCAGGAGTTTCATCCGTTATTTGTACACGAGACCACCACTACGGGAAAGGAGCTTTTTGGCCTTGTGGCATGTCGTTTCATATTGCTAAAATTCAACGTGGCTTCTCTCAACGAATTGGAGATAGATAGATAGTGTAATTCAATTATTTTTAATCTCTAATATTCGTGTTATACATTTCAGGATTTTTGGTGTTAGTAAGTGCAGTGAGCTGCATTCCCCTAAATAGCAAGGCTGCTGGGTGGATGAGCACTGTAGCAGAAGATTCAAGGAGTTACAGCCATCTTGGAGGAGGAAGCAAGTCAGTCCCTTTTTAGTGTCAAAACAATAGTTTTACATGCTAACATGCTTAAAGTATCTTTCAAAATTGCCTGACTAACTTATCTATATATATATATATATATATTAATAAGATTAAAGTATATCTATGAAATTTAGGGAAATATGTTTTTAGTTAATTTAGGTAGTGTCTAGTTTTGATCTTTTTTTTTTTTTTTAATCTGTTTATTTGTTAGTCTAAGAGCAGTTCTTGTTTGGCAGTCTGAAATAGTACAATGGATTTTCATTAACGTTGGACAGTTAAAGTAATGTTTCTAGGCGTATAGTCTCTCGATTTTTCCCACATCGATATCTGACTGTTTCAAAATTATATAAATTTAAATAAACAAATATAAATAAATAACCACAAAAACATGAATAAATGCAGCATATCTATAACTAAATAACTAATTACGATTAAATAAAAATAATTATTTCATAAGCTAGCAGATTAAATAAGTAAACATAATATCATGAACAGAGTTAATTTCATAAAAAGATAGTTAAAATATAAGCAATAATGGGAATTTCATAAAATTGAACATAAACATAATTACATAAAATGAAATTAAATTAATTTATAAACTGATAGTTATGAAGACCGATTGATCTATAAATCTTAAAAAATCTTTATTTCAAAAATGTTCATCGACAATGTATAGTTGAAATTTTTTAACATTTAAATAAAATTTTGATCGCTTTTAGCATGATTTCATAAATGTTTGTTCAGGTATTTTTCTAGAATTACTATCTCAGTTCTGCTTACATTGCCTACAAGGTTAACTTAGCACATTTAAAGAAAATCGCTGAGGACAACTTATGGAAATAAATATTTATATTTAGATTGCTAATAATGAATATACGTGTTAACTTTAAGCAATCGAAAATTTAACAACTGGAGTTGTGTTTTGAAAATGTATTTTCCAGATATATAATACAATTTGATTAATTCAAAAGTATAAAAATATGAAATAAGGCAAAATTCCTCTGTTTTTAGTGAATTTAAATTGCACATTTAAAGATATTGGAATTTTGCGCTCTGTATGTATTTTAAGTAGTAATTTTTATATTTCTGAATTTATATTTTGTTGAAAAAGGGGAGGATCGACAACTTTAATTACATGCGTTTTCATTTCAATGATTGATTCTTCATTAATTTTCCAGCCAATCTACAACTAGTACTTTATTTTATGATAATTGCCGTTTCTATTACATGTATATTAACTTTTTGTTTTCTGTACCACTTCAATGATTTCAGTTATTTGTTTTCCTTATCAACTTTTTAATATTTTAAGAAATGTTAAATAATTCAATAACTTCTTACTTTCTGATAGATTTGCGAAAGGATCATTTTCCTCACAACCACCCAGAAGCTCCTACCAATCTGCAAGTAAGGAATCTATTTGATTCTGTTTTGTACTTTTCATTTCACATTAAAAAAATGTTCTTTAAAATTAGGGATTTCTTCATAGCAAAAAAAAAATATTGGGATAATTTCAAATTACTGTTTTGGTGAATTGATATTTTCTTTCTTTTACTAAAGTGAAATAAGAATGCATTGGATGAATTTAAATATAAATTGGAAGAATAAATGTGCTTAGACTCTTGATAAGTCTGAAAATATGTCCTTCTTATTTATTTTGTACTCTAAATATACTCTTTGTCGTTAAGATTTTAAGTACAAGTATTTGAAATACACATAATTCCTTCTTCATATCATTATCTTCGGATATGCAAATGATCAATTTCTATAGAATCATTCTTGAGTTATTTCCAACAAGTTTAGCAAAACAATATTTATGAAAAAAAGTGGGTTGATTTATCCTTATTTTTCCTTTGTGCGTGTTAGCAGGAAGGCAAATATTTTTTTTATTGTATTGAAAAAATTTGCTTGTGACTTAGTTAAATGTTAAAGAGCTTAAATCACTTAAGTAAAACATCTCGTCTTCTGAAAAAGTATTGTTTATTATTATTATTATTATTATTATTATTATTATTATTATTATTATTATTATTATTATTATTATTATTATTATTATTATTATTATTATTATTATTATTATTATTATTATTATTATTATTATTATTATTATTATTATTATTATTATTATTATTATTATTATTATTATTATTAATAATAATAATAATAATAATAATAAATTAATAATATAATTAATAATATAATAAATTAATAATATAATAATAAATAATTAATAATAATAATAATAATAATAATAATAATAATAATAATAATAATAATAATAATAATAATAATAATAATAATAATAACAACAATAATAATAATAATAATAATAATAATAATATCATTATTATTATTATTATTGCTTTTGTTGTAATTGTTTTATTGTTTCTTGTATGTGTTACTAATTTCTATTTTATAACTAAGAAAGTTAAAAAAATTTAATACGCGAATGAATAAGATTAATCAGAACAACTTTTAAAATGTATGTCTAGGTTTTGCAACCAGGTAACTTACTGATTAGAAATTTTTCATAAAACATTTATAAGGCTTTATTCTCCAGTTAGGCATAACAGGGACTTAAATGATTGATGATGTGTTTGCTCTAATTTAAATCAATGTGCTCTACAAGGTCACTATAATTAATGTGATGTTTGGAGCATGTAGTGAGCTCTTCATAAAACTCTGTTTAAGATGTACATTACGATGTAAATAAACTAGATGGTCTACTGAGACCATGAAGAACTTCCTTATAATCCAGAAAAAAATGCCAGATATATGCATAATATTTTGAATTTATTTTAATTGTTAGTAATATAGTATTATTATCATTACTTGGTCATTTTAAAAATTGTTGAAATTTGCACTTTGCACTGTCAGGAAATTAAGGTAGTGGAAATTTCTATGTACTCAGAAATTTTGGTTGTCACAATTTTCTTTGTTTTTATTATGTACCTGATATGATATAATTGGGTTAAAAATTTCCAAGGCAGATTTTTGGAGTAAAATGACATCTGATCTTTTCATGAATATTAAACTAATTTTTTAGGCAACACTTCCAACAAGACACTGGCAGCCATCTTGGTCATGACTGTAATCGGCATTGGAGCCACAGCACTTTTTGTTGTTCTATGTTCCAAGATTACGAAAAAGGAACAGTACGACTCTGTGAAGGGCACAATCTACTGATTCAAGATGGAAATAACTTTTTTCTCTTCAGTTTTCGACAATCTTTTTTTTTTCTTTTCCATTTTTACGAAGTCCCTCGTTCCAGGGTTGTTTTTTATTGTATCACTCATATTGAGATTTTTGTATCGTGGCTACTGTTCTGCAGTTTTAAGGTGCATGCAGGTGGATGTTTGGTATTACCAGCAAACGATAATGCACCTGTTTAGAATAAAATAATGTTAGTTGTGAAAGTATCTGTAACGAAGAGTAGATTTTTTAAGTTTTAAAAATTACTCAGAAATGACTAAAGCGAAAAAACCTCTCTAAATTAAAAAAATCCCACTCTTGCTATAAAAGTGACACAACTCAAAATTCTTCATTTTTGAGTTAGAATGTATGTAGAATCACAGAATACATGTACTTGGATCTGAAAAAACAGCATAAGTCAATTTTAACTTGAATTCAACAATGTGAACAATTAGTTTCAAGTATATGCCGCCTGTGATTTTGTACACATTATTTTGTACACATTTGTAAAATGAAGGATTTTGAATTGTGTCGCTTTTACAATAAGCAGGATGCGATATTCTTGAAATTTAATTTTAATGTTAAATTAATGTTCCTACTATTTTGTATAATTATTGCCGGATAATTGTTTTGAGTGTTTTTTCTTTCGTGGGTTGTAGTTCCAAACACGGATAATTGTGAAATTGGAAAAAAGGTAGTTGTTACAAATCAAGAAAAATGTGATGGAAAGCAATGAATTAGAACTAAAAGTTACGCTTCTTTTACAAACCAATGTCGTATTATTTACTTTAAAAATTAAACATAGGAGGTTGAATAAGTAACTTTTAAATCACTTTTAATATCCTTTTTATTTTACTTTAGGTTATAAATTTCATTATACTTTCTTCTTTTTGTTCTTCTGATTGATGTTTTGACCACTTATGAACAATCCAAAACCATCCAGATAATCGAAAACAACAACAACAACAACAATAGATTTAATTTTGATACTTGGTTAGTAAAATATGATTTTCTAAATTTATTATCACATAGGACGTTACATAATATTTTAAATACTTTTAATATCCTCTTTATTTTACTGCAGGTTTCAAATTTCATTAATGTATATTGCTTTTTGCTATAGTGGATGGTGTCCTGCCCGTTTATAAACAATCCAAAGCCATCCATATAATCGAAAAAACAATAGATTTAAGAATTATACGCCTAATAAAATGTTATTGTTTCCTTAACCAATTATCACACACATTAAATTAACAATAATATACGAATATATAATTAAAGTCTCATACTTGTACTATCAAGATTAAACTCATTGAGTAACCTGTTGAGTTATAATATAGACAGCAATATAAACTTTATGAATTTTTAAACGTTACGTCGATCTCTAGTTAATCAATAAATTATTAAAAAATATTTTTTTATTTCACAGAAAATATTATTAAAATTGACAACTGCTTTACATTGTATCCAAATTTATTGTGTGTGACAACCCAACCCTTTTTTTCTTTCTAGAATTTTGAAAGTTGGTATATCACCAACAATGGCGTCAAGATGTACAGTCGTTTGTTCTCAGATTTGTGACACCAAATACCACTTATTGTTGCCAATATTTTCACTTAACATTTCATTATTTTATCTGAATTACAACAAAATACTAAGTGAATTTTGGAAAAAAACAGAATATTCTTCAGAATATTCTTGATTGTTCTTGCGATTTTAGGTACTTTTTTTTCCTTTTATTAGGCACATGCAAGAAATGTAAATGTTTCCTAGCACAGTTTTTGCATGCAGAATATAGATTTCAACATCGAATTTCGTAGTGTAGATTTAAGCAATTTTTGAGAGCTTAAAAATTCTATATTCTCGTTGTTTCTATACTAGCAGAGCATTAAACAATCAATAAATCCATCCTTCTTATGTGGACCTTCTACATGGGAACGTCACATACAACTACTCTCCCAGCTGTCTAATGCAACGAGAGCCATACAGGCTCATAATTGGTTAAAAATTCCTAGAATTTATTTATAAAATTGTTTTGTGATTGGTCATAGGTTTTTGCAGAAGATAAACGCCCCACACTGGATAAGGTTCATTGAAAATGTGTGACACTATTTCAAGTTATTATTATATATTTAGCAACTCAAATTATCTACTCCATAACACGTTCTACGGACGTTAGGTGCATGCTTTTAATATGAGATGTTTCGTAAATTCAATTTATACGAAACAATTTGTGGTATCGAAACTAAAGTAAAGCGAGCACTGATTTCTATACAGTGTTTTTTGGGATCCAGGATATTTTTTTTATTATTTAAGATTCACTATTATTAATACTTAAAAACTAAAAGAGTATTGATATCAAACTTATTTTTTAAACTTTTTTTAAACATTTTCCTATTGCAGATATAATTCAATTGTTTTCTCATATTTTTGGTGCTAATTTTTTTTTTATTTCTTTTTATTATTTATTAATATTATTGTTTGTATCATATTTTAATTTTTATTTTACAGTATTTCGTAATTGTGGCAAATTTATTTTTAAGTATATGGTGCTACTGGTTGGTATAGCGTACCATTGTACGAAAGTAATTCACATTACACATTTCACACTTCCCACTTCCCATGCTTGCATAAATTAACTAAGCACCGAATTAAGTCTAATGTGCAACTTGTAAAAAAATTAATTTTTATTCAACATTAATTTAAAATACTCGATATCTCAGTTCAGGAAAAATAAACCTTTAATTTTTTGCAGTTTTTTACATCTCGGAAATGCTCTGCTGGTCGCTAATTCGTTTATTGTTGTGATAAAGTTTTTCACTCATTGTCCAGGAATTGGGCTTTGTTCTTTGTGATGCACTTAAAAATCCTGTTCTTCCATTTTTCTCCATATTAAACTTTTCTGATATTTATTATAAATAAATGTTACCGTAAAAGGGTAGATGCTAAATGCTACTGTGTTAAGAAACGTTGACAAACGAGGATGCTGTTTGCACTTAATATGCTAAAATAACATATACAATTAAAGTTGAGAATATACACCTGATGATCGTTTGTACAGCTGAATTACAAACTAACTCATATTTTTTTTTTTTACGATGAATTCTTTATACGTATTGTTAAAGTTTATATGCAAATGTAATGAACTTTAGAAATAAGTACAATACATTCTCCATATCGTCTTCAAAAGGTTTGAACCTGCAACTTTCTGATTAGAAATCATTTCATTCATAAGTAAAGGGATATTGAGTCAGTGCACTCCGGATACAAAGAGTTTTTTTGGGACCTGATGAAAGCGTAGATCTATAGATAAGTCTTAATCGTTAGGCCTCGCGGACACATGCGTACTGGCTATAGATAGGATTAAAATGGGGGGAAAAAATCGATTTCTTTTCTTTCATGCTCTTGAAACGCAATAGAAGGTATTGTCATGGTTAATATACACCAAAATGTCGCTTAAAAGATAATTTATTCTGCTCATTTCCAAATAACTTGTATTACTATGTAGAGATAGGATGTAGTATGGAACACTGGCAGTCATTACATTTATTGTCATTTTATGTTTAGAAGTTTGGAAATAAAACAAGCAATCAAACTGTTGATGGTATATAGGAAATAATTATATGGACGTTAGAGGCAATTAAGGGTAAGAGCTTTTAATAAGAACTTTATTGAAATTTTTGGGAGAACACGAAGTGACTTTGAGCATACATACTATATAAACATGTCATTCATCTTCACTCAATTGAGGAAACATGCTTAGTAGTAAATTCTCCAACTTTCTTCGAGACTTAGATGTCTTCCAGGTTATTTCAAGACCACAATAACAACGAATCGTTCATTTTTAGTCGGAAACATGAATGATAACACAGCCTCTGTTAAAAAAGTGTTGTTTCGTTTATATATATTAAAGAATGGTTGGGACTTGGGATTCTGAGTCAGGTATGGACTTGTACCATAGAAATAAATACATATCTAAATAAGGCAGAATACAATGAAACGAGTTCGATATGAGTTTTACTCAGGTTGTGTTAACCCTATCGGAATTTGTACATTTAAGATTACTGGCAAAAAGAATATATATTTTTAATTGACTTATAAATGAGTTTTTTTTAGCATCTATCCTTCAGAAGGTACAGCTCGATTTTGACACTTATGCACTTACATGCTCTCTGTTTGTGAAAATATATATCTTTCTCAAATATTGAGACTTAAAAAGTGTTTAAAATTGTGATATATGTACATGTTTACCTTTTAGATGTTAAACTGCATGTATTCAATTTGTTGAAAATAAATGGCTTTATTTAAATGCTCTTGTTTTTTTTATTGTATAATCCATTCTATTTTACTGCAAATTTTTTCCCTTAAGAAAACAGTAAAGATTATTTTTTAAAATATCATGTGCGACGGAGGAAGTTAATCAGTAGAGGATTGCAAAACTCAAAATCTAAAAATATTTAAAATAAGGATTTATCGGAAATAAGGAAATCGGAATAAAATAGCAATTTATTGTATTTTGTTAGTCCAACTCAATAACAAAACATCTTAAGTTTTATATTGGAAACATTTGTCTCCTGTAAAACTATACACATCATTCCCTCCTCCAAAAATTAATGTTCTCGTGTTTCTCTCAAGGCGCCCCATACGCAGTAAAAGAATCTAACATTCTCATCTATCACGATAATTGTCTCTTACCTTAACGTCATTTAGCACCCCCTTGTAATTGAAATCAATACTTAATAATCAAACCTTCCTATTAAATTTACAAAACGATGCTCAACTCCTGTCTAATCCATTTTCATAGAACTGACTCTTAAGTAATTATTATCCAATGTGTTATGGACGAATATAGAGCTTCAACATACAGTGCAATAATAACACTGATAATTTATTTTGAATAAAATTGTATATGTAATATAAATAACTACTTTTAATCCAGTCGATCTTCGGAACCAGGAAAATCTTTCGATTCCCATATTGCTTAGTTTGATTGAAATTCATTGTTCTAGTTTTAGGCAGGCACTTATTCAAGTTTCATATAGGCAATTGGGTTACACAGATTCATATTCTCTATCCCAAACTCATGCACCAGGTGTATTTTAACACAATAAGATATGCACATTTCCAACTATAAACATAGGACTAGAATTTTCGTCCCCCAATCTTCACAACTTGAACAAGGATTCCCACAATCTTCATAACTGTCTTATAATTTAGTTCTAGAACTTTTAACTAGTAGAATATTATTGATATTTAAATAGAAAATTAAATTGAACAACTTTTGCTCCACAATTTTATTTCGCGCACGAGAAGCTTCAATGGAAAATCGTTATTTTTTTTTTTATTTACTTTCAGAAATGTCGTGCTAAGTTGCATTACAAAGCTATCTTAAATAAAGTTGGAATGAATCGATATTGACCTCTATACTGAAATTTACAATTACAAAATTGATGATAAAAATCGTGAAAAAAGTGGATTAATTTTTCATCCAGTGCGATAATAATAATAATAGCGCGTGTAACAACATAGTTTATGTGATAGACTTAAAACTTGATATAAAACACCGTCATCGATAACTAGTTTATCTGCAAATTTGCTCGATTGGAAACTGGGTAAATTAGACCTTGCGCATATTTGCCCACAACAAATAAACACACACACATTTCATAAAAATACTTCTTCTTTAAAAATAAGTGAAAAAAGAAAACGAGTCTTTAAAAAAGAAAATAAATTTTTACCATAAGATATAAATGTTCTAAATTTCGTTTTAAAAACACCCAGAACATGTGTGAATCTACACTGAGTGATTTGTAATTAATTTTATAAAGTTAAAACAATGCTTTTTTACTCATAAAGTATTATTCGAAGTTAATTATTATATATCACAATTCATTTCAAGATGTTCGAAAAAAGATCTGGACGGAACCACTTGCGTATTCAGAGAGCGGTAAGCTAATGAACACAAACTAAGGATAGAGCGTCCGAATTTCAAATAACTCGTTCGTAATGTGATAGTAGAGCGACTAGAGGGAAAAAAACTGCACTTCGTGAAACAAGTCTGTAATTTTGCACATCGATAGATAATGTCATTTTAATCATTTTCAGAAGTGGGGCCACTCGGATTTCACTTCCGGTCGAGGTTTTATACTACTTCAAAGTTGGGGATAAAATATGCCTTTATTTTCAATATAAACCGTAAATTGTAGGTTCACGGTCAAATATATGAACTCTATTAACACGTATAATATGTTAAATAGTTAGGCTTGCATTAAAGAATTAAAAAAAAAAAAAAAAAAATTTCAACCGGAAGTCCTTAAGATTTCGACCGGAAGTCGTTAAGATTTCGACTGGAAGTCTATCCCTAATCGACACCAACAGCTTGAAATACACACATAAAACACATTCTGTATATAAAAGGGTTGATTTCGATAACATACCAAATGGAAATATTTCACTCGGATATTACTTCCGGTTGAGGTTTTAGACTTTTTTTCAGAGTTCTGCTTAAAAATGACTATTTTTAATACTCCCCCTTCATATAAAGGGTCACTTTTAAAAACTAATATACTTTTATCATGTTCTATATATCAAATTGTAAGAATGAATATGTTAAATTTAAAATGAAAAATTTCAATCGGAAGTGACTGAAATTCCGACCGGAAATCAACGCATAATCAAATTTCAGAGCTTACACCGATTTTTTTTTCTTATAGTAGAGCGGCTAGAGGAAAAAACTGCATTTCGTGAAACAACTCTGTAATTTTGGAACATTGATAGAATATATCATTCTAATCATTTTACGAAGTGGAGCCACTCAGATTTCACTTTCGGTCTAGTTTTTATACTTGTTCAAAGTTAGGCATAAAATATTCTTTTTTATCAATAAAAATAGATATGTGTCGGGTCATAACCAAAATCATGAACTTTATAGACATGTGTAATATGTTAAATATAGATAAAAGGTTAAAAAAAAAAAATAGTAAAAATTTTCCAACCGGAAGTGATATGCATTTTGACCGGAAGTCTATCTTTAACAGCTAAAACTGCATCTAATAGCTTAAACTACATGTATGAAACATATGCTATCAATAAAAAGGGAATTCTGGTGATGTTTTATGATAAACTAAATTTAAAAAGTTACTCCTGGTCGAGGTTTTAGATTTTTTAAGTTAAGACTTAAAAATGTGCTTCCCTATATTTTACCATCTTCTTATAAGGGTCACTGTTAAAAACACTTAATATTTCATGTTGTTACATCTAATTATAAGGATGGATATGCTGAACATGAAATGGAAAACTCCAACTGGAAATTACTGAAATTCCGACCGGAAGTCTACTTATAAGGAACTGATACTGCCCTTAAAACAATACCTTTATGTATCACGGTGATATCGTCTCAGATAGCCGGAAGATTTCATTTGATGTTCCAGAAAAGGAATGATGATTATGTTAAGTATAAAATGGTAAATTTCAACCGAAATGACTGGAAGAAATGACCGAAATGAAGTTTGCTTGTACGAATTTCTTTCAATACAATTAAAATATAACCAAAATAAAAATCTCACTAGTTGCAATCCTCTCAAATATGGACTAAGACAGGAGATTATTTTTTAAGGGATGCGCATCGCACACTCCTCTTTTTTTGGGGGCGGGGGGGGGGGGATGGAGACACGAAAGTTGAACATTTTATTTTTTTCATTGTTCATATTTTCAGATATTTAATTGTATTTTAGACTCAGATTTGGCAATCTGAGACGATATTACTGTGATACTTATAAGTATTGGTATATGGGTATTGGGTATATGGGCAGTATCAGTTCCTTATAAGCAGACACTCACTTCAGATTGAAAATTTTAATTTTACATCCAGCAATCCATCTTTATAATTTGATGTAACAACATGTAATATCAATAATTTTTAATTGTGACCCTTTCTATGAAGGTGGTAAAATTTAAAGAAGCGCATTTTTTAAGTCTAACTTTAAATAAGTCTAAAACTTCAACGGGAAGTCGCTTTTTAGCTTCAGTTCATTATAAAACGACACCAAAATTCCATTTTTATTAGTAGCATATGTTTCATACATGTAGTTTAAGCTGTTATAGACTTCCGGTCGAAAAGCGATTCCCTTCCGACTAATCCTTTTTTTTTTTAATCTTTTCTCCAAATTTAATAATTGAACATAGTACACGTGTCTATAGAGCTCACGGTTTAGCAATGATCCCGCATATAATTATTTTTATGAATATAAACGAACATTTTATGCCTAACTTTGAACTAGAATAAAAACTCGACCTGAAGGTAAATCAGAGTTTCTCCACATCTTAAAATGATCAGAATTACACATTTTGTGAATGTGCACAATTACTGACTTGTTTCACGAAATGCAGTTTTTCCCTCTAGCCGCGCTATTATGTTGGTAAATGGGCAATATTAGTTCTTTAAAAGCAAACTACAAGTCAGGATTTCAGTCACTTCCGGTTGAAATGTTCCATTTTATATCCAGCATATCCATCCTTATAATTTGATGTAATAACATGTAGTTTTAACAGTTTTTAATTGTGACCGTTTATAGTTTATATGAAGGTGGTATAATTTAAGAGTGCATTTTTAAGTCTAACTTTAAAGAAGTCTAAAACTTCGACCGGAAGTCGTTTTTTAATTTTAGTTTATCATAACACATCACTAAAGTTCTCTTTTTAATGATAACATGTTTCATAGATGAAGTTTGAGCTGTTGGGTGCAGTTTTAGTTGTTATAGATAGACTTCCGGTCGAATGCCAATCACTTCCGGTTGAATTTTTTACTACTTTTTTTAATCTTTCATCTGTGGCGACATCAAATAACAGATCAAACTTCTGTGCACTGGAGTACTCTTTTGCACAGGGGTAAAGTATCTATTCCGAGACATCATGGTCCTCGGTTCAAACCCCGTTCGTCGCCCATTGAAAGCTGCAAACGCTTTATTGGTGACTGGACTAAAAATGATTCATGCTGCCATCTATCGGTGCTTCTGAAAAGGAGACATTTCATCGCAACCAGCCAACACTCACACAACGATGCAACAAGCATCTAAAAAAAAACCAAAAAAAAAAAAAAAAAAACAAAAAAAAAAAAAAACACCTCCAACTCCGATCAGACATTGATCAACAGCATCGCTCCTTCGTCACTGGGAGGGGGCTATATGTGGCGACATCAAATAACAGATCAAACTTCTGTGCACTGGAGTACTCTTTTGCACAGGGGTAAAGTATCTATTCCGAGACATCATGGTCCTCGGTTCAAACCCCGTTCGTCGCCCATTGAAAGCTGCAAACGCTTTACATCTATACCTAGAAATTTAACATATTACACATGTCTATAAAACTCATGATTTGGCTGCAACCCCACATATATGTATTTTTATTGATAAAAACGAACATTTTACGCCTAACTTTGAACTAGTATAAAAACTCGACCGGAAGTGAAATTCGAGTGTCTCCACTTCTTAAAATGATCAGAATGGCATATTCTATCAGTGTGCAAAATTACAGACTTGTTTCACGAAGTGCAGTTTTCGGCTATTTTTTGGCGTCAAGCCGCTCTACTAATACGTATATAGATATATTACGAACTTCCAGTCGTAACTTGCTTTCTAATTTTGGTATATATTTAATATATAATAATATTTTTATTTGGTAAGTTTTATAATATATTGAATTAACCTTTTTATAAATGGAATATGTTTTATATATATAGTTCAAGTTGTTGGAGTTGAATAGGGATACACTTCCGGTCGAAATATTAATAGCTTCCTGTTGAAATTTTAATTTTTTTTTTTATTCTCTAATAAAAGCCTAACTATTTAACATATTATACGTGTTAATAGAGTTCATTTTTTTCGCCGTGAACCTATAATTTACGCTTTTTATTGAAAAAAACCCGCATATTTTATGCCTAACTTTGAAGTAGTATAAAACCTCGACCGGAAGTGAAATCCGAGTGGCCCCACTTCTTAAAATGATTAGAATTACATTATCTATCGATGTGCAAAATTACAGACTTGTTTCACAAAGTGCAGTTTTCGGCTATTTTTTGGCGCCTAGCCGCTCTACTATGACGCAAGAGAGAAGATTCAGCAAGCGGTGAATCAAAGGATTGTCCTTTGAGATACAGCATTAGTGTCTCAAAGAATCCTTCCTGGATTTTATAATTTGAAAAAGAAGAAGTATTTTGCAAAGAATTAATTCTTCAAAACTAATGTGTAGTTGAAATAAGTATTTTTTTTTATTTGAATTAGTTTTAATGCAGTAAGATGTAAGCGAATATTTTTTTGTTTTAATGATAGTGTAGTAGAAAGATAAAAATGAATCTCGCATTGAGCTATCACATTTAACTTTTCAAAATTTAAGCATGCTTTTCTTCTAATATTTATTTATCAAAAAAATAATTTATTCTATGCAATGCACATTTTGCGTATGGTAACTCATCACGACATTATCTTTTGGAAAAGAAGTCACCATGTCATGCGTTTACATTATAACTAAACTTTTAATTCAATTCAGTTAATTTACATTAATTTCTCTACTGTTTTGTCCACATAACATACATTGTTTATGGTCATTTAAATTCTTCTTCTTAATATTAATTATAATTGCGTTCATTTCTGCTTATTATCAGACATCAGAGTAATTTATTCACATCATCATTCATCATGATAATTCATTCTCATTATAATTTATGATAATTTTATCCTAATATAATTTATCATGGTAATTTATCCACATTATCATACACCACCATACCACACCACCATAGTAATCTACTCTCATTATTATTTACCATTGTAATTCATTCTCCTTATCATTCATCATGGTAATTTATTCTCATTATAATTTTTCAGAGTATTTTATTCTCGTCATCACTCATCATGGTAATTCGTTGATGACGCAGTGGCACCAGGCGATGGTGCCAGATTGATGAACCTAAATCTGAATCTTAGAGGAAAGAAAGTCTAATTGGTTAGAGATCAGTTGTATGAATTTATCAAAAAGTGTGATTTCGATTGGTTAGACCACAATACAGGTGACAGGTCAAGGTCCAGGTCGCATAACAGTATTGGCAATGTCGAAAACAAGTGTTTTGGAAGATTGGTCAATCCTGGCCGAAACTCGAGCGTCTTTCCAAAATATATGATTTTTTTTATATATAGATGTCAAAAACAACACAAAACATATTTTTCCCCCCTTCAATCCTTCTTATAAAAAAAAAACTGCGCGACAGCTGTTTGGGTTTCTACAGTACTGGTTTCTGCTGTACTGGGTTTCCTTCAAGAAACCCTGTTTCCGACTTTGGCCAATACCGCTGTGCTACTTGGGGTAGTTATTAATTTTTACGACAATTGTATTACATAATTTCATAGTAAGGCATGATTATCTAAACATATTAATGTGATTTGCAAAATGCTTTTCTTGTTTTGTAGTCTTGTTCCGCAATTTTGGCTTGGAGGAAAGTATGAATCACAATAAGGAACTATTAACAGTGAATTTCAACAATATTTAATTTTTGGACTTGAAATATTATTTATTACATTAAAATTTCTTTAAAAATTACAAATCGTGCCAGCCGAGTACATAAACAGTACCATTCACAAGAATCAGCAAGATTAAAATTTGTACTCGGTTTTACAGTACATTTGACAGTGAAAATATCTCAGTATAACAATTTACATAATTTATACCAGCTCAATATATCTGAGGGTACGTATAGCATATAATTTAGAATCACGTAGGAAAATATAATATGTTTAGAAATATGTGAACTTTCTTTTTTAGCTCCTTACTTGTCAATATTCTTAACACCAAATACAAGATTAGTTTCAAAATATCTTGAATTTTGTCTCACAAATTCTCATATTTTTGGAAAAGGATTTTTTACAGTGTTTTACAAACGTTAAGCTTTGGGTTTCCCCTTTTTGTACTCTATTAAGACTGATTTACACGTTGCAAGTGACTGGAATACCAACTTTCTACCTACACAGTGCCAGCAACTGGAACAATCCAGTTATTGAGCAAGCACTATGTAGTCAGTCGGTGGTAACGAAAGAACATCGAGTGATGGTAGTTGAAGCGCCAGTAAATGTTTGTCCTACTTTATATTCCAGTACTAATATGCCAGTGACAAACGAGTTTTTCTTGTACTAGCATGAAGAGTTTGCATTAGCGTTGATATCTAATGACCTCAATTTTGGTTACTACTGGTAAAGTAACGTGTTAACCAGCCTTTACTAGGGAGAGACTAACGAATTCTAATGATAATTACGATTACTGCACCTAAGTTTCAAGATAATAATAATAATAGTAAAAAAAAAAAAAAAAAAAAAAAAAAAACACCTCTAGACTCTGTAAACGCATCCCATGTTAGTATCAAATGAGGCTTTTTCAAGTGTTGTCTGTATGAGAAATGGCTTTCAAGAAGAGTTCAGTCACAAAAATGATAACATTGTTTGCGTATTTAGTATTGCAACACCTAAATCAGTATCAACTATATCTGCATCGTATGTAACATAGTATAAAATTACTTAAACTTATACATTAATCTAAAAAATACAGAATATCTTTGAAAAGACATATTGAATGAATTTTTTTTTTATCTTTTAGCAAAAATACTAAAAAATATGACTAAATTTTTTTAAACTCCACCTTTTCAATGTAATTGTATGACTTTAAGTAAAAAATAAAAATTATATAAGTGCGATATCTATAATCAATTACTAAATGAATTATTAAACAAAGCAATGTTTGATTAAGTTGTGTGTGCAAAGTAATGTTTCATTCATGTTAAAGGTCTAAATGAATTTTTACAAAAGTGTAAAAAGCAAATAAACAAATAAATGGACTTGGATAAACACATTTCAAATACTATCATCGAATATAAATACATTCCTTGATATGAACAATTGCATGGAGTAGGAATATAATTCAAGCATTACTATTAAAATTAACTCTAAAAAGAAAATCATAAGCAGAATTGAAATGGGTTGTTAGGTTATGTTATAAATATGGATTTATACAAAGCTCGTTTGTACTTAAAAGTAATTTAAATTCCATTAAACTATACATTAATGTGGATGCTTTGGTTATACAAATATTCAGTAAGCACCCTAATAACTCATTTCTGAAATCCTCTTAAAATTAGAACCTGTATTAGTTACAAAATATATTTTGATTTGTAATTGATACTGCTATACTTTCAATGTCTTACTGTTTGTATTCCATACGGCTGTTTAACGTGAATTTTTTCTGTAAGTAAGGTACTTGACCAATTCTGATTGAAAAGATTTAGAATACTTAACGAACAGTTTATTTATAAAAACAAATTTAATTCTAAAGACAAAAACACTTAAGTTTCTAATAGCATTCATTTTCTACCTTCTGTCTAAGTACTCCAAAAGTACATTGTAACGAAAACTAATTTTCGAGCTCTTCATAGTTTTTCTTGAAAGAAAAGTTGTGAAATTCCCCTTTGGAATGCAAAAGCGGAATACTTTGGATGTTTTTTACACACATTTCACATTCATATATAAAAGCAAGTACTTTTTGTATATTTTTACATATTTATAATATTCTTTAATTATGAAATATTTTGATATGAATAAGTGGCAGTAGATAATTTATAAAGTGAACAATATCGCTTATATAACAATAGAGGAAATATAAAATATTTGTACAGGCTGCAAAGTAAAGCATGAAAAAACCCAAAAAACTTTTTAGGGATAAAACTAGAGTTGTGCTTATAATAAGACGGAAAGTATCTACTTATAGTAAAATGGATATGCGTTATCACATAAGAGTTAAAGAAAATCTTCGATTTCGTGTAAAATGATGCCTTTTCTCAATGTACAACAAAGAAAAAAGGGTCCTTATGCATGTATTTTTTTTATAGGAAGCTACAGTTTAACTTCAATCTTGATGAAATTTTGCTCACTTGCTCTTCGTAACAAGAAAAAGATTCCCGGAGGCGTGTATTTTCAGTAAACCGTCTCCCTCCACCTTTTTTTACACTCTAAGAGGTAAAATAATTTGAGATCCAATGAACCAATTCGAACTGGTTTTTTTTAGGTATCTTGACTAAACCAGATTATCGTGATCACAATTTCATCCCGTTTTTTGGTGGCAAAATTGAGGACAAAGGGTTGAGGAGGAAGTGGGGAGAGCATGCTCTTAACTTACAATCAACTGAACCGGGTTGTAACGGGACAACAGTCGTTGTGTGAGCCTATTAAAAGCCGGGCACTCCATCTAGTTAGTAAATAAAACTTAACTAGAAGTCCGGAATTATATTTTTATATACCATCTCAAATAAGTGACAAATTGCCGGGCAGTAACAAAGATGAGTCAGATGAACAAAATATGACACTCGAAGTACAACCTCTCATGTTGGGTCTCATTTTATACTTTACTTTTAATTTTTCATATATTCACTTGGACATTCCATTGAGTTATTTTTACTGGTAATATATCCTTTCAAACGAAATTTAGGACGTTATATACTTTTGTAATTGAATTTGCTTCACTACCCCTTTAATAGTTTGAGATAAGATAGATAATTTTCAAAAATCGACGCAAGGAGCACTGCAGTTTCGCACATGGTTTTAAAAACTCATTTAACTATAGGTAGACACTTGCACCATAACTTTAGCTCTAACCCTTCAATGTTTCCAAACTTTATTTTGCACTCTGTATATTAAAGTTTGTGTATACTTTGGCAAATGCTTTTATATTCAAATGCCTATTTTCATAAATAAAATTTTCTTAACAAATTTATTTCTATGTACAGTATCATACACTTCTTTAGAAAGTATAAGAATGTATAAGTTTTCAAGAATTTTTTTTTAAAAAGCAATTATTTGCTTAGTTGATAAAATTTTAGAACCACTAATGCTTGTTATTATTAAAGTGAAAGTACAATAGATGATTAAAAATATTTGATAATTGAATTTATGTTTATAATATATTTTTTGAGCTTAAATATTTTTGCCATTTACTAATTACTCAAACGTTTGTATCATTGAGTTTTCTGAAATTAGTAATTAGAATTTTTTCAAGGAATCCTGGAACTTTTTAGAAAAAACTTATCTCAATGATTATTGAAAATAACTTTCAAAATTGACTTTAAACTTTTTAATTTTCCGAAAGGCTTACATATGGTATGTTACAAAACTAAAAACACTTTTCAATTTTTAAAATGCGTAGTAAACTCAAAGATTTTTATTAAAAACAAGGTAACTGAGGTTAATACGTCCATTCCAAAACTAAAATTCTAAGGATTGTGGAATTTTTTGGGGAAAATTTAAAAACATGTGGGTTTTCGACGTATCTTTCTTATTTAACTTTTAAACAAATACTTTTTTAACGCTTTAGATTTTTTTAAATTCAATTTATAAATTGTGTAACTGTCCTGTTTTTGAAGTGAATGAAATTTATTTATACTAAAATACCTGAATAAACATACCTATATTTTTTAAAAGAATCTTATACAAATAAATAATTAAAAAAATAATACTAAATATTAAAATGCTGCCAAAAAAGGTTAAAAAGTGTGAAAGCGCTACCTGAATTTTCAATAAAAATACCATGTCCTTAAAATTCGTAAACGGGGCAAATAAAAATGGCTTTTGTCTTGTTTTATAAAACCATACACACCAGTAGCCCTATTTAAATTTCAGCTAGGTTTCCCAAAATTATTTTAAATCATGCATAACCTATACATTATTAAAAAAAAAAAAACATGTCACATAATAATTGATGAACTTAAAAATAAAAATCCTTTAAATTCAAAAGTGCAGTTCCTTTTTCCTATTCAATTTCTACAAGAAAGAAAAAGTTGATTTTTCAAATCAAAATAACAACAAGTACATTGGAAGCTAAGAACTACACATAATCTCTTTCATAGAAAAGGATAAACAAATCTTGCCTAGTGCGTTTCCTTTTAAAGGTAGTAGAGCCATTTGTTGGTAAACCTTGAATCAAACGCTAAAACCTCCAAGTGATCGAATCGACAGCATTGGCACGTATTACACTCAAATACCTTTTTTTTTTAAATTTTTTATTTTAAATAACTTATAAAAATATATAGAAAGTAACTGATAAACGCTAAGTTTTGGATTTAATTTGTTAAAAAATCATTAAAAAAAAACTCACTTTCAGAGCAACTGATAAAATGGTTTTATAAAATTTGAGAAATTCTATTTTGATTTTAAATACGCACATAAATAATTGTTAAATGCAAATTAAAAAAATAATAATAAAATACCTGTATATAAACTTTAATAATATGCACAAAAAAAAAAAGTTATTGAATTATATTGATTAAAGTATCAAAGATAGAAATATAAATGAACTAGAATACTTCTCAGAAAAATTGCTTCGTAGTTTCAAATTGGCAGGGTTAGCTGGCAAAAGTCACGCAGCTTATTGAATATTAAAAGTCTTCTAATAATAAATACAATTAGCTTTGTACAAATTAAAAATATCAATATTGAAATAAATTAAAAACTTTTTTGAAGGTAAGCGCTGAAGTGGATTTTATCAAAGAATTATATTTTTTAAGCTGAAACTAATATCTGTATAGGAATGTTTTTTTAAAAATAGAAATGAATGTTTAGTAGAAAAATTTAAATCTGTACAATATTTCTTTGATACATCAATATTCAATCTGCAGCGTTTTCATATTCTAAAGTCGTATGGTGCACCAACATGAAGCAAAATTACTATTTGCGTTTATCCTGTGGTGATCCTTACTACCAAGTTAGGATATTGAAACATTATTTCATAATTAACTGTCATAAAAATTAATATGACTGAATAAATTTGATGTTTAGTTTAAGAAATGAAAGTACGAAATTTATTCTAAGCTTTGTAAGGTACTGTTCTGTCTCTGTTATTTGCCTAATGGTATAAAATAGCAAAGTTTTAGGTGAACTAAAATTTATTTCAAAATTAACTTTTAAATTCTAATATCCTTAAATTATTGTTAATCCTTCGCTTAAGAAATATACGTTTTAATTATAACCCGATTTCAGGGCAAGTAGTTTTGGATAAATAATTCAACCAAAGAAAAACTATTTTATCCTAAGCCTAGTAAAAACTGATTTGTTCTTGAGATTTTATGACGTATTCTATTCAAGCTTTCACGATAAACTAGTTTGGTACAGGAAAAACTAGTTCATCATAAGCTTGTCTTGGATAAACTAGTTTATCCCAGACTAACTAGTTTGCCCTAGAATCGATTTTGATTTGAAGCAAATACAAACTCGAATGAAGAGTTAAAATTGACTGATGCTATTGTCCAAATTCTGTTTCCTCTAATTAGCAAATTGATGAGTATCAATCTCTTTTTGTGAATTAGATGCAGAAAATACAAAACTCTTCCCATCATACAAAATATCTCAGAAAAATGCCTCTGGAATGTATAAAAATCAGGACTGCACTCTTGGGTTAGACTCTTTCTTCTCCAATCTTCATCGTCTACCTGGGTCTCTCATGCACCAGGTATACACTCGGTATGCCCCGACCACTAGGAATATGCCAAGGATAATGCAGAAGATGAGGATCAGAACTTTTGTCGCTGGTGATAGAACTGAAATATACAAAAATAGTATTGGAAAATGTATTGCTAGAATTGAAAGTTTTTTTTATACCCTATTATAATACAAATGGATTGAAAGATACGGGTATCTGAACATCAATATAATGCATACAGTTTTACTTCTAAATTACCCATATGTTTACTTAGGGTAATGAAAGTATAGCATTCGATCAAAAAAAAATCAAAAAAAAAAAAAAAATCGCCTCCCCCCCACGTTTTGGAACATCCTGATTCCAAAGAAGTGGTCCAGGAATAATGTCTGTCTGGGTGTACGTGGTCAGTATAACTCCCGGACAAATGGACCTACGAATTCAAATTTAGTGTGCGGGTTAGTGGTGGCCATGGTACCTACCGTTAAGAATTTCGTCGCATGCGCATAAGGTTGAAATCATGAAAAATCACGAAAAAATCATGTTTTTCAACAATTGCATAAAAGCGACTCTAACGATTTGGATTAAAGTCTCTATGCTAATGCCTTTAAGGTGTTTGTCTTCGAACACTTTAAGGTTAAGTTCGAACACATTAAGTTCCACCTTCGAAATTCCCGTAGAAATGTGCTGAAAACGTAAAAAGTTGAAAAAATTTCCCTGAACTCAGAGTTCTCTGCCCATAAGCATCGCCCATCAATGATTTATTTTTTTCTGTTTCACGCACAAGAAAGGATAATGTAATGTCTATCGAATAACATCTCCTATTTCGCCATTCTGGCGGATTTTTTTACTCCATGTAAAAATTATTGCCGAAAATAGTGCCAAATTGGCAATTTTTATTTAAATGAGTGAAAGTAGGAAAACGGTAACTAACACCATTAATTTTAACGCAATGACCAATACTATAGTGTAATTGAAAGTTGTGCGATGTTTCACACCACTAGTCTTAAGTAAATTGGGTACTTATCTTTACAATTTTGAGAAATATACGAACTTATTAATGCGAATTCATTTAAAATTAGAAACATACGGAATGCGTGCGGATTGAATCGAGGATTCTACCATCAACAAGTGGATGATTAAACTCTCCATATAAGAGCTCTACTTGATATTTATTAAATTAATGGATAATATGACTTTTACAATTTAAAGTGAAATTTTTTTAGAAGACGTTACTTTTATTAGGAAAAGTCTGATGAATTTGAATGGATAAATTTCTCATTGCTAGTAGCTTGAGTGGGGAAATGCTTTACAACTAACAAAGCGAATTTATAACACCATTCTATGTCGATGTTTATACTATTACAAATTGTATCAAATGTGATGTTTTATTTTTAAGCAAGATGAGTGTTGGTATTTTGAGTATGACTTTATTAGTTTTTGAACTAACTTCGCTTATTTTAAAATGAGCAGGGAAATGTTTTAATCTTTGAGTACAACTTTTTTTTTCCTCAGTGCAATAATACCCTGAGTGTGGAACATAGCACAGTTTTCATTTACGCCCAGTACTGGTCACTAGATTTAAATTTGTCATGGATTAGTGTAATTCACAATTCTCATATTTTCATTATTAAAAAAAAAAAGAAAAGATACCCAGTTGGAAAAGGTGCTATTTATGGACAATAATAAGAAATACACTACGACATTTATATTACATGCGATGCATATATACACATATATTCATGCTTAAACACACCATAATTCAAAAGTATATTTTTCATGCAGAAAATTAAAATTATTTTGATGTCGCTTATTTTATTTTGATTTATGTTGACCTTCTGTTGTGATGGACAACTAAAAAATATTTGACTAATATTAAAACTACAACTTAAAAAATAAAGATTTGTATTACCTGCCCATCTAGCAGATGTGAAATAAACTCGTCCCATACCTCTACCACTGTACCTAAATAAAAAAGAAAGCAAAAAGAAATTATTGAGAATTACACTTAAGCTTACATTTCTTACTTATGGAAATATTTTAAGTTACATATTAAACCTTTTTTTCCAGCATATAAATTAATTGATAGTAGAATGGATGATACTTAAAAAAAAACCGATCAGATTCATAATTCAACTATCTTAAGTGAGTTAAAGTTGTACAACCTATATTCAATGATATAACATTGCAATATGATTTTATAGAAACTGCATACAAAACTGTGATTATATAATCACTAAGCAATTGCACATGATTTACTTGTATGTATATTGATGGTAAATCTTACAAATGCTGCAATTTCAACAAATGCATATTTACAACATTTGTAGATTTTGATCGTATATATTATTAGATAGAAACTTTAAAAAAAAAAGTTTATTTTTTATTTTATTCCCAAACAGTCACTAAATTTATTTGTTATCACTTTAGGGTTATTAGTTTTAGAAGTATATAAGGTGGGCACTAAAGTTTGGATAATGGAGAAACAAACAATATAACTATATATAATAAGACTGTGTTTTTGTATACATAATGGATGGGTAGACGTATATTAATTGGACAAAATGAAGATTTGTAGCGTTATGTAGCGTTGTATAGCTCTAGTGGCATTCCATTGTAAAACTAATTTGTGTACACCATATGTAGTATATATATATTTTTTATATAGAATTTTGTTTTACATTTTAATATCATTAAATTCAAAAGAAATAAAAATGTATGATTTTTAAAGTACATTTTGCTGAAAATAAAATTTGATTATTACTTCTAACTAAACGATTATTAAAATCCAAGCTCTACCTATGCTGATCTTATTAATGCATTTTTGGGGCTTTAAATTTGAATTTGTAAAAACAGAAATATCTATACTAACTTTAATTAATTAGTCATCTTAATTCGTTATAAAAGCGCAGCCCGTGTAAAAGCGATCTTTTAGTTACAGACCCCAAACTTGATAGAATTCGTTCTCAAAAACAACGCGTCTATATTATAAGTGAAAACTCGATTAGATAACGGCAAGTGGGTTAATATCCCATCCTCTGATTTGTCGGCCACATACACACAATCAAACAAAAAAGTTCAAAGTTTAATAAAATGACAAATTTATTTTCCCTTCACATTTTATTAATGATTTTTTTTATTACTATTGGTGTAACATTCATTTGTTTTAAAATAATATCTGAGCTAATATTGTGGCTATAATAATGAACCATTAAATCTAAGAGTCAGCGACAGATTGACGATCTCTCTTAAGCTAACGTATAAGTTTGAGTTACTTTAATTCAAGATATGTCTCTATCTGGTAGAATTCTAAAAGTAAATGTGGATAATTTAAATGAAAATAATGTAACCCATAAAAACTAAGGTTTTAATATGAAAAAGGTCTTAATATCTTTTACCAATTTTTATATTCATTAACATAGCGCCGTTTCTGTTGCCAACGTGTGCTTGTTTTTTTAATATTTGAAATTAAATGCGAACACCATCTCTACAGCAAAATATGTGGTAAACTAATTTTCCAAAATTTATTTAAAAATGAATGTGAATTTATGCATTCACATCCAAATATCTGTTAATTATTCTGATTAAAACAATATAATTATTTATTTATTTATTAAAACAATTTTGGCAACAGGAAAGAGTTTCTTCAGTGATCTGTTAAATGCTATTTCAGTCCGATCAGATGACGGCTAGTTGATTTATTAGTATTCCATAAAAGCGACATTTTAGTGACAGTTACAGCCTCCAAAATTTGATAGAATGCATTGTCATCGACATCGAATCTTAGCTGCCAAGTTTCAGCCCGATTGGATGACGGCAAGGGAGTTAAATAGGTCTCCGCTGATTTGCCCTCCATCGACATACACACCCACACTCACAAAATCAAAGTTAACATAAAGGATTTAAAAAATACTGGAAGTATTTGAAATTTTAAAAAATAACCTTGTTCAGTTATAAAATAACCGAAAGTTGCGAAAGATAAAACATTTTGTATGTCATGAGCACACATAAAAATTTCCTGCAACAACCTTACGATTTCTATGCTCATTGTATAAGAAAACAGAATAGTTTTTCATCACTATTGATGAAGGAAAAGTGCAAAGAATTTATTGTAGCACAGATGGCAGTCTGTAAACACTGAACAGATGTTTCAGGGTTCTATTTAAACAGGCCACATGCTTCTACAAAAACGTTCATACCAGAAAAGTTATTTCGTGTTCGTAACAATCACAATTTGATGTTTATTTTGTTTTAAAGAAGTATAACGCACACTTTCATAAGTAGCAAACAGAGAGCGTAAGGTTTTGTGTGCCAAAAGATGAATTTTATTTTTAAAATTGAAAACAAATCGAACGAGTTTCTGATAATATACTTTCTATTGTTGGACGAAGTTACTTTATGAAACGTTAACTATCTGATCTACACTATTCACGGGTGCTGGCGATGTTGCGAATACCTGTAAAGTGTTACCAAAACGGTTTGAGTACTATAAAGATGAATTGAATTCAAATCGATAGAAAATGCTATTGTTTTAATGGTTGGTTGTTTTTAGATTATCTGGCGCCATCAACAACACAAGGGCTATAATGCGCCGAAAGTTTCGTCATTAGACAAGCCAACATACATTTACAAACACCCATGCCTAACACGGGACTCGAACCCGCAACCTCGCGGTCTAGAAGCTAGCACGCTAACCACTATATCGTTTGGTCGGCCTATTGTTTTAATGAGTACCTTTTGAGCATGCGGGATATTGATAAAATCCTTTTCGTCACGTCTCTTAGATTATATAGTTCTGTATACAAAGTTTATACATCGAAGCACGTTTCGTTATTGTGCAAAGCAAAGAGAATATAGATTTGTTTCACCCTAATTGACTTTCATTGCCTTTTATTATAATATAAGAAAACGGAAAAGTACAACCTAGATTTTGTCTCTTTTCTACTAGTTTACTCAGTAAATGAAGTAGCATTGTATTACAACCCTGTGGTATGTATTTTTTATTAAAATCAGAAGAATTTTAAATTTCAGGCTATTTACTATTTTAATTAAGACCTCCCTTTCCCTTAAAGTGGTCATCATACCCAAAAAGAAAATGCTGAAATTGCATGTTTTAATATCGAAGACAATAATGATTGGTAAAATGTATTTAGAAAAGAGAGTTGAATCATCCGAGTTCAACTCTATGGTTAAAAGCTATTTGATTATATGGTTCAAGAAATGTAATTATAGGGGTACATGTAAAAATTGTGTGAATTCTGCTTTCGGGTTAGGGTTGTTATACTTCAAAGTAATAATTTAGAGTTTAAAAAAATCGGACGCTCACAAAAATTACTAAAAGGCGAATTCAATACAGATCATGATAATTAGTTGGACTTGGAGTTATTTTTTTAAAAAGAAGTTTGGGCTTTTTTAAAATTTATTTGAAACAATGGCTTTGAATTCTGTTCAATTAAATTATCTTGTGATAGATATAAAGTATGTAGTCCACACAATTTTTTTAGCGTTTCAAACGTACACTTAAAAACTATAATGAATAAAGTTATACGATAAATTACTATTTCTATTGATTGATTCTTTTCCTGGATAAATTGAAGGCGAAATAAAAAACAGATAATTGCGACAGATTATAAATGCATCAGCATCAATGAGCAAGAACAATCTATTTGATACCAGGATAAGTCTAATCATCCGATCAACTGGATATGCTAAAAATAATCACAATTCCTTACAAATTTCTTTATTTTCAGTATTGTTTTATCTCTTTTCATAAAAAAAGCTGTTTACCAGGAACTGTTTAGGACGAAGATTTAAAGGCATTGATCAACTATAATGTCCGAAATAATCAGTGAAAATCTGTCACTCCAGGAAAAATGAGGCATTTTGGAGGGAACATAATTAGATTAATTCATGTCGTGAAATTCTCTTTGGATGTATTCTTGTTAAGAACTTTACTCAATAGTTGTAAGAAAAGGCATTTAGATATCATTCATGATTTTTATCCCTCTTTTAAACTACGATCACAGTTTTTAATTGATGCGAATGGTCCAATCTATTCACTTCACTCAAAATATTACTTTATCCTAAAAAAAAATGTGAAGTAAAAATATTAAAAGAAAACTATCAAAAAATATAATTAACTTCAAGTCATTGAAATTAATAGCTTTGATTTCGATAATGTAATGGCTTTTATCGTACAATTAAATGAAAAACATCTGGAAAAGTTTTATTAGTTGAACTTTGATAAGTGGTATTAGAAATTTGTATTGATAAAATAATAAATAGTTACAATTTTCTAAAAGTTCTTGCAAAATAGATTTTTTATTAATTATTTAAAGAAAAACCCTTCTATTTCTATAAAATGTTCATTCAACAATGAAGCTCGTTTTTTTTTAAACATCTTTATCAAATATGAAAAAGATTAGAGAAATAAGACTGAAGTTGATTGCCTTTGCGGTCTCCATGTTGATGCGAGGGTTTTCAGTGTATTCCAAAATGAATATTTTCGCTATTTACTTCATACTTGCCTTTGAATTGAAATGAACTCAACTTGTTTCAGTAAGAGGTACGTCCACAAAACTTCAAACAAGTTCAATAAAAATAAAACTGAATACAAATTGGATCCACAATTACTTCTATAAAAGAGTTCATTGAAACCTTAACAAGTCCTGATTATTTAAGAACCTAAGTTCTTAAGTTCTTGTTCTCCAGTTGTTTCTTCTTGAAAATCTTTTTGAAATGGACATATTTCATTTTGCAACAGGACAATGCAACTAGCTTATGATGATACGAATTTTTTTCATCGAGAAACAGTGACTTGAAAGTTTACGAAAATAATGATCACGTTACTTTTTCTAAAATTTCCCAAAGAGCATGGTTGGAAAAAAATATATATAAATATATTTTTTTTTTTCAAAATCCACCCCAAAAACCCTGATTTTTTCGGTTTAAACCAGGTTTTTGTTTTTGTTTAAACCGTTTTTTTTTTATCCTTTTTTAATTACATATATATATATTTATAAATAAAATTTGACATTAACTAGAATAATTAAAGTTTAAATAACAATTAATATTTTTTCTGAAAATAATTTAAACTAAGTAAATAAACAATTGTTGCTACTTATGTGGACATTCAAATCATATTAAATTTTAATATTTTATTTAGAGATACTATTCTTTAAATTCAATGTATACAGTATGATACAATGTTAATTTTTTACTACATAATGCATGGAATATTGTGCCTAGATTATCAGTACTGGTGATATATTCTTCAAAATTATATTTTAAGGTTTAGAAATAAGTTATTAAAGCACAAAACCTCTATTTCAGAAACAAATTTAAAATGCAGCCGATAATTTAAATTTAATTAATAATTTTGAATAATTATAAAATATTAATATATCTATTAGATTAACTGTTCAATTGTCTTTAATTACAAGATTTACTTTAAAAAGATTATAACTTATTCTATTTGTATAATTTTTCATTTACAAAATCATTTTTCAGTCATGTTATACCAAAAATTTATAATTCATTTAGGGAATTATTTTCTTAAAAAATAATAGAAAAGAACTAGATTATCATTTCTTTATTCCTGTTATACAATTTTAAATTATTCTTAAAAAAAAAATCCAATTGATTTAAACCCTGCCAACCCTGCCAAAGAGTTTTATAATCCTTCACCAGAGACACCTTTTCAATTCCAAGCTTATTTCAAAGCTTCACTCATCACTGACTCAACACTCTCAAAAACAAGATTTGTTGTTCACAACATCTAAAGCAATAATAGAAAGAATAAATTCCAAATTATTCTAGTTCAAATTTAGACTTTTTACAAATTTCAGGGGAAAAAAGCACCCAGATAAAATCTAATCGTTTTCCATTACAATTTTAATGCTTGTATTTTCATATCCTAATTCAAACTGTATGTTGCTTTGATGACTGACTTACACTTTGACAGAACCTAGTATGCTAGCTGGTAAGCTGATAGGAAGGTTGGCACTTTGAACACTGAAAGCTGACTTTCTAGTCAACGCGTATCAATGACGTTGCATAATTGAAAGTGAAATCAACTTATTAGCTAGTGTGCTAGCCGCTGTCAACGCGTAAATCAACTATAAGTTATTACAAATATGAACGAGTTTATGCATATCGATATCACATTTAACTACTACTTTCGAGGGAAGTTGAATTGTACATTGTTGTTGACTGATTGAATGTGAAAATCCGAATTTATTTTCAAAGGTATATTGTGACTGGTCACAAGCATATTACAAGTGTTGCAAAATGATTAAACCATTATCAAAATAACGTTTCAAACGCCTTATGTACGATGTTTATGTGTGAGGTTCCTGTGTATGACAACACAGGATATACTTGTGACCAATCACAATTTACCTTTGAAAACCAAATTTGAATTTTCACATTCCATTATTCATTCACAATGTATATTTCAGTTTATTTTGAACATAGTAGTTGACTGTGACGTAGACATGTATAAATTTCATTTCAAAGTTCAATAGATTTATACTGAAGGAAATATTTATAATTTTTAGAAACAAAGATCGTAATTAAAAAAAATGTACTCACAGTGAAACAGAGTTGCCCCTTCCTCTGCCCACTTTTGGACGGCACGAAGCATTTTTGATCACAGCTATGAGGAGGAACCCTGTGGAAACATATACGCATATTAAAAGTGAAATTAATGCAACTGTATTGTTATTATGTATTCGTGTTACAGTATTTGTACATTGAATCAATGTTATTCCCAAATGAAGTACATTCAACTAATATGGTAAAAATTATTTGAGTCAAAATCTTTTAAATATTTTAAAACTATTTTTGCCAAATCCAATGTATATAACACCCAATCGCGTAAAATCATATGAAGTCTCTTGAAAATCAATACTAACATATTAAAATTACTCCTATGATCCAATCGTCTAAATAAAACTTACAGAAAAAAATCTATACAACAGAAGAAACATTTCATTGTGTGAAACCTTATTAAAAGACATTGGTTGACAAAATATATTCACATGATTCCTATGATCTAATTTTTTTAGCTGCAACTTACATATTATCAATTACTTGACACATAAATAATATAGTTTCAACAGTAGAAAACAATTTAACATAATCTAATAACGTTACATCATATGGAATTTTATATCAAACCTCTTGCGAATCAATATGAACACGAAGACATTATTTCTATGGTATAATTTAGTAGTTACATCCTTATAAAATTGTATGAGATTAGTAGTGAAACGCTTATATTGTTCTTCTCTGAACTCCATACTACGTAAAAATGAGTTAAATTAGTTTAGGGAATATCAGAAAATAATAGTGAATATCATAGAAATGTGAAAGTATTTAGTTTTATTATTTAAAAATTAATTATTTCCAGTAATATATTTTTACTCTCAGATCAATTCTCATTCTGAAAATATTCAATTATTTTAATTATCTTATTTGAGATTTTTGTGAATTGTAAATTTATATAATACATGTAGTTGTTATGTAATTTGTAATTTATACAACTTAAAAGGTAGTTGTGATAAACATATGTTGTTTAAAAGTAACATTGAATTGAAACACTTTTGATTTACTGATGAATTGCTGCACTGTTATCAATAATCCAATGGACATTTGCTAAAATGGACTAGACAAATATAGCCATCGTATGATCTATCTTTAAAATGAAGTATAGAAGATTAATGCTGTCGAACAAGTATGGAATTAAAAAAAAATATTATATAGCTCATTATCTTTTATAATTTAATCTATAACATATTCACGTGATGAATTTTTGCAGGACATTGGAAACTAGCACATATATTTACAATTTAAGAATACTTTTTTCTTTAGATTGAGTTTTTTTTTTAAATAAATTTAAAGTTTACGTGTGTGTTGAAAAACCATTTTTAGAAGCACAGGTTTCGAAATTCGAACACCATGACATTTTTAACAGGAATTCAGACGATGGTTTATAACTTAATTCGTTGTCAATATTTTTTAATGTCTAATTTGACTTGCTTTGATAAATTTAGATATTGCAGTTACAAAACTAATGTTGTCGTGTATTTTCTCTCATTTTTTCTTTTGACTAAGTGATATAAAACTAAATATAAATAGATTCACTGAGAAAAATAGGATAGTAGATGAAATACCTTCATTAGCCATACTCAATTAAAAAATACATGTATCTAAAAATATATGAATATAAAGTCCCAGCCCCAAAGTGAAAACGAATGTTATATTTAAAACTCTTAGAGGATAGATCAAAATAATAATCGAGTGTTTTGTATTTCTACTATAGCCATCGTTATTTTAGTTTGAAATCAGTACGACGGCAACTATCTAAATATTTGTTCATCTCTCTACATAAATTCGATGGTTTAAGATTATTTTGGTTAAAGAAAAACAAGTTAATTTCTCAATAAAGATAATACAAACCCCTTGTTACATTCATAATATTTTTTCCCCTAATTCTAATATACATATCATAACATAATTTTACATTAGCATATATTGTATTCCCACATAAACTGCGCAGATATAGTATGAAAATAAAATATATTTACAAATGAAAACTGTACTGTTTATTTGTATCTAAAAAGCTTAATCTTAATATAATTTTAATTTATAATTTTCTAAATGCATATTGATTTTTTGTGTGTGGATATTTTCCTTGGGTAAGTAATTAAAAATTCCAAAAACAACGTCATTGTTAAGATAACAACAGGTAATTCCCAGAACTCTCCCAATCCCTCATCATCTGATGGATGTGTCCATTTTAAATCGGGGTGAGAGTCAGATTTCTACTCTGACTGCTTCCATTTCTTAAATCAATAGAACAAAGCTCAGTTTATGAGAGTTTTTACCCACGTTTTAGGTGTATTTAAGAATCGGAACTTACCTGTAAACATAAGAATGTCGGGCTTGAAAAATTTATCTCTCATGTTGCTCTTCTTCTCCTCCTCATCCTCCCAAGGATCGTGACGTAGTAAAGGGTGACGTCATCAGCGTGACGTCAAAGAAACGGAAGATTGGTTTGATTTTTCTTTGACGCCATTTCGTGTTCTTTGAGTGATTGTTTTTAGGATGTTTTTATTATAATGCAAAATTGATCCAAATGATTTAAAGAAATGTTAATAATTTCTATAATAATTAGAGTGATTGTAATAATAATAATAATTGCAGTAATTGTAGTAATAGTAATAAAAATAATATTTATAATTTCTATAATAATAACAATAATAATGATAATAATAATAATAATAATAATAATAATAATAATAATAATAATAATAATAATAATAATAATAATAATAATAATAATAATAAAAAATAGTGGTGATAATGATGATGATATTGCTCATAATGATATTTAAATATGTCATCGTCTCTACATTAAACATGTTTTAGTTTTCAATTTGCGTTGGTCATCAATGGCTCTCAACATGTCTTGGTTTTCAAATTGGTATTTGCATTCTTGTTTAATCTTTTTCTAATGGAAAAAGAAATTGTTTTTGGTTCACAGCCGACTTTTTTAGTCAGGATATATTTAATTATAAATCTTCAAAATATTTATCACTTTAAGACACTTTTTAAATATTACTTATCACAAAAAAATAGTATTGAACACAAAATATTTATCAATGAAATATTACCAAATTGCTCAAATTATTCCTCCTTTATGGGAGAACATTTTTAAAATTTGGTAAGGCTCGATCAAAATGTGTGAAAAACATGAGAAAACTACACTACGCTGGAAATTTTGAAATAAATGTGTGTCATTAGTAATAATTCAACTAAATTTTAAATGAACTAGATATCAAGCATTTTATTTTGATTTTTCATTTAATATTTACGATAAGATACATATCTACATCTACAAATGCTGGACATTTTTTTTTTATGAACATAACAATAACGAAAAATACTATTGAATAAATTTCCTTCCAACTTCATTGTTTTTTAAGTTTAAATACCCTTATTAAGTCTCTAAATATTGATGATTAAATGAAAGTTGCCTCATTAACTATTTTTCTTTTTTAAATTCCGTATTTTATTACCATGGAATTTAAAACTCTTCGTAGTTGGGAAAAATGGTTGCTAATGTGTTTTTCATATTTATGGAGAGACAAATACAGAAAAAAAAAAAAAAAAATGAAAAAAAAAAAAAAAATGGAGAATACACGCAACCATCTCTCTCGTGCAAAATTTTTACGAATATTAGAAAATATTTTTTAGTAATTTAGTTTAAACTTTTATTTCAGCGTTGTCTTTTATTACTCAGAAAAAACTAATTTGAAAACATTGATGAGATTTTTTTAAATTTTTTTTTTTTTTTTTTTTTAATTTTCTTATTATTCCTTATTTGAATTAGTTCGGTTAAACGCAAACACTCTGATAAAAAAGAATATCAAGTTTTAATCACGAAAACTAAATTGGAAATTAAAAAATTTCAGAATTAATAACAGTATCGTAGTAATAAATTGTTTTAATTGCTAGTTTCAGTGATTTAAAAAGGTTCTATATTTTCATTTTTTTAAAAAAAATTTTATTTGAAAAGGAAAAACGAACAAACACCTTTAGTTTAAATAAAATAAAAATTGTTTGACAGATTAACTGAATTATCGTTTCATTAAGCACCAACAACAGAAAAGAAGCGTATGAGTAACAAAGCATTAAGAGAGAAAGTGTAATTGACAGGCAAATTTAAAAAAATATATATCAATGTTCTTAAGCTGTAATTAATGTCTGATGCAACAAAAATTTCCCTGACATTTTCCAATTGGAAAGTATAGTGCGAATTCTTATTTTCGATAAATCCCTTTGACGAAGAGTCAAAATTATGTAAGTTAACAAGTATTTCAAAATTTTGATGCTAATTCAGAAGAACATATGCTATACATTTTAGTGATAATAGAGATGAGGAAATTATTATTAACACTCTTTTTTTTAAGAACTAGATTTTAAAAACTTTGAATTCATTTTCAGTCGTGCATGTATATTTTGAAAATTTTAGTTTTATTTAAATTTAGAATTTAAATGTTTTATAATTGCATCCTATTGTACTTTTTTTTTTTTTTTTTTTTAAAAGAAATAAAGTTGATCAAATTTGAGTGCATCGAAGAGTTTTCCAAATTAACTCCGTCCTATAAGAATGGGGCATTTTGAAAATATTCAACCTGATAATTTGTAATAAAATAAAACTAGTAATAATCAAACAAAGGCAAGGCATTTTACCAAAATCATCATTTCCAATGCATTGAAAGTTTCCTTATCTGTACTAAACGCATTAAAAATAATAATCAAAAAGTTAAAATATTAGAAAGTATACAAATTTGTAAAATCTTATAAAAATTTTAATTATTAAACTTTAAATGCAATACTCGTAAGATTACATACCAAATCTGTACAAAATGTATTTTAAAATTATTCATAATTAAGTCGTTAAAAATATTAAAATTTTTTCAAATGTAAGATTTTGAAAATTTTATGGTATTTTTAACTAAAATTTATAGATATTAATTATTATTACATAATAATTTATTGTAATTTGTTCAATTGGTTAATTCAGTCTTTATGAATAATCCCGATATCAATACAAAGGACAAACTAATTTCTGCTACTAAATATCATAAACTTGCAGCGACTTAAACTATTCATATATTCATTCAGTTTTGTATTTTATACAATGGTATGGTTTATTACTTTCTCATCCATCAAACTCAGAATGAATAGTATATAATAACCCAAAAAATTATCCTTTATATTAACTTCGATTTTGATTGTGTGTGTGGCTGCCAGGCAACTTTGCGAAAGCCTTATTAATCAAGTTTCTGTCATCTGATCGGGTTGAAACTTGGTAGATGGATTCGATGTTGATAATAAGGCATTCAATAAAGTTTTCTAGGGCTGTCTCTCTCACTAAAATGTCGCTTTTACATACGTTTCTATAATTGTTTTGGAATACTAATAAACCCCATTTACCATATCATTGTTGAAACTAATTCCCTTAGATAAAATTTTTTAATCAGAATAAATAAAAGATAATTGGCCAAATCCCAAAAAAAGCTAAAAATTGATGAAGTTGAAATTGATAACGTTGATGAATTCACTTATCTCGGGTCTGTTTTTGATAGCAATGGAGGAGTAGAGGCGGATATTAAGAGCAGAATCATCCGAGCAAAAACATCTTTTAGAAGCCTGGATAAATTTTGGAGGTCTTCAAGCATCAAAATCAAAACAAAGATAAACATATATAAAACAATAGTCAGAGCAATTTTGTTGTATGGAGCTGAAACATGGTGCCTCAGAAGATCAGACATTCAAAAACTTGAGGTTTTCCAGAATTATTGTATTAGAAGAATACTTAAAATCTTTTGGCCTGTTAAGGTTAGTAACATAACAATTTTAGAAAGGGCAGACATTACTTCAATAGACGAAGATATTAATAAGAGAAGGTGGCGTTGGACTGGTCATGTGTTGAGAATGCCAAAAGATAATTTAACACACGTTTTTCTCTCCTGGCTCCTGATGGCAAGAGGAAAAGAGGAAGACCTAGGACAACTTGGCAAAGACAAATGCAGTCAGACCTTAAAAAGACTCGCTTAAATGGTCTAGAGGAAGCAAGATCCCTGGCAAAAGATCGGAGGGCATGGAGAAGTAGGCTTGATGCCTTATGCGCCAAACGGCGTGAAGAGCCTAAATAAGTAAGTAATTGGATATAAAGGGATAAATTCATTATAATTGTATGTATTTTAAACGATAATTGTTGAAATTCTTTCCTGTTTCCAAAATTGTTTTAATCAGAATAAATAAAATATATTTGAATGGGAATACATAAATTACATTCTTTTTTAATAAATAAATTTTGAAATGTAGTTGGCGGCCTATTTTACTGATAGAGATGATCATAAGCTGAGCTTTTAATATTTACAATTAAATGCAAACATCAAGACACGCTGACAACCATAGACTGACAACAGAGTCCACGCTTTGTCAATTAATATAAAAAGATTGGCAATGTATATCAAGAATTTATCATTAAAAGGTCGTTTTTACGCATGCTTCTATCTTCGGAATAGTTATAAACCAACTTGACGTAATCCTATCTCGTTGAAATTTGACAGATAAATTTGTTGTAGATAAGATTACACTTAATTTGGAATAAAAAACTATCATAATGAATAATGAAATTTTTAATTGTTACAAATGTTACAAGAAGGTTCTCTGCCCATTTTGAAAACATTTTTATTTGGTTGGTTGTTTTCAGATTATCTGGCGCCGTCAGCAACACGAGGGCTATAATGCGTCGAAACATTCATCATTTGACAAGCCAACATACATTTACAAACACTCATATCTTACACGGGACCATTTTTATTTGAAAAAAGAAGTCACAAGCTTAGTTAGTTTAAATACAAAATAAATTGTTTCACAGATTAACTGAATTATTGTTTTATCACGTATCCTCAGCAGAAAATAAGCTTATCGACAAAAAAGTATTAAAAGAGAAAATGTCATTGACAGGCGAATTTTGAAACGGATATCAATGTTCTTAAGTTGTAAATAAAGTCTGATGCAATAAAAATGTCCCAGACTTTTTCCAATTGGAAAGTATAGCTCTTATTTTATTTTCAGTTCATTTCGTTAACGGAGTTTCAAAATTACACGGCTTTATGAGTGTTTTAAAAGTGAGCATTTGTAATTTATTTTGGTACTGTTAAGAAAAGATGAAAAAATTTATAACTTAACTCATTTAAAAAATTTAGATTGAGTTTCAATAGTGAATATGCGTTCTTTGAATAATTCGAATTTTACGAATGTTAGGCATTTAAAATGTTTTACAATTACTTTTGCTGTACATACATACTTTTTTGAAAACAAATAAAATGCTGTTAAGTTTGTATCTAGCGGAAAGTTAAATAAACCCGCTCTTCAAAGAATTGAGCATTTTAGAATATTCAAAGTGGTTGAAAGTAATAAAACAAACCTGGTATTAACAATATAAAGTAGAAGTGTGGAGCATTTCACAATTTTCTATTACACTGTAATACTGGTCAGTGGTCACTCTATAAGTTTTTTTTTTATCATTTCCTTGTTTTATTTCATTAAAAAAAAATTGCCAGTTTAGCGATATTCTTGGGAATAATTCTTACATTGGTAAAAACACACGCACGCACACGCAGACACACACACACACACACACACACACACACACACACACACACACACACACACACACACACACACACACACACACACACACACACACACACACACACACACACACACACACACACACACACACACACACACACACACACACACACACACACACACACATACATTGCAAAATTGGTGATATACTTTCCAATAATTGTAATCCTTTCTTATAAGTGAATCAGAGGAGATAAACAGTCGGCGATGCTCAACTGAAAAGATATCTGTTTTAAAGACATTCGTTTTTCAACCTCATCTCATTCTTGTGGGAATTTTGGAGGTGGGAATGCTTAGAATACTTTAGGATGCATTATTATAGCGATTTTGAATAAAATCCCTAAAGACTTTTATTAACAATTGCTAAACATTTGAGTTTTTCAATGGCAGCTGCTTTATGCTCATGCAAAATTTTGACGAAAACCTTAATGGTAGGTCTCATGGTCACCATTTTTACCTATTTTATTATCACAGTTGTTAGCATACAGGCTAGCAATCCCTTTAATAAATAATAATTGAGTAACTTTGAACAAAAAAAAAAGAGAGCATTGTTTTCAGAAACACAAGCTCTTAGTTGGAAAGTTGCACGAATTTGGGTACTTAGTTCTAAGAAGAATATGTAATAATTTGAATATTGTTGAGAATTTTCTCATAGGAAATGACGACACAACTTTTAAAATATAAAAGATGCAAATTTATTCTTCGTTTAAGGAGTCACGAAACTTCTTTAAACGACAGTGAACTCCTAACCAAGTTCTAACAACAGCTTCAGTGCACAGCGATAATTCAGGCACCACAAAACTTAACAAGGGCTTAACTCTTTTCAAAACAGCGCTCAAAATCTAACTAATTCTTTCCACGATTTGGCGACGTTTTTATAATAGTTTCCCTAAAAATCACTCGCAAACGATTTGGCCATCAGTACACGCAGAATAATCGCGAAATTTATTAATTAGCTTGCCTGTTGCCGACTTTTTCATACAGTCTGTATGATTGTTGTTTATAAATATAATTAAGAACATACAACTTCAAAAAGAAATTTGTATAATATTTGCAAAAATGTACATGAAAATTGCGTAACACTATATTGATTTTGTGTGTGTTAGCAATACAAATTTGAACTCTATAACTAAAGTCTTTCCGTTTGGAGATTAGTTCATTTCAAAATAATCATCGGTGTGCCCCTAAATTCTGAATTTATGTTGTCGAAAAATGATGTAATAAATGTTTTCAATTGAAATGCTCATAGGAGAAACTACAGTAGTAAATACACAGAGAGTTGCTGTTGGCTCTGTTTTCACGATCCTCTATTCTACTTTTCCGTTGCATATAATAATTACAGAATTATATTTCTTTCTAGCAGAAATTTTTTTTTTTATTAAGATTTCATATTAATAAAACTATGTACATATATCTGAAATTTGTTTGGCATTTTGTTTAGTTAGAGCCACAGAGGTCTCCAAAAGTGAATTTTAATCACGAATACATTTATTAAATTGAAAACTTTATAAATAATTCATAATAACTAAATTAAATATTTAATCTTTATAACACGTATAAATTATGCTTTTTATTGCATCTCCTACTTCACGATTATTCGATATAGAATAATCGTGATCTTATTTTATTTTAGTTCGGTATAGAATTTGATTTTCGAAAAGTTCTGTAAATCCATCTTCTCTGTAAGAGGACATGCATTGCAGATAAGTACAGGGTTCACACTCTTTTTTTTTTCAAACTGAAAATTAAGTTAAATAATAAACTGAATTTAAGGACTCTTTAAGGAACCCCAAATATTTATTAAGGACCTTTAAAAACACGAAAAAAATTTATAATACACCTTCACAGTAAATCACGTTGGGATATAATTATTAACCCTATCGCTGCACGAAACGCTTCTTGCCAGACATCTTTGAGCTTTGCAAAGAGCACGCATAAAATGTGCTTGTATATTACGCAGAAATGAGGAACATCTAACGCCATCTGTTAATCCGAATTTGAATTAAACATCACAGAAAAGCCAAAATGAAACCATGAACAGGGAAAGAGCAGGTTGGCAAAAATACATCGCTGGATGCCCAAATTTTGGTACTTCTACGTTGCCCCCGGAAATCATGGGATGTGCAGCGAGAGGGTTAAATAAAATATAATAAACAATTTGTCTATATTGTTTATTATATTTTATTTAACTTTTTCTTTTCTGGGCTTTATCCTTTTCTGGGTTAGGACGATAAGTATGTTTTTCATACAGGGTGTCTACTAAATTTCTGTAGGTCCATTTAGGGAATTCGTCGAGGCCTTTTAGAGACTTTTGAAATAAATTTCATGTAATGACTTAACTTTCATAATTCATGATATGACTTAAAACAATTATGCGAGTCAGTTAGATGCAATTATACTTTAAAATCCCACTTTTTTCATTGTTTACAGTTTAATCTCGAGAAAAGGGGACTCTAGTATCAAATTTCAGCTTTAATAAACTGTTTTGTAAATAATTTTTTATAACAGCGTATAAAAAATTAAATTTTTTAATAATTTTAAATCGAAAGTCGTGGGGAAAGAAGCACTTTTTCGCACTAGTATGAAAAAATACTTTCTCGCATGCCTCGTGCTCAAGTATTATATAGTCTTGATATTGAAATGACATATTTTTAGAAGAAATTTATTAACTTGAGTTGCCAGCAATTCTGAATGTATGTATTAAACATATTTTTTATAATGACGAACAAAAAATTAAACTTATTTAATCATTTTGAATAAAAAAAGTGATGAAAGTAATACTTTTTCGCGAGGAGTGCGGAAAAGTAACTTTTTTGCACTAGTAGTCCGGGGAATAGAGACTGAAAAAGGGGTCTTACCTTGCAAAAAGTTATGTAGTTCTGATTTTTTAATATGTTATAAAGGTCGGTCCCGTGGTTTATAAACCAAGTTTTCGACCACCTAACCCTTGTGCGTTCTCCGTGGTGCACCAAAAACTAAGCCCTTTTTCAGTTTATACATCATAGCTCTTTGCCAATGCATCTTAGAAACACACATTATATTCAAAAGTTGTAGAATATTAAATTATCTACAGCTTTTGTATACTAATTTTTTTTGTAGACCTATTATGTAAATAGTTATGTCGCATCAAAGTCAAAACTTTTTCGTGAAAATGCTACTTTTTTAAGATTTGTGTCAAGTGTTTTGATTATATCTTCATAATGGTACATTTTAGAGAAAAAATTTGTGAATAAAAGTTATAGAGCAATAAATTTCCTACAAGTTTTCTGTATAAACTTATTTTCTAGGACTAATAACAAAGGAGTTACTCTGCTTTGTGTATTTTAAGAGGTGAACCACAAACAAATACGTTTTTCAGTTTATAGATCATAACTCTTTCGCAATGCATTTTAAAAACAAACATTAAGTTTAAAAGTTGTAGAATATTAAATTTTCTACAACTTTTGTGAACAATTTGCTTTTGTAAAGCTATTATGTAAAGAGTTGCGTTGTATCAAAGTAAACACTTTTTCGTAAAAATGCTGCTTTTTTAAGTTTTTTGCCGAGTTTTTCAATTATATCTTCATAACAATAAAACATAGGGAAAAATATATTATACAAAAATTGTAGATCTATAAATTTGCTATAAGTTTTATACAGAAAAGTTACTATCTAGGACTAATAACTAAGGAGCTACTCATCTTTGAAGGTTTAAGAGATGATAACCTATAATATTTTATGTATAGGTAAGGGTTTAAAAATAGCTTCTTACTGCATAGTCAGACAATTTTAATACCAAAATAAAACAATATATATATAATACTAATGATAATGTAAAATAAAAAAAGGAAATATATTAAATAATGTATATATCTATAGATAATAATAGTAATATAAAATTTACCATTTTGCCGTGATGCACCAAAAATTTCTGCATTCGGAAATAAAAATGAGAAATAGACTGCATTCAAGTGGCTGATTCTAAGCTACGTGGGGTACAGATCTTTTGAGATAGAATAGAAAAATCACAAGTCGGGTGGCATTAGTGACATGTAAAGGAATTCTCTTAAGGACTCAGTTTCCGCGAAAACACCATATACTGTTAATTAAGATTTGCCACTGCCGAATTCAGGGTAGAAGATAAGAAGAACGGAAAACCATTCTCAACCCTCCTCCCCACTAACCATCCTGACAGAATATCAACCACTCTCAGTGTAGTTACTTAAAATTGGAATACATGCGTTGTAATGATGGCTGCTTCATCATATCCAATATTACAGGAATTTGCAAAGATCTTCCTAGATTCTAATGCCAGTGTTTCAAGCATCACCGAAGCAGTATCAAGCATTCTTGTTGCTCTCTTTGGTGGTCACAGGGCAACAACTTGAAATGCTTTGCGTTATAAGCAATTTTCCAAATCAACAACTGGGAGCAAGTTAAATCTGTCAAAGCTACCTCCGACCCAAGAAGCTGCTACGCACCATGTCTTTCGCACATACCATCAAGTAAAGACATGAATGGGCCAATTGAAAAATCCTCTGGTCTATGGGTGGAAGATGGACAGTAAAGGACTTCTTCCTATTACAACCACCAGGTATTCAGCTCCTCAATCAATTATCTGACCTACATTTTCTGCCAGCGCAACATAGGATGCACTAAGGCCTGCGGTTGTAGAAAGGCCGGGTGTATAAAAAAAAAGTAAGGCCAAAGGTATCAAGTGCTTCATAATATGTAAAAACTGTCATGGACAAACCTGTGACAATACAGCGAACATCATAATTGATGACAACGATGAAGACGACTCAACAGAACTCTTAATTCAAGAAGTAGCGGAGGAACTAGCAGATCCTTCTTGTCTAAACAAAACTAAATTTAAGAATTTATAAGTTTTCTAAATTGTAAGTTTTATTGATATTACTATTATTATATATATATATACATTTTTATAATATTTATATTTTTTGATTTATAATACTATTATTTTAATACCTATCTTGTTTTATTTTTTATTAAACTTGTCAGGCTTTGCAGTGAGAAACTGTTTTTAATATTAGATCTTACCAAGTAGCTCTTTTGTTATTATTCCTATAAAATAACTTTGTATATAAAATGTAGCAAATTTAGGATTCTACAATTTTTATGATATACTTTTATGGATATCATCTAAAAACTGGACAAGAATCTTAAAATGGTATTTTTATGAAAGAGTTTTTGCTTTGATGCTTTCATACAATTTGTTTTTCATACAATAGTTCTACAAAACAAATTTTGCACATACATTAGAGGTAGAAAATTTAATACTCTACAACCTAAAATATAATTTTTTCCCCTATAAAGTGCAGTGGAAAAAGGATATGATCGGTATACTGAAAAAAATTCAAAATTTCAGAATTCAGAAGGTTTTTGGTGCACCATGGCGAAAATAGTAAATTGATATTACCGTTATTGTATATAGATACATACATTATTTAATATATTTCCACTTTTTATTTTACATTATCATTAGTATTATGTAAATATTGTTTTATCTTTTTATTAAAATTGTCAGACTATGCAGTAAGAAGCTATTTTTAAACCCCTACCTATACATAATATATTATAGGTTATCATCTCGTAAACCTTCAAAAAAGAGTAGATCCTTAGTTATTAGTCCTAGATAGTAACTTTTTGTATAAAACTTATAGCAAATTTATAGATCTACAATTTTTGTATAATATATTTTTCCCTATGTTTTATTGTTATGAAGATATAATTGAAAAACTCGGCAAAAAACTTAAAAAAGCAGCATTTTTACGAAAAAGTGTTTACTTTGATACAACGCAACTCTTTACATAATAGCTTTACAAAAGCAAATTGTTCACAAAAGTTGTAGAAAATTTAATATTCTACAACTTTTAAACTTAATGTTTGTTTTTAAAATGCATTGTGAAAGAGTTATGATCTATAAACTGAAAAACGTATTTTTTGTGGTGCACCACGGAAAATACACAAAGCAGAGTAACTCCTTTGTTATAAGTCCTAGAAAATAAGTTTATATAGAAAACTTGTAGGAAATTTATTGCTCTACAACTTTTATTCACAAACTTTTTCTCTAAAACGTACCATTATGAAGATATAATCAAAAAACTTGACGCAAATCTTAAAAAAGTAGCATTTTTGAAAAAGTTTTTACTTTGATGCGACATAACTATTTACATAATAGGTCTACAAAAAAACTTAGTATACAAAAGTTGTAGATAATTTAATATTCTACAACTTTTGAACATAATGTGTGTTTCTAAGATGCATTGGCAAAGAGCTATGACGTATTAACTGAAAAACGGCTCAGTTTTTGATGCCCCACGGAGAACGCACAAGGGTTAGAAGGTCGAAAACTTGGTTTATAAACCACGAGACCAACCTTTATAACATATTAAAAAATCAGAACTACATAACCTTTTGCAAGGCAAAATGTCTCTATTCCCTGGACTATAGTGCGAAAAAGTATTTTCTCGCACGCCTCGTGCTCAAATATCATAGTCTTGGCATTGAAATGACTTATACTCTGAAGAAATTCATTGACTTGAGTAGCCATTTGTTAATAAATTTATGTATTAAAAATATTTCTTGCACATGATTATAAAAAATATTTTTTACATGTGATTATAAAAAATATTTCTTGCACTTGATTATAAAAAATATTGTATGCAATACGTGAGAAAATATTTTATCAAACTCGGAAAATTATTCAACTTGTGCTATCGCACTTGTCAAATAAGTGTTTTACCTCGTTTGAAAAAGTATTACTTTCCTCACTAGTTGCATAAATAATTATTTTGGACGTGGTTATAAAAAATATTGTAAGCAACACGTGGGAAAATATTTTTTCAAACTCGTTAACTTTATTTAACTTGTGCTATCGCATCGTCAAATAAGCATTTTACCACGTTTGAAAAAGTATTTCTTTCCCAACTACAATAAAAGCCCGATTATCCGGCATTCAATGATCAGGAAAGATCCATCAACCGGAATTTTTTGAATATCAAGTTTGGCGAGAAAATCGGCGCTATTTCGCCAGAAAACGGCAATAAGTCGCCAATTTTTTTTAAAAATTTCATTTGAGATTTTGAAGTTGAGTGGTTTTTTTTCTCTTTATTTTGCTGGTTTTTAATTTGTAATGGCAAATAGCTAAATTTGCACTGATTAGAAATGAATATATTACTATAAAAAGTTATTTTTTTTTATTCTGGTTAATCCGGAATGTCGAAGTTCTTATTCAAATAACTGTGAATTCTTATTGAAATAACTGTGAATTCTTAGCAAAAAAACTTTAATATTCTTAATGGAAATTTTTTTTTTTCCGGAATATATCAGGAAAAATAAATATACTGTGATTATTTGCCGAATCTATAAAGAAATCTAGCTTCTTTCCATTGTATAAGAAAGAGGGTTTCGCAGTCGAAATTCCATTATCCACAGCATCGGGAAAACATTCTTCAGTAAATAATTTGGTTTATCCCAAATTCTAATAATAATAAAAAAAAAAAAGTATACACATCTGGCATCTATTTATTCTTGCATCGCTTATTGAACAAAAATTTATATTCGTTTCCAGAATATGTGTAATTTGTATATGCAAAATCTATATAATTCTATAGACTACTTTTATTGTAATTATAACAAAGAAAAGTGATTTTCCACTTAAAATTACATTCTCAATTCTGAAATTCAAAATGTGTTAATGGTTTGACCAAAATCCGGATAAAATTAATCATTTTCGGTTTGTAGCCTAGATCTACATATGGAACATGCATTTCACAAAATTTAAAATCATGTATAACGGATACATTCTATTCCATATAATATCGATGCATCCGTAATTCTCTTATACCCGCAATTTAATTTGTCCGCGATCAATCAGAATAAAGCCTAATTGCCATCCATTTAAATGCATATTCCTATAATCCCAATCAAAGTTTCGATTTGCAAGCTAGTCAACCACTTTGTACACAAAACGAAAATGTTTTTGTGTGTGTGTGTGTTCAAAAAGTATATGGGTTATATTTTTTAACGTATTTGCAATCAATTAAAAAATAAATCTGTTTTGCTGTAATTTTATTTTAATAATATTTATTGTTTCGATTAGCCGACAGCCCGGACAATCAAATTCAAAACTGAAAAGTCCGTAAAGTATCGGGAATTTCGTGGCGATTTGCATTTCAATTCTTGTATTCCTTTTTTCTATCAGACGAAACGGTCGTTTCGTCGCCAACCTTAAAAAGGCAGAAACGACAGTAAGTATCTATCTCTGCACAACTTCCAGCGAAAAAGCCGAAATTGATTATTTTCTAGCGTGCTTACGGAACACCACATAATTATACAAAAAATACCAAAGATTCGTCTTGGTGATATCTTTTACAAAAAAAAAAAAAAAAAAAAAAAAAAAAAAAAATTGAGTACCTAGGATAAAAGACAACGAAGAAAAAAAATTGTGAAATTTCCAAAACGAAATAAAAAAACGAGTTCTAGCCCGATTTTGATGTAAAAATTTAGACAAACGCCCAGCCCTAACAAAGCTATAGATCTTCAAACGGATTGAATTATAGGATGCGGAATGTTTCAACTTAAAATCCTACGCTGGTTTGAACTTCATTAAATAATTCTTTTTATTTTTAATTAATTTAAAACCACTTTTTTTCATTTCATAGTTTGGCAACAGATAAAGGCGATTAGCTTGTAATTGAGGTTCAGATATATATGCCAAAAGTTGCCAAACAGGTTTGCTATCATTTCGTAGTAAGTTTTTCCGACATGTTAGGCTTAAGTGAGAATGAACGTTAGTTAAAGTATAGGCAGAACGAATTGGACTATAATTATATGGCTTATAACATCTTTAAAATTGAAATATTTTAATTTTTGAAGAGACAGAATTAAAGAGAAATATTTGTTCTTCAAATTGTATGTGTTATTTGAACTGTATGATAATTTAGAGAGAGTTAATTATCAAAAACAGTTTAATTTTGGGAAATCTCCGTTGAAAAATGAAAATAATCATATTGTTGCACAAATTGTCTGTATATATTGTAAATAGTGACGTATTATTTCAAAATTCTATTGTAATTTATTTTTATCCAATTTTATTTAGTAATTAATAGCGATTATACAAGTTAGAAAAAGGTGGCAACACCTGAAGTAATCGAGAAGTTTCGAGAAATTTCTTTTCCGATGAATTGGCTGGAAATTTCGAGAATGTCTCACGCGCTTGTATATAAGAGACTGGAGAACGGGGAAGTTTTCAGATTGACTTCGGAGTTCATTGAAAGCTGATCGCTTTGTTTACCTATTGGAGTGAGCTTGTATAATCGCTGAATTCGAAGTTATTTTTGTTGAAGCTTGTGTTGAAGCTTGAGAGTAATTAAACTGTCGCCTGTGAATAAATTCTGTGAGTTTTCTGAAGAGAGAATAAATATTTTTAAACCATGAAAACTGTGCCATCATTGCCTCAGTGGAAAAATTCATAACAGTGGTGTCAGAAGTGGGGTCAAGTCATCTTGAATGCCGACTACTAGAGGAATGATGGAAGACCAAATGAAGCAGTTGATGGAAATGCTTGCTGGAATGAAAGCCTGCCAAGAAACCGCCTCAGCCGAAATAAAAGAAATGAAAGCCTGCCAAGAAACCACCGCAGCCGAAATGAAAGCCGAACTTTCCGCTACAATCGCCGCCGGTCAAGCCCGTCAAGAATCTACCAATGCTGAATTCGCTGCCGCGATTACGGGTGACATTAAAGCTTTACAAGAATCTACATCATCGGACATTAAAGCTTTAGCCGCCAAGTGTGAAACAACATCTGCAGCAGTGAATGAAATCAAAGAAGAAATGAAGATGGAGCTAGCCTCAATGGTGGAATCAACCATAATAGAAACTACCTCAAATGTTCTGCTATCCGTGAAAGAAGAAGTATTCAATGCAGTAAGAAAGGAAGTTGATGAAAAGTTTGAGGAGTTTAACGGAAAAGTTTCCACTGTGCAAGAAAAAGTTTCCACCATGCAAAGAAAAGTTTCCACCTTAAAGGAAGAGCAAGACAGATTCATTGACGTTGTTGAAGAAAGGCTGCGAAAAATGGAAACGCGTGAAGCTGTGGCCATAGCTTCACCTAATTGGGATAACGCTTCCATCCCCTTTATGGCGCCGCGCTCTAACATCAAAGTGGCCCTTTTTGATGGGAAGTCGTCTTGGCGCGTTTATCAAACGCAATTTGAAATGATTGCTTCTGCGAATGGTTGGGACGATACTTCGAAGGCATTCCATCTCACAGCATCTCTTCGAGGTGAAGCTGCTGACATTTTACAGACGCTACCTGAAGAGAAGCGGGGAGAATTCGTGGCGCTGGCAAGTGCGTTGGAGTTAAGGTTTGGGGAGCAGCATCTAAAGGATTACAACAGACTGCAATTGAAAGTGAGACAGCAGAAGGCCAATGAAACTCTTCAAGAATTGGCATCGGATATAGAAAGACTGTCGCTCCTCGCTTTCCCTGACTGTCCCCCGGATGTACGAGACGATCTTTCTCTGCAGTATTTCATCGACGCTATTCAAGATCCCGATGTGCAGCAGGCGGTAAGGTTATCCCAAAACAAAAACCTGAAGTCGGCCCTCGTGTACGCCATGAGAGTGGAAGCCGCGCAGCTAGCTTCTGGAAAAGACCGACGATATGTGCGTGGTGCATTAGCCGAGGATTCTTCTGACTTTGTCACCAGTAAGCTTCGAGAACTGGAAAGCAAAATTGATAGAATGATGAGAAGCTATCCCGGAGCCAGGGATCGAAGGACCAGAGTCGTTTGCTTACACTGCAAACGGGAAGGGCATCTACGACGAAACTGCCTTGATTTGAAAAAGAGAAGAGATAACACTACCACAGATTCTCCACAACTGAATCTAAGAAGATGTCATCTCGCAGGGCAGAAGCTGCAATGTAGAACAGGTGAAGTCCCGACCAGTCGTTTCCACGTTTCATCCCGACAAGGAGGAAACCAGGGTTTATTCGTGAAGGGGGAGATCAACGGAATTCCATGTCGTCTAATCGTCGATTCGGGAGCGAACGTAACGATCGTAAGGACGGACGTGGCTCGTCGCCTGAACAGCCGACTCCTCTACACAGCGCCCTGTGTTTCTCTACAAACTGTGTCTGGTGGTAATATCTCTGTTCATGGGAAATTGCAAGTGGACATTCCCCTTGGATTTAACACCTACAAGCACACCGTTTATGTTGCCGAAATTGTAGATCCGTGCATTCTCGGACTAGACTTTTTGAAGAAAAATGGAATTAAGCTGAATTTTGAGAAAAGCAAGCTGCAAACATGGAGAGGCGAAGTTCCTTTGCACGATCTAGACATGAAAGAGCTGTGCGTATATCGGATTGTAGCTCATGAAGACAATGTCATAGAGAATGCTGAAGAGTCCACATCTATGAAAAGTACCTCTCCAGCCTCGGAAAGGGAGCCGAAGAAAGCGACGTTGATGAAACCCTCCCAGGAAGTGGTTCATGTGGAAATGGACAAAGTTAGTGAAGAGGGAATCGACATCCGTACTCCTGTTACAAGCATCGAACGGAGGTCCCGGGATCTATCAGCTGCACCCGCGGATGATTCGGACGCAATCTCAAAATCATATAACCAGCAAGATGGGGATCAGAAACTTTCACCGCTTCTGTTGGCATACGGGAGTGCAACTCACGAGACCACCGGATTTTCTCCATCTCTAACGATGTTTGGAAGACACCTTAGGCTCCCCAGCAACCTCCTCTTTGGACAACCACCGGACACTCCTTCCTCGCCTGTCCAGTATCTAGATGATCTGCAGGCACGTTTGGAAGCCGTACATCGGTACCGTAGCCATGGACCGTTCATTCCAGGAAGGTGACAAGGTGTGGTTATGGAATCCTAAACGTCGGAAAGGACTCTCCCCTAAGCTCCAGACGAACTGGGAAGGGCCGTATGTGGTCCTTAAGAAGATCAACGACGTCGTGGTAAGGATTCAACGGACACCCTCCTGTAAACCTAGAGTTGTACATAACAATAGACTAGCCCCATATTATAGTAGAAGTGATTGAATTGCCTTTCCTCCTAAGGACTTCACTGCCCGGGACGTGCAGTCTTTAAGAAGGGGGAAATGTTGCACAAATTGTCTGTATATATTGTAAATAGTGACGTATTATTTCAAAATTCTATTGTAATTTATTTTTATCCAATTTTATTTAGTAATTAATAGCGATTATACAAGTTAGAAAAAGGTGGCAACACCTGAAGTAATCGAGAAGTTTCGAGAAATTTCTTTTCCGATGAATTGGCTGGAAATTTCGAGAATGTCTCACGCGCTTGTATATAAGAGACTGGAGAACGGGGAAGTTTTCAGATTGACTTCGGAGTTCATTGAAAGCTGATCGCTTTGTTTACCTATTGGAGTGAGCTTGTATAATCGCTGAATTCGAAGTTATTTTTGTTGAAGCTTGTGTTGAAGCTTGAGAGTAATTAAACTGTCGCCTGTGAATAAATTCTGTGAGTTTTCTGAAGAGAGAATAAATATTTTTAAACCGTGAAAACTGTGCCATCATTGCCTCAGTGGAAAAATTCATAACAATATTTTGTTGAAAGACACTATGGGCTGAATACAAAGTATAAACGTGGAGGTTATGCGAGCTGACGTCACAGTCAATTCATTACAGCGGGACTAAATGAAACACGCATTGCGATTGGCTAATGGAATTTACAAAAATGTCATTCGTTTTTAGAGATGTGTTGATTTTATTTACTTTCCGTTGTAAAATGAAATCCTAGAATCATATATCATCAAAATTATAATTTCATAGTGAATTTTAAAATTGTTGTTAAGAAAATATTTAAAATTTTGTCAAATATCAATGGGTTATTATGTGAACCGTGAACCAAAATAATGCTTGGTATAATAAAAATAATTTATATTGCAATAATTAGACTGTAAAAAATCTGTAATATTTATTTGTAACTATTTATAAGAATAAATTTTCAATGGGATGAACACTCTGGCCATCTATGTTAAAGGTGCCCGATTTGATTCCTGGGTTAGGTTTTTATGTTCGTTGTTATTCGGAATCCACGTTAAGCTCTGGGTCCCGGACTGATTAGTCATTATTATGCACTAAAATAGGTTGTTGTGCGTACAAACTAACCAATCGAGTTGAAACTTGGCAGACAGGCTCTTTGTCGATGGCAACGTATTCAGGGGTGTAGTGGAGCGGGAACGCGTAGGAACGGCGATCCTTTACCTTTTTAGAAGGTGGAACGGCGTTCCCTCACCTAAAAAAAAATTAATTTATGTTTGAATGTTTTTTTTTTTACTTTACGTGACCCTTAACGGAAAGTCGAATAAGAAAATGAAAAAGTTCTATAGTGAGAACTATGCCTTCGTATTCGATCCATAACTTCAGAGCTGAGCAGGCAAGTTCAAGTATTTGAAAAATAATAAAGAGGCGCGGCAACCCCCACATGGCCATTCCATTAACAATCCGATTGATGCATTAGACTCCCCCTCCTCCCTCCCAGTCTTTCAATGTTTTAATGTTCAATGTCACCAAAATCAAAATGATATTGGTATTTGTCCGTTAACCTAAAATATTACTCCTTCTGTAATTGAATTTAAATAAACGAAAGAATTTCATATTAATTTATTATCTAGAATTCTAGAAAATATGGTTAATATGGGATCTAGATAAAATGTTGTCCCATGTTATATTATTTTGTATAACTCTAAAACTAGACAAAAACCATTTAATACTTTGTCATAATGTAGGTGACAGATTAACCATCTGAGTGTCCAGGTAATGGGCGAAATTGTACATTTTTTCCCCTGCAATAATTTTTAAATCATATTTCTGATTCAAATAAATAATTTTTTATTTATTTAGTTTTAAATGGGTTTTAAACTATTATCCTAATAAAAATATTAAAAAAATATTTTATTTCAAATTTTATTTATAAATTTAAAAGTGTTGAGTATTGCTGGAAAAACTGGGGATTAAAGGACGTATATATACGCCCATGACCCTCAGAGGGGAAAAGTGTAAAAATATTGATGATATGTAACAAACATGGGATGAGAAAGTTTTGCACTGAAATTGTTTCTTATACAGAGAAATACTGGAACAAACTTTGGTAAAACCCCTCCCACAAAAATTTTCTGGTTGAGCCAAAGCTATCAAGCAAGAATAACTTCTCAACATTTTACTTTCGAGAAGGAGGGAAAAAAACGTAAAACTCTTAATCGACGTCTGCAACAATCGCAATCTTTTTAATTCATTTTGAAAACAGATTTCGACGAGCTACAGAATCTGGACATTTATTCTATCTCATTGCATGTTAAGGAATCTCTGAAATTCTGGAAGTCAGATGATCAAGTTAAATCTAGGCTCTGAAAACACAGATCAGATGACTACCCTATTATGATGAGCTCTAAGTCAAATGTGTTTGAATCTAAATTCGATCTCTTATGGAAATTTTTCTGAATGAAAATTTAAAACAATAATCACGTCAATAATCTGTTTAAAATGTGTTGTAAGTAATCTGTTTAAAAATTGTTGTAAAAAGTCTGTTTAAAAATTTGTGTCAGTAATATGTTTGAAAATGTCTTATAATCCATTTATAAAGTATCAAATTATCTGTTAAAATGGATTGTGCAAAGCTAATTGTTAAAAATCCATATGACTTAATAGTTTAAAAAATTATTTAAATAAAAAATGTCTAAACACACATTTTTTTTCTTTTAAATTTTTGAGGTGCTCGTAATCTGTTTTGAGATTACTAAAGTAGTATTAATAAATTTATTTATTCTTCGTTGTCATCCCCCCCCCCCCCATCGCGCATCCCCACAGAAAAAAAGTAAACATTTGTAACGACACGTCATGGCGTTCCCACACCTTTTCATTTTGCACTACACTACTGAACGTATTTCAAAAAGTTTTGAGGGTTGAGTTGCATATACACAAGTTTCTATTACTCGTTCGTGGACGATTTTGATGGTTACTGCCGTCCGCATTCAACCAATTTGTCAATTTTCAAGAAGATTTTGACATGTAAGATATCATTGAACTCAACTTGAAGAAATGAGTATTCATGGTACCAAGGTGTACAAGAGGTGGTACTACTTCTGGTTTAACAATTTTGAAGATAAATATGGCATGTTGGGTGTCGTTGAGCTTGTCTTGAAAAATTATGAATGTTTAAGGTACCAGGTATAGCATAGGTAGTACCACTTTCAGTTTATCAATTTTCAAGATAAATTATGGCATGTTGGCCTTTTGTTATGACGAATTATGAATGTTTAAAGTTCCAGGTATGCTATTGGTACCACTTCCGGTTTATCAATTTTAAAGATAATTATTGCATGTAAAAGGTATCGTCGAACTCATTTGGAAGAATTACAAATATATCTGGTAGCAGGTGTACCATAGGTGATAAAGAGAAAAATGATGAAACAGACAAATTCAAAAAATAGAAGTCGCCAGTGTTTAAAAAAAGAGTTCTGATATTGCCCCAAAACACACTTTTGAAAAGTAGAAAAACCACCAACCTCAAAAACACAAAAAACTTCCTTGCAATAAAAAAAAAATCATAAGAATGCTGAAAATTTTCAGCCACAAACACAGTGATATAAAAAATGGCCAACCTCTGATTACAACTCTCGGTTGTGACTCGCTTAAGAATGTATCCTTACTTAGTTTATTTTTAAAATTTAAGTTCCGCTCCCATAAAAATTTACGCTGCTTGAGCTTGGCGCCCGTCTTAACACCCAAACAGCAAAAACTTTCCAAAATGAATGTATCAACCAAACAAAAGCGTACCACAAACACTTCAGTTTCCTACTTAAAAAATTCTTAATAAAGATTCAAATGCGAGCGTTTGAGCACAATTTCTCTATACTATTTTGAAAATTACATCTACATGAACATGAAGATTTACAGTACTTAGTATTTGCTACCCATCCAAATGAAATCATATCTCCTCCAATATTCGTGCAAACAGTCATAAATTAGTTTAAACGCAAGCATTGTTAATATTCCTATGACGGGCGCCAACCACAAACAGCATAAATTTTTATGGGAGCGGAACTTAAATTTTAACAATAAACTAAGTAAGTATACATTCTTAAGCGAGTCACAACCGAGAGTTGTAATCAGAGGTTGGTCATTTTTTATATCATCACTGTGTTTGTGGCTGAAAATTTTCATCATTCTTATGATTTTTTTTTATTGCAAGGAAGTTTTTTTGTGTTTTTGAGGTTGGTGGTCTTTCTACTTTTCAAAAGTGTGATTTGGGGGTACAACATTATAGTCGATCTTTGAATAAGATGGTTATCTTCCCGAGTATATTTTACTTTAGGGTACAAAGTAGGTTGTGTGTGAGGAGGGGGAAGACAATGGAATCCGCAGGATTTCCAAATACAAAAGCCACTTTTCCAGAATTCTCGGAATCTGACCGAGAAAACGCTTACATGAAAACTTCCCTTCCAGAACGGAAATAACGACGGTCTACTTTGTCCGCCCAGTAACCCTAAAATATAGGTTCGGTTAAATTATATCAAGAGACTGGAGACTCTCTTAACTTTTTTTTTTACATATTTTACAACGCTTAGTCTTCTACCATTTTTTTTTTAACAGAATTTCAGATATGAAAATGATTTAATTTTAGTAACATAATTCAAATTATTGCCGATTGTAAGGGTAAAATATAACATTATTGCAACTAAAAAAGCTGTGTAAAATATTTTTTAAATATTCCGGTTGTGACGATTTTAATGTTAAGTACCATCACTAGCGTTATTTGCCGTTTAAATTAAAAAAAAAAAAAAAAAAAAAAAAAAAAAATGTCGACAGTCAATTAACCAGAAAATTCGGTTATCCGGAAATCCTAATTTCCCGGCGATTCCGTATAATCGGGCTTTTACTGTAGTTGCATAAATAACTATTTTAAAATAAAGACTAACCACAAATCATTTAATAATAGATGAACATTAAAAAAATACCCTCTATTATATTCATTATTTTTGTTTTCTGAATACTTGAACTTTTAATAGAAATTGAAGAAATCAACAATTACATTAAAAATATTTCGTAATGTAATTTTTGTTTTTATTTTTTGTTCATCAAATGAGGTTGGTAAAAAAATTATAGCATTAATCGATTTGTGTATTTGAAAAAACCGTCTCTGAAGGTGTTGTTGGATTAGGGGAATTCAATTAATTTTAAACAATTATATATAAAAAATTGCTTTCTAGAGCATTTTCTATAACTATACAGCATACATAATTATATCTATAACTAAAATGTAACACTGTTTTTCAAGCTAAAATAATTCCATCTTGCATACAATAGCAGTTAAAATTACAATTTTAAATAAGGCTATACAGTAAAATGGACAATTGGGACTAATTTCTTGCACAAAATTAAATTAAAATTTTCCTAATTTTGCATCGATTCAAACCAAATGGTTAAACCGATTTGCCATTTGCACCATGTTTTAGACATGATGAATTTTGAACAATTGTATAGTTTAATGGTGATTTACACCTGAGAGTTTGCAACATTTTTATAATAAAACTACAATATCTTTTTAAATTGAGGAGTTTCCCTGCACTTCAATTTTTCTTATAATAGTTTATCAGCAGCCGACCCTATGCTAATTTCGTCAGTAGACGAGTAACAATTATAACTGAATAACTTACAACAAATATAAGTTACAAAGTTTTAATACTGTTTGACTTTAGTTTAATGCTCTTGCCTTAGAACATGGACATAGTTGTACCTGTACTTTGTGACGAGTTTTGACAATTTATCTCCAAAAAAGGGCAAGAGGGATTTATCATTTTGAAAGAACTCGAGGAAAGGTTGCAGCAATTTAGCAACAGATGTATTTTAAATCACCCGCCATAATGAATTGGCGAGGTTTTGATCCTTGTCACCAACTTTCAAAAACGCACCAACCCATACACATAAGAATTTACCATGAGAGCTCGTTCCCGGAATGTTGTCTCACATTAAAACATCCCTCAGTTGGGGGAAAAAAAAAAGTTTAGAAGAGGTGTTTAGTGTTTCGATCCCTATATTTTGAGCTTTAACGCCCGATTGGCTCTATTTAATGTTTCGCCGATGCAGTTTCTGAAAACAGCAGAAAATTACGATCTCGGGCATTTTTAGGGGGAAATTAAAGAGTTTTTAAGGACCTGATTAATAAAAAATAAGGAATTCTTAAGGGCTCTTAAAAACAAGAACCAAAATTAAGGATTTCTTAAGGACTTTTAAGGACCCGTAGGAACCCTGAAGTATCTCTATATCATTCCTACTTGGATGGCGTGAGGGATAAACCTTTTAAGAATAATGGTGAAATTAATTACGAAAATATTTAAAGAGTTTTACAAAAATTAAAAGTGTTGTACACATATGGGTAAGATTTTTCTGTGGATCAGAATACATACAGTGGCTCTCAAAAGTCTTCGTACATTTACAATTTTCAATCAAATACTTACATTCTCCATTTCAAAAACTAATATTTCAGAATAGGATTTTTTTTTTAAATAATATCTCCGAAATCATATTAATAAAACACCATAAAATATTTTTAATTCATAGTAAAATTTTTTTTAGAAAAATCATAAACCTAAATGTAACACAAAAAATATCTCCCAAAAGTCTTCGTACACTTATTTTTTTTTTACATATTAGTATTTATTGTAATATTTTAGTAAATTAGTAATTTGTAGGATATCTTTTAGTATTTACAATAACTTAGGTTCGTCTGAACATACATTTTACTATTTTTGTGTGGTTATTTCTGCTTCAATGTTCCTCCATTCTTTGATCCTTAATGTTTTTGGTTGGCTTTTCGTTTTGATGTCGTGTCTTCTTACTTTGGCTACCAATTCTCTCTACATCTGTACTTTTGGGTTCAAATCTGTTGACTGAGGTAGTGTTTTTAGATTGTGTGGGCAATTACAGAAGCCACATATACGGTCATTGCATGATGTGTGCTTATCTTTACAAAAAAAAAAAAAAAAAAAAAAAAAAAAAATGAAATTATTTGTTATACCCAAATTTTAGGTTGACAAATTTAATTTATCATTCAAAATATTCAAATAGAATTCAAGATTCATTATTCCATCACTAAACACCAATTTATTAAATCCTAATACTGATAAGCATCTATACACAAGGACACTTCCACTGCCATGCTTTCAACTAAGTTCTTGGGATTAGGTTCATTATTTTTCTTCTCCACACAATTATACGCCCATCGAAACCAAAAACGTTGCATTTGTTTTTATCTTCAAAAAAGACATGATACCAATACGTTTCAGGCTTATTTACCATTACCTTTGTAAAGAAAAGGCGAAACTTCATATTTTTCTCATTTATCAAATTTTTTCTTCGGGTAATCCAGCTGATCTGACAACTTTTCAAGCAGTTTCAATTGAAATAAAAGTCAAATTTTATCCTTACATTCTGAAGAAACTTTTATAGCACAAAAACGTGGATTTTTCTCACGTTTTCTTATAATACATCGCTTTTCACGTTCAGATAACTGTGTTGGGAAATGTCTTCTTGGCTGGTTTTGTATTCTATTTCTTTGTTTAAAATGTTTTATTACATACTAAACAGTTAAATGGAATACATTTAATATATTAGTCAGATAAGGAATATATTTACTACTATCATGAGGAAATATGATCAATTGTAGACTGCTGTTTGTTGCTTCTTTACGGCCACGAACCATTTTAAAGAATAAATAGATTATAATAAATAGAAAAGGCAAATACTACAAGCAATCGATTTTTTAAATGTCACCACAATGCAAAAATTAAAAAAATAAAGCCTAAAAAATAGTTTTACTAAGGAAATTTTCAGAAAAGGTTATGGTGTACGATCACTTTTGTGGTATTTTTATTCTCTTGTTCTATGAATTTATATTTTTTATAAAAATAAAATGATTTAATACTTCTTTTAAAATGTTAGGTTTCATTCAGAATTAAATTCGCGTTAATTTTAAATCTGCATTAATTAGACGAATAAGTTTTATGATAAGCTATATGAAGTGGTCCACAATTATTTTTCAAATATATTTCTTTAATTCGTCTTCAGGGATTGTGTATTTTGATTTAATTTTTTAAAAAAAGTTTTCGGAACTTAACATACTACATAGTTTTTGCACAAAATATTTTTAAAAATTTGTTCTTTATATTTTATTGAAAAATCTCGAAGACAATTTATATGAATTATAAGAAGTAATTTAATGCAAAAATGAAGTGACTTTTTTTTAAAGTTTTTTTTTTAACCATTAACTGCTACGGCTGGGTGGTTTGATATTTTTTGCGCAAGAGCAACACGTGGTCTACGTGCGCCAAACATACTGCGCCAAACCAATTGGTGAATGAAATATTTTTGGAGGTGGAAGCGTTCCACAAAAAATGACTTGCGTTCAGTCAGACTGCATACAGCACAAATATATAAAATTTAGGAAATTTCAAAAATTTGAAGTTTTTTAATTAATAAAAATATTTTTAATAGGAAAATTTCAAGTAGTTTTTAGAGTTTCAATGTATAATACAGTACTGCATAAAAAATTTCAGAAAAATAATTCTAGAAATAAACATTTTAGAATTTTGAGGCCTGGACTCCCTTAAATTTATTAAGGTTTAATATAAAGCTCAAAATTTCAATCTTCTGTTAAATTTATATATAATTTCAGACTCTAGATAATTAGCATTTATAAATTTCTTTTGAACAGCAAAACTTTTCGATAGGAAGGGGACTGGCTACAAGAGGGTCAGCAACAATGTGATTTAGCTATTTTAGAGAGATGAGATTTGTACGAAACAGGAATGAAGTATTTGTACATGGTTCAAAGGAGACAAAGAAAGAGGGATTGTTTTCTACAGTAGTCCTTCGTAATGGGGAAAGGAAGAGGGGATGATGTCCACTTATCAAAAAGTGTTCGCTATATTTAAACTTTAAAATATTTATTTCGCAATTGGAATACACCAGTGTGGCGGCTGATGCACTACAGACAGTGAAGCCGGGCTGCATTTAAATTTATTAGTTCTCCACTTACCAAAAAGTACTTGTTATATTTAAACTTTAAAATACTTATTTCGCAATCGGAAAACACCAGTGGCGGCTCATGCACTCCAGACAGGGAAGCCGGGCTGCATCTAAATTTATTAGTTTATACTAAAATTATATATATTTCAATTTTCTAAAATGAAGATCCAATTTCCACGGTAAGAGTAAAAATATCCGATAAATAGCAAACTTCTTGCCTCAATGATTCTCAATTCACAAGGGGGAAAAAAACTTTCAAAATCAAGGTGATTTTCCTCCGAACGCTCCCGAAACGCGTTTTGACTGCGACGTTGCAATTGTAAACAATGGAATCCAATAGAGCCTTCCCTCCACGTAATGCATAGCGTGGCAGCCAGACCAAAGATTTTCCGATTTCGGCTGCCCTTGAGAATTTCTGTTTTACATGAATCTGTAGATGGAAATTTTGCTAGATAATGATATAATCTAAATGCTTGAGAGTTATTAGTTTGAAGTACCATTTTGTTCTGAAAATAAATTTGAATATTTTAAATTTATCATCTAAAAATTCGTATTTTTGGCACGTGAAACTTCATTTCAACAGTGATAACTGAAGTTTGATGTAACCTTTTTGAAAAACGATTTGATAATTCAAATCTGAATTAACTATTAGATGTTTTAAACCTCAGTCAAATTGATTGGAAAAGAAAATGAATTTTGCTAGATTTTTAAATGCAAAAGTTTTTAGAAAAAAGGCGATTTTTTCTACTTTCACACAATGTTAAAAAAAATTCTATTAAAAACTATATTTTCTAGAAACTGGATGGAGGTTCATATAAAACACACACAAAATAACTAGTTTTGACGTGAATGGCGATCAAAGGAGACAAATTTTTCCCCATTTTTTAAGTGATCATATAGTCAAAATTGCGCAGTTAGTTCCTTTCTTTTGGCATAAAATCAGAACTACTGAGTGTGCTAGCTGTATTTCACGTTTTAATTTTTACATAAATGCTATAGTTCATTATAATTTTTTCTTTTAAAAGTTATCATAGAAAATGGTCAGAAATTAAGTATTCTCACACCAAATGTTTCCTTCCCGAATATTGAACGCGAGTAGTAGTAGTTAGTAGTAATAGTTCCCTATTTGGACATCGTACATGCCCAAAATTATATCAAATGAAATTTTTTTTTAAGAATAACAATTTCATGTTTAAGTAAACAATTTTATGCTAAGAATAACAATTTCATCTAATTTACAATAAAATGAATAATTTAGCCAATTAGTCATTTTACAAATATTTCTTATAAAATTCTTTCCCTTTGATGGAAGAATAAAAAAAAAAAAAAAAAAAAAGTGAAATGGCAAGGTCTGGAAGGGAACTTGGGCTGTTTGTAAATTGGTGAGAGAATTTAGTAATTCAATACTTCTTTCTATCAAAGGAATTGAAATTACTTCTTTACAAATCATAGAATACTTTCATTAAGCTTATCTAATAAGGTGTATTTTTTGATGCATAAGACTTCATACAATTACTTTTTTATTGATTATATATTTATTTTGTAATTAACTATTGTATGCTATACTAGATTTCCTATGTAATTAGCAAATAGATTTAAACTGTAGTTAGTTTTAAACCTATATAATTGAGCTTTAATTGCCAAAGGGTGAGAAGGTAGTCGCAACTATAACAATTTTATAACAAATTGTTAGAAAATAGTTATATTTATGCAACTATGTTGAGAAAGTAATACTTTTTCAAACACAGCAAAATGCTTATTTGACGAGTGCAATAGCATGAGTCAAATAATTTGCCAAGTTTGAAAAAGTGATTTCCAAGTATTGTATACAATATTTTTTATAATCGCGATATAGAAATAAATGTTGGCAACTCCAGTCAATGAATCTCTTCTAAAAATGTCATTTGTATACCAAAACTTTATAAAATAGTTGTGTTGGAAAGTGCTTTTCACATTACTGCAGGAATGGTACTTTCCCCCACTCCTCGCGATAAAGTATTATTTTCACCATGATTTACGAGTAAGATAAGTTTAATTTTTTGCATGTTATAAAAAACTTATTTTCAGAGATCACATGTTTTCATGAATCTACATCAATTTGAGTAATTGCAAATTCACGGATTTATGAATTGAAACAGTAATGAAGAAAAATTAATTTATAAATGTCAGAAAACAAATAATTAAAATAAAACCACAATCGTAAAAAAATATTTTAATGAAAAACAAATGCTGCGAGCAAAGATGCCAGCCCTTGATCAGCTTTTAAGTATACAAAACTAGAAAAGTACACATCAAGAAGACAGTATTTTTTTAAGAGTGGAAGATTGTAGTTAATGACAATTTCACTACCTATTCTTATTGCGTTTTAAACTATCCTACATTGTTTTTCCAGCTAGTAGATGTAATAAAGTCAATTACAGAGGATTTTGCAACCTACGTTTCCATTTTATTATAAACCGGTTGTTAGATGACTAAGTAATATAGGACCAGAAATCACATTCAGTGGCCAAAAGTGAAATGGACAGTTCTTGCTTCATAAGGAGTTTTAGCCACAAAGAAATGAAATATTCAGTCAAATGTAGTGTGTGAATATGAAAAATAGATGAAGTTTTTTTTACAATGTTCAAACATGGGTCTGAAGTTTAGAGTGAGCAAGTTCTTTCAGAGTTCAGTTTTCTTTTTCAAGGTGTCCGATTCTTCATCCGATAGGTCGACATCACTAAGATCAATATCCTCTTCTACTGGCATCTGTAAAAAAAAAAAAAAAAATCAAGGTAGTTTAAGATAAGGAAAAATTAAGCATTATCTATATATATAATTCTCTTGCGTGCCGCCCAAATTCGGCTGTATTTCTGTGAGCAGAATGACGACTTCAAACAATAAATCACAAATCTTCCAAATGTGCTTTATATGCAGTTTCCAAATTCAGCAATCCAGCCAATCACAATATATCTTTTGAAATTTAACTTCCGGCAGTAGCCATCAACTTGAATTCGCTATATTTTGTTTTCTTATTGCTGATACAAATTATTACCTATTTAAACCATATTGATTTAATATTTACGTTGATGCGGGAATAAATAGATGCAAGATATGTACATTTCTTTTGGATTAAAATTCTATATAAACCAGGTATTTCAGAAAAATTGTCGGTTAAAATTCTAAGTCGGGTACGGATTCTGCGCCAAGAATTACACTAACAAATGTCAGCCGACGCCCTTTTTTAATAATAAGTGAATTGCCTATGGTTGCCATAATTTGGCACGGTTATATGTAAACAATTCTTGGTGCAGAATCCGTACCGTACTTTATAATTTTATCCATATTTACAAGTGAAAGTTTTCCGAATATATATACCGATAAAAACTGAGCACAGAATTTTCATTAAGAATATTAAGGTTTCTATGCTGAAAATTCACAGTAGATTGAGTAAGAATTTCAGCATTCCGGATAAACCCCAATTTTTTAAAAAATAACTTTTTATAATAATATATTCATTCAGGTTATGATTTACCTTACGTTTCCTTTTATCGACTTTTAAAAACAGTCGCCAAAATGAAAATAAATGTTGAAAGGCTGTGTTGCTAAATCCAAAAGAGCGTTAAAACTGAGTGTTATCAAATCCAAACGGTCACTAGGGTTCCTGGAAAACCAAGTTGAGTGGTTGCACATTCGGCACCAAATCAAATTTTCAAAAAGTAACCAAGAGGCACCGAATAATAAATTTGAGCCTATATTTATTTCTAATCAGTGCAAATTCAGCCATTACGCAATTACATTACTTAAAAATTATCAAGTATCTTAAGTATCAATATCTACCCAACTAAAAGTAGCTTACGTGTGAATAAAGTATGCCTTCTGGAAAGATTCTCAAGGGAAAACTGTTGAGTTTATGCATCGAGTGGGGAAAACTTCAGACAGGCAGACCAACAAGCAATATGATCCAATCCTCGCAACTATCTACTTTGTTAAGAGCTTGAAGATGGTCAGGCAAAAGCTCAACTACAAAACCTTTTGCATGCTAGTCCCCACATTATTGATTAAAAAAACTTCCTATACATGTTTATTTTTCTAATAGTACTTGAACTATAATATTTTTTAAATGCGATAAAATTAAAGAGAAGCAAAGACCTTTCTACCTTTAAATTCAAAATTTAGTATTATCAAAAATTACAATGGATGTTCAATTTGTACTGCATATTAGAAACAATTTATTCAATAAGCAGAAGTTATTCATAAAATACTACCTATTGAAAATTTATTAAAACATACAAAGTGTCCAGTCATAAAAAGACATGTTTATAAAAATACTTGAGTAGATAATGAAAATTTACCTCTCCATCTTTTCCATCCCAAGGTTCAGCATCTGTAATTTCAGGAAGTTTTGCTCCTTTAACTGGTGAACTACTGCCACGGCCAACAGATACAGCACTGTATGTAAAAAGGAATTTATGTTATTATGATTGTTGAATTGTTTCTTATGCATTGGTTTTAAATTGTTCTATCTTCCTGCCTTATGAATGCTTACACATTGAAAGCAGTGATTGTGATTCAGTGCCGAATTTTTTCTCGTTATTAAAATTGAATTAAAACATTACTTTTTATTAATATTTAGAATATTCTACAAGAAATCTTACAAAACAAGAATTTAAAATGAAAATTTTTATAAAAGATGGTTCCTAAATTTTAATAGTGGTAACACAGTTATAGGTAAAAGGTTAGGTTGACAATCTGTAACTGGTTATCTATGGTTAAAGTTGGTTGGTTGAAAGGAATTTAATGGTTCAAGAGCAACACGTGGGCTTATGGTTAAAGAAAATTGAGGATCAAATGGTTTGATTCAATTAAAAAAAAAAAAAAAAAAAAAATGAAATAGTAAATTTTAAAATCCTTACATATATAAATATATATATACATACAAAAACAGAGCATTATAGAATGTTACAGTAGGCAAGAGAAAACGTACCGAATAAATTCTGAAATTCCATCATAACTAAAGGGTCCTCTAAGAACTGAAAATTTCATCTTTCTTGCATTTACAACTGCCATCGCCTATAAAATAAATAATCATTCTATAAATCTATACAATTTGTTTAAAAATAACACAATTCTTTCTAATATAGAAAACTTAAAAATCAAAGGAATAAAATGTATAATTTAATGATTATACAGAAATAAATTTTAATGCTTGGTAAATCAAATAGTTAATTTTGCAAGATTTTTGGCATGACAAGGTTGATAACTTCAATGTTCTTGCAAGACAAGCACGATTTTTAGAAATTCAAAAGGACTTTTCCCCGATCGGTACACATAACTATTTTTGTTACACAAATGCATCTCTATGTTTAATACAATAAGTCTTCAGTGTAATTACTCAGATAATTATTTTTTCCCAGATTAAAATATTAGAATATATTTTCTCGCATGCAATTAAAAAATTATAAACCAACTTTAAAAAATAACCCTCCTTTCACAATAAATCAAACGTTTATAGATTTTCTTCAAAATTCAGACTTAAAAATATAGACCTCTAAAATGCTGTTATAAAATGCAAAATTAGTCTTGAATTAATTTAATTTGACACTTAAGAAGAAAGCACAAAGTTAATGTATCAATAAACATCTTCTTTTAAAATAATAACTAAAAGTTTAATAAAAGATGCAGTTGTTATAGTATCCCGCCTCCCACAAATATTCTCATTCATTTGCCAAAAATGTAACTTTCATTTTTGATCAGAAAGCCTTCAAAGACTCATTAATAAATAACAAGAAAACCCATACATACAGGATATCCAAATCCACCAATCCCCAACGAGTCCTCCAGCTGTGGCTGTGCCATAGCCTCTGCCCATATCCATCCCCACTGGTTCTTCCTAAAGCGATTGCCAACCTTTTTCAGGATGTCAATGTATTCATTCCTACAGGAAGATTGGCAGTCCAGGATATGAGGGAGAATACTGATCACACAAAGTGGGTGGTCCTCACAAGCTTGCTTCAGAGTGGCTGCATTGGTTACCTGGCAGAGTGAGTAGGATAAGAATTATAGATTGAGTTTTCACGATACGAGAGATACAATTTCCATTGAAGCATACAGCTGTTAAGGTCTACAATAATTTGTTTGATTGAACTTTCTATTACAAGGAACATTGAATTTCATTCTAATTGCTTCATTTTACATTTTTAAAGATTTTCTAGCCAAACGATAAATCTTTATTGTAAACTAGGCTAAAATAAGTGGGACAACAACTGTAAAATCATATTTGTAAACACACAATATTGTACCTATTAACACTATAATATCAGATGACATACGATTTTAGATTTGATATTTCATTTATTCACTGCTAGACTAAAATGTAAGTATCCAACAAACTTCAAATCCAATAAGCCAAGTTTGCAAATAAATGTCCAATTGGGGATTGTTACAATAAGTTTTATGATTAATAAACAAAGGGCAAAATATTTTTTTATGGATATACCGTTTTATAATATAACCTTCCAAATAAGGAATTGCCCTAGTAAGTTGTTAATTTACGATTTTTTCTTTAATGCTGCTATAATTTGGATAATTTATTTAACTAACAAAGATTTCACTCAATAAATATTTTCCCTTATATAACCAAGTTCTACTTAGTTTTTCAACAATAATAAAATAGAAACTTACTTGTAGAACTTCTGGAGGAGGTGTAAATTCTGAATGTTTCTCTGATGCCCAAGAAATGATGTCTGAAGCTGTTCTACCCCCATCATACTCTTCTGCAGTCCCATCTTTAGGTCCTTGAGGGAAGAATTTGATGGTAGGGAAACCTTTGATCTGCAAGTTAAAGAAATATTGATACAATGGCATGCTAGAAGTACACATAGTTTTGCACTGGCGAGAACCTTTTCCTAATCTTCTTACATAGCATCCATATATAATGAAGGTCATATTAGTTTTGTAGCATACTCGTAATGGAACCATAAATCTAAAATTCTAGAGTTATGCATTGTAGCACATTTTAAATTACTACGTCAACTTTGGAAAGTATTCAGAGACTGTATGACTTTTTATCTAACATACAAAAGTATGTTCCTTATTCTAAACATTTTAAAAGATAAATGAATCTATGCTTAGAGATACACTATGAAAATGATATATTGGATTGAATACATATCTTTAAATTGAAATAAAATGCTTTGATGCCAAAGAATAATTTGTCAACTTAAAGGTTAAAAACACTGCCGTATCTGACTAGCATTTATATTAAGCACTTCAACAAACTTAGCTTGGAGTAGTGAAAATACATTCATTTGAATCCTAGAAAAAAAAAATAAACCAAGTTACCAGTAAAATTGATGAAGTGAGTCTAACTACAAGCAACACTTATAGCCATGCATTAAAATATTAGTTCAATTGAGCTAGGTCAATGGTCGACAAACTACCGCTCATTAGTCACTTAAGTGCGGCTGTCACAAATGGATTTCGACTACATGCAGCGTGTCGGTCATGTTGACGTAGTGCTAATGACAAAAAAATAGTTGTTGGGGGAAAAAATCTCCCAGAAGAAATCTCAATTGTTGATTAATGGCTTTTAACTAATGAATATTTACCAGTCATTGAGTTAGGCAATGAACTAACTTTGTTCCTGAAGTACGAGAAAGACAAGCACTCACCCCATACTTTCCAGACATGATGGTATGTACTGTTGCATCCAAGGCTCCAAGTTTCACTTTTCCTTTCAATTCTGTAGCTGCTTCTTGCCAGTGAGGGGCCAATCTTTGACAATGACCACACCAAGGTGCGTAGAACTCTACCAGCCACATGTCTTTACTTTCCAAGACAGTCTCTTCGAAGTTGGAGTCTGTTAGCTCAACGACGTCTTTTGGATCGCCCTACGAAATAATAGATTTTAGGATTGTTTTAAATTTAAATTAATGTAAAGATATTTTCTTTTAAAGTAAATAGGAGTGTCATGGTGCAAGTACTATAAATTTGTTTAATACAAATATAATCATATAATCAGAAGCAAACCAAGAGTCTAATTTTTTTAAAATATAGAAATTTACCAATTGAATAATGAGTTCAATTTTTAATTAGACAAAGCTAAACTTTTCATTCTACAGAATAGTAGCACAAGACTGAAAAATGTAATAGCTTTTAGAAGTTTGGTAGATAATAAAAGTTGCCAACAGACAATTTATGTGCTTTTTTCATAAAACAAGGTTACGGTAGCTTACTCTCTACATTTAAGTGTCTGAAACAGAGGATGAAGAGGTTGAGAGAGGGAACAGAGGTTGTTTGTTTAGAACTTCTGACTGTCTATTTCTGCCACTTATAAAGTGCTTAACACAGCCAAATATGTCTAGTAATTCAAGGTAATGAAGATTCGCATCTAATGAAGAGGTTTAACTTGAGCTAATACTTCTCTTCAATCACACCAACAATAAGGTATTGCATGAATTTAACATGCAGTGGCTACTATTTTTCTTACTTGTCAATATTATGGAAATACACTGGCTTAATTTCCTAACATTTGAACAGTTTTTAAGCTTGAGTACAAAATTTCTATAGTGAAAAGGCTGAAACCATAATTTTTCTTTTACAATTTACGAGTTGCATTATTGTTGATGTTTATTTTTAAAAAAAATTAATTACAACATTATTTATGATAAAACGATAAACCTTAAATAATTTAATATTAACAAGACAAATATTCTTCCCCTTTAACTTTTAAGATTGTTGATTAATCTTAGGATTTTAAAAATGCTGTTGTAAATTTTCAGGCTAAATGTTTTAGCAAAAAGGATAAATCACATTTTTTAAGTTTAGCATTCAAGTAATAAAACCAACACTTTAGATAACTGAATCACTATGAATTGTTTATATGCTTTGTTTCGATGTATCAGTAATCAAAACTCTCCTGATCATAGTCCAACAATCTTCAGGTGTAATAAAAAATATTTTTATATTCATTTTATGTCAAACTTTACTTAGTTGGACATATTGCTCAATTAAAATTATAGTACTATTAAAATTTTAACACACAAAACAAGTTGAAATTCACCTCTTTACGAGACTTGCTACCACCTCCACTGCTGCTTCCGCTACTACTCTTCTTGCCACTCAATCTGTCCTGGACTTTGTTCTTTATTTCCCGGAAGAGTTCATCTACCATGCCTTGAGCTGTTCTAGGACCAGAGAAATCCTTTGGTTTGTCCTTGTTGGAACTGAATATTTTGATGGTTGGGAAGCCACGGATTTCATACTTTTGACCTAGTGATTGATGCTGATCTGCATTCACAGCACCCACTTTCACCAAGCCCTGTCACCAAAATATAAATGGTAAAACATAAGAATGTTCTAGTGATCTTATTGCACTTACATTATTCCAAATATTGGCTAAATTTAACAATGTAGCAAAATTAATGTCAATTTGCAGTGGCACTAATATTTAGATACTAATAATATAAAATAGAATATTAAATAGAATATTAAATAGAATATTAAATAGAAGAGTAAAGAAAATTTTATTAATCCTATTACTTTGCAAGTTTAAGTGAAATTGAATCTAGTGCGACATGATTTTACGATTATAATCTTTTACAAAAATAATTTTCTATTCACTTCGAAAAAGAACTTTTTAAAAATTTGCAAGACCGAATCATGTCCAATAAACCTACAATTTCCAGATATTTTAAAAATAATTTTTATAGAAATTTTTTTTTTTTTTAATATAGCACTAAAACTAACTTCGTAAGTAAAATATATTCCTGATCTTTAAAAGTAGGCATTTAGTGAATGAAATTTTCATTAATGAAAAAACTTACTTTTACAGCTGCAGCCATTTTTGAATATTCTGCTGTAAGAGCTTGACAGTGTCCACACCTAAAAAAATGGGTTCCAGTTAAAATTGTTTACACAATATCAATATTTTAATGCATAAATACCATTAACTATATGCAAGGTTCATACTTAATCTATGATAGTAAAATTCACGAGTTACTAAGAAGTTTGTAGGAGTTAAGTACAGTAAATTCAGGAGTTATCGGGAAAAAAATTATATGTCAAATAATATGGTTCTCCTCTAGGCGCCTGGTTGGCTAGAATAGAGGTGCATTCTGGGCCTGTTCGAAGTTTTTCTTTGCGGCACCTCTACAGTGACAAAGCGCATGCACAGTAGAGTCTGAAGTACGGTAAGAATTTCGGATTTCAGAGACGTTTTATCAAGTAAAAAACACACAACTTTTTAAGGTTTTACGAATCTTTTTACCTTTCGATGATAATTTTTAAAGGAGATAAAAAGAAATATCAGGAGTAGAAACACAATTTTAAGGAGTTATAAGGGCCCTTATTAAAAAAAAAAGCAAATTTCAGTAGGCATACGAACCCTGTATATGTCAATTGAAATACCATTAAGTTAATGATGCAGTTAAAATATTAATCCTGTTAAAATTCCCTTTCTAAATGGAGTAACATTTATAAAACTCAACTTGGAACAGTATTAGGGTACTTACACAGTAGAGCCAGGATGGGTGCTTACGCGCATAGTGCGAGGTAAAATTAAATGGTAAACTGACCAGTCTCCACTGTTTGCGTCCCCATAGAGAAGTATGGTTTAATTTTACCTTGCACTATATGAGTAAGCACCCATCCTGGCTCCATTGCGTAAGTAAGCACCTTTAGAATCAATGTTGCAACAGTTCAACATATTGGTTTTTCTATTTTAATAAGTAGTTTAAAAAAAAATATTTAACCAATTTTTTGAAAAATATTTTGTCAATTAACAAATAAAAATCCTTATCACTACTTAGTATTATCCTGTCAATGTCTTCTTGGCAACAAAAAATTTGAAATGAACGATTTCCTCAGAAATTCATTCAAACAAGCATCAGGGCCTTTTTATAAAAAGTCTCAGCCGCAAATTGAATTGCAAACTTTTGGACAGTTTCAGATTCAGGAAATCTGTTGGTGAACTCTTTGTATGCCAATGGTCAATAAAATAACAAGCTTTTACTGCTTTAATCTAATGGGCTAGCCGTTTCAGATTCCTGTACAATGCTATCATTTAGTGGCATTGTTAGCTAACTTCAACCAGTTCCAAGAGTTAGTTCAAACTAAGTGATTCTTACTTCCAACTTTTCCCATAAGAAATAAAATGGGAGAATGAGCAACTGCTGGTCTTTTTGTCTCTGCAATAGTTTTGGCATACAATTTGAAATGCAACATTTATTGCTGGCATAGATTTTCTTTTTCTTCAGAGTTTACGTTTCATGATAACATTAGAAGAACAGCGATTTTCACCATCACATCTAAATCCATTTGGCATTTTTTTTATCTATTGGCGACCAATGGTCACCAAGGGTTAAAATATGTCATTTTATTTCATTGTTGTCCATTGCATTTTGGGTTGGTTGGTTGCATTCAGATTGTCTGGCGCCGTCAGCAACACGAGGGCTATAATGAGCCGAAACATTCGTCATTAGACAAGCCAACATACATTTACAAACACCCATGTCTAACACGGGACTCGAACCCGCAACCTCGCGGTCTAGAAGCAAGCACGCTAACCACTATACCGTTTGGTCGGTCATTGTATTTTGGGATGATATTGCCGACTGAAATGCTCCAAAAATAACCCAATACCTACACTTTTACTATATTACTTATTATATTGAGCATGATAAAATTAATTAAAAATGGCACATTTTGTAAGTATTAATAAAATTTACAAAAAGATAGCTTTTTTTGGTCATGCCTAAACTTCCAAAATGCAATAAAGATACTGATGTAATTTTATAAGTCATCTGTTTATCCCCTTTTGGATATCTTACACTTAAAAACTAAATTCAATTTATTCACTATGTCATTAAATGCATACATTTTATTCAATATCCTACACTTTATTCCCGTATTTATTAAACAAATTTAAGTAATAAATATGTATCCTTTTACATGATACGTATACTCGAGGAATGATGTAATAACCTACCATGGGGCGTAGAATTCAATGATCCATATATCATCGCTGTCAAGAACTCTAGACGGGAATGTAGCAGGATTTAATTCGACTACATCCTTACTATTATCATAGAAAGCGAAAGATGACGAACTAAATGCGAGAAGTAGAAGAACTGAAAGAAATTTAAATATATCTTTCAATAAAAACATTTTTAGAAACTAGTTAAGATCTTAATTGAGTTACAAGAATTGTCTTTCAAGAGCGTCTAAAACGCATAACGATTAAAATTAAATAGAAAAGCTCATTTACCTGCAGCAAACATTTTGACTAATTTTTTACTAAAAGGAAAAGTAATTGTTGTTAATAACAAGCCGGTCTTTTCATAACATGTCAATGAACGCAGACACAGCTGTTTAAAATATATAGAAAGGATCGTGGCCGAGGATGATTGGTCGGAGTGTACATCAACATCAGCACAATATTGAAGGTAGATGATGGTTTGGAAAAAACTAAATAAGATTTTATATTTAGTTGGTTCGTTAGCTATATAATATTTCAATTTAAAACAAATGTAATATAACTTTAAATAATTGCAGCTAAATTTTGTTAAACAAGTTTTTTTTCCGATTTGTAAAAAATAATTGTAACTCGATTATTTTTTAAAACTATAACCGCAAGAGGTTCGTAAACCAAAACATTGACAGCCGGACCCTTCAGCCAAAGCAACTGCTACGTGAATTGCAATTTTTGTTATATGCCCAAATATAAAAATTCAGAAATTTTAGTACATTTCTTTTCATTCCCTTAGTACTTTGTTATTATTTGTCAGTTTCAACGTTCGAATTTCAGTTATTTTGTTGAAGACAACTTTAAAAAGTAAAATGAAGTTGGTAAGATATTTTCTTGTTTTAAGATTTATAATTCTAAATATTTTCATACTTGTATTTTGATACAGGTTGTAGAAAATATTGCTTTTTTTATTGTTTTTATTATTGATCAACTAGAAAATTTCGTTAAATTTAAATTAGATTAAGCATGTTTTAACTCCGATTTTTTTTTCTTCTTTTTCTTTGATGATGATTTTAAGTGGCTACAGCCCGGAGGCACTTTACCACTGGTCTTAATAGCGCCCGAAGGGCGATCGTCATAAAATATAAAATCTAAGTTGCATGAAAAGTTACAGTGAGGGACGGACGGGACAATACGAAATAATTAAAAAAGAAAAGTTGGTTAAATACGTAACTATATACAAAAGCTCACGCTTTTTGGTACAAAAATAATTCGTTAAATATCCGGAGATTTTAACATCGTCAATCTAAATACAATAGCTCACGCTTTAAGGTACAAAAATAATCGTAAAATTCCTGAGATTTTACTTCGTCAAAGATAATAATAAGAATAATAAATTGGTTAAATATGAACTATCTACATGAAACCTGCGTTTCTATATACAAGAGACTGACTGTAAGAGAATTTGTGTTTACAGTAAGTAAGATCAATAAATTACTTATTAAATCTTGTGGTCATTATAGCGTCAGATAGCACAAAAGCAGCGTATGGTCTGTTACGTGTGTCGATCTGAGAAATTTCATAATCCAGGCATTCATTGATTATAGAATTAGGTTTAGTCGCTTTTTTGTAAAAGGAGATATTTAACTCAGCTAGGTGTTGTTCGATGGTGTTGATTTTCATGTCCCTGTGAATAAGGTCATTCCTTACATATCTACCAGCGTCTACCATGTTTCGAAGAATCCTATTTTGGATAACCTGGAGCCTGTGTATATCTCTGGCTGTGCAGGTGGCCCATGCAGGGGAAGCATAAGTGAATACTGGTCTTATTGCACTGAGATAGAGTCTCCTTTTGTGATTGAGGGGTAGTGTGGAGCTCCTACCTATTAGTGGGGCGAGTTTTCTGGCAACTCCAAATGTGTTTTTGGTCACATTAGTTATGTGGTCTGACCATGTAAGTTTTGTGTTTATGGTGACACCCAAATATTTGGCCTTTTTAACAATGGGGATCTTTTCATTAAAAAGTGTGATCTCATTGCCAATAATTTTGTTCTTTTGATTGTTTTTAGTAACTGTGCATAAAACTTGTGATTTGCCAGCATTAATACTAATCTTCCATTTGGAGCACCAGGCTTCAATGGTGGGAATTTTGTTTTGCAGGTTTTTTAGTGCAGTTTGAGAGTTGAGTGATTTGGAGACAATGGCCGTGTCATCTGCATAGAAAGCAGTTAAACAATTGCGGTCGTCCTTAAAGGAAGGGAAGTCGGATGTATAGATGTTATATAAAGTGGGACCCAGGATACTCCCCTGGGGGACCCCGGCCTTAATTTCCCTGGAAGTTGAGATAGAGTTGCCCACTCTCACTCTGAAGGACCTTTTATCAAGGTAGCTCCAGATGAGGTGGACAATGTCATTTGAGATGTCAAGCGAGAGGAGTTTAAATATCAATCCGCAGTGAAAGACTCTGTCAAATGCCTTGGCAACGTCCAACATGAGGATGGCAGAGCTTTCACTGCGGTGTTTAGCAGCACCTACGTATTCTAAGATTCTGACCAGTTGTCTGGTGGTGCATCTGTCTTTCATGAAACCAAATTGCTCTTTCGGAATATGTGCTATGAGTGGAGAGAAGCGATTTGATATGACTCTTTCGTATATTTTGCCAATGCTGGGGAGTAAGCTTATGGGTCTATAGTTGGCTGGAATAGTGGGGTCTTTGCCAGACTTGTGAATTAGAATGACTAGGGCCTCTTTCCAAATGGAGGGGAAGTATGCTATGCTTAAGCATGCATTTAGAATGTCAGTAATGTGTTGGATTGTTTTAGTGGGGATGCTTTTGAGCATTTTGTTAGAAATTCGGTCATAGCCAGGGGATTTACGGTTTTTGAGTTTTTTGATGATGAGGGACACTTCATCAGTGGTGGTGGGAGTAATAGAGAATTGGATCTGAGAGTTTTTCCAGATTTCTACAGTATTTTTAATGTGTCTTTCATAACCCTCATCTCTGGGTGTGACGTTGTCCTGAAATTGGATGGCAAGAGAGTCAGCGAAAGCTTCACTCTTGTCGTTCTCAGTATAGACTGGTCCATTATTACCTTCAAGGGGGGTTTGGTAGGACTTTTCTCTTTTTAGGGCTTTTGCCAATTTCCAGATTGAGTTGTCAGAGAATTCCAGGGTGGTCAATTTTTCTTGCCACCTGGCGTTTCTATTCTCTCTTGTGGCCTCTTTTATGACCCTTTTCAGTGCGTTTAGTTCAGGTTTAAGGGAGGGGTCCATGGTTCTTTGATATTGCTTACGTAATCTATTTCTAAAGCGAATGATATCAAGGATGTCAGATGGGAGCCTCATGTAGTCATGGATAACTTTTTTGTGTTTGGAGGCAGTGATGTGTGCCGAGGAAATATCCTCATTAAGTTTGTTAATTGCAATGTCGATGTCCCTTTCATATACCATGGGTGTATACTGATCTTGGTTAGTTTGGAGGATATTGTGATATAGATTCCAGTCTGTTTTGAGAATGGACCCAGTGTCATTGTTAACCAGTTTGGCTACTTTTGCCAGAACAGGGAGATGGTCGGAGTCAAGATCATTAATTACTTCTATGTGAGCAATAAGTGAGGTGTTGGTAGCAATGATATCCAGAATGTCTGGTGGGTGTCCTTGCAGTGAATAGTAAGTGGGTTGCTGGGGTGCAATAATTTGGATGGTGTCGTTCTGAACACATTTTTGTAGGGTGAACCCATTTTTGTTGCTGGCTCTGCAGCCCCAAATTTTGTTCTTTGCATTAAAGTCACCACAAGCAATGGTGGGGGTGTCTCTTGGTACAAGAAAGTCTATAAGTTCTTTAGTGAATTTATTCTGAGGAGGGTTATAAATTGCTGAGAAGTGGGTCAGCCTGCCCCTGACTTCAAGTAGAATGTTTGTCTCTTCGATATTGTCTCTATTGTGTGTACGAAAAAGAGAGGTTGAGAGGGAGTTTCTGGCAAAGATAGCTGTACCACCCCCACGGTGGTGCAGTCTATCAGTGCGATATGTTTTATAGTTGGGGATTTTTAAGGAGTTGCATGGCTTAGCATGCGTTTCGGCTACCATAAAAATATCAATGGAGTGGGTAAAAAGAAAATTCTTGACTTCTTCAAGTTTATAAACAATGCCATTAGCATTCCAGTATGCAATGGTGAGTGGATAAAAGCTTTGAGACCTACTGGACATGTTGGGAGTTGAATTTTGGCTTCTCAGTATCATCAAAGGAGCTTTTACAAGCTTTAAGTAGGTCAACGAGGCCGGCCTCTCTCACCCATTTAACTAGGTCAGAGAGTTCCCCGAGGACAATCCTGGCTTCAGCAATGCTAATTTGAGTATCAGAAATAGTGTTTGTGTTATCAGGTACAGCAGTCATGGTTTGTGAGGTGGACGGAGCGTCCTGTGATGCACTAGCATTTAATTTGGGGGGGTTTATCCATGCGTTTGGTACACTGGTCAAATTGGAATTAATGTAGACCTTTTCTTGAGGTCTGTTAGTCATGGTTGGAAAATTTTGTGGATTAATTTCAGGTCTATATGTGTTTTTCTTGGTTTGTTCTTTGGGTCTCATGGGGCACCCAGGGAAATTAGCAGTATGACCCTCACCACAATTAGCGCACTTGAGTGTGCTTGGATTCTTATCAAGGGTACATTGATTTGAGGGGTGGTCCCCAGCGCACCTAACGCATTTTGGAGATTTTCTACATCCTCTTTGGGTTAAACACATAAAACACATAGTGGCGCCACCACGTCCTTTGTAAGATTCAATAGTTATTTTTAGATTAAGAATGTTTTTTAAGTTATGAATAGCCCTGGCCTGATCAGATCGGGGGAGGGTGACAAGGAAGAGAGGTAATTTGGTGATGTCACCTTGCCTTCTTCTCGACATTTGACTCACACTCTCAACTGGGAGGTTTTCCTCAATTAGAGCTTCTTTTAATTCATCGACATCAGTGTCGACTGGAAGAGATTTTATGACAACTTTAGTCTTTTTGTCGTCTGGAAGGACAAAGGAGTAATATTGTATTTTAAGGGAGTCTAGTAATCTAGTTATAATTCGATGTTGTTCATCAGATTGTGCTTTTATTTGGTATTTATAAGTCCCCTGCACTGTTCCAACAAATCCCTTAATATGGTTTGAGATTAGTGTATCATTAATAGTCTTCCAACTAATTTTAGGATCCTCAATAATGATGGGAGTCCTGCTTGTGGTTTTAGTAGCTCGGGAAAATGGAGCTCCATTAATGTCGTTGTCGAGAGTACCTGGTTCCTCCGCTAGAGGGAGTGAGACCTGGTGGCTGTCTGCAATTTTGTAGGTGGGCTCCGCCCCCTGTGTACCGGATTGGTCCGGGGATATCTCAGTGTCGGTGGTTTGAAGTTTTGAGACGATAGTCTTGCTACTATTGTATTCACTATCAATTTGGGTATCTATATCATTAATATTATACTCCGTTTGATTGCTAGTAGCAGTCTCAGTATGAACAGGGGTGGGGTCCTCAGTGTTGGTATCTGTGTGTTTGTTAATATCAAAATCAGATGAATTTTGCTTAGGTTGTTTTCGGGTCTTTCGTTTGGTTATCTTAGGAATTTTTTCTTTGCTAAGCTCATTTTTTCGAAATTGGGTGTTACTTCTAGTGGTAGAAGGTTTGGTAAGGTTAGAGTTCTCAGTTTCACTATCCAATTCAGAAGTGGAATCATTATCCAATTTCGTCATTTCATTTTGAGTTAGGAAGAGTGTGTTACTATCAGTGACCTCATCGTCTATCTCATTTGTGTTTATTTCCTTAGAACCATGTTCCTTAATGTGTTTCTTAATAAGACCATACATTTGATTAAGTAGAAACTCTAATTGGCACATGGAAGATTTCTCAATTCCTAATGCTGCAATGGATACAGCGAAGTTCTCAAGTGCTTCGTCAACAGGGGTTTTAGTCCCATCCGTAACTTGATTAGCCATTAAGTCCATATCCGCGGGGGAAGGAGGGAAATTAACTAACAATTAAATACTAATTTGCCTAACAGGAAAAGCGAGGAAGGAATCCTTTGCCTGAAAAATAAGTTGAGGGACCAGGATTAGACCCAGATCCGACCCAATCCTATTACCAAGGAAATGGGTGGATGACAGCTGCCTAACCTAAGCAACGGTCAAAGCCGCGCTTTAGAGTTCAACACAGCTGTCGAAAATCCGTGGAATTTAAGGTTTGGGTATTCTTAAGCAGTGTCTTCAGTTAGTCAGCAAACATCAATACGTCGGTAGTAAGCACCAGTCAGGAATTCAGCAGAAAAGCAGCAGCGTCAGTGATCAGAAAATTACAAGCTAGAACCAAACTCAGGTTATCATAACTCCGATTTTAATTACCGCTGTGCAAAAGAGTACTCCATTGCACAGAAGTTTTCCTTTTGATTAAAAACTCCGATTTTAATCAAAAGGAAAAATTTATAAGTATAACGTTTTAAATTATTTGTTCGTTCTAATGAAATTTTTTCTGGCTATGAGTGTGGCGACATCAAATAACAGTTAAACTTCTGTGCAATGGAGTACTCTTTTGCACAGCGGTAAAGTATCTCTCTCGAGTTCCAATGGTCTTGGGATCGAGCCCCATCTCCCACAGCGAAAGCTGCATTATCTTTTAATGAGTTATTGTTGCTATACTTTTAAAACACAATAAGAACTTACTCATATTTAAAGTGTTAAACTCATGTTCTACACAACAGAAACTATTTCACAGAAAAAATAAGCTAATCTGTAAAAAGTTAATGCAGGTAAACACGAGTACATTAGTATTTCATCATCCAAAACACTTTTGAAATGAACAATTTAAATTTCCCTTGGTCTCTGCAATATATTGTATTGTCCGGTACTCTTTCGTTTGACAGGTGCCGTATGAAACAGCCAAATTGCAATAATAATTCATCCAAACTAACAACCTTCAAATTACTTATAGTTCCCATAACAAACCGTTACAGGGTTGCTATAGCAATGCTCTAAAAAAGTGCAAACATTTAGACTTTGAGATACATTTACACATCATTTAAACGTGTAAACATTTAGGTTTTGCACCAACTGTACCTGTCCAGCAGAAGAGTACCTATTGTCCTTGGGGATTAAGATAGTTAAATTGCAATCCTAACTTCTGTTTGCTAGAAAAAACCCAACTTATATAAAGCAATAACAGCAATCTTCTGATTAGATAAATTCACTATAACATTGGATTCAAGAAACTTGTGACATTGCCTCATTGGTGTAAGAAATGGTAGACTTTTTGTCGAACCGATCTTCTGCATCGAATTAATTTACATTGAAGTAATTATGTTTGATTTGTATTACCTCTTTAGGGTTATGAAAGTGATATGATAGGAAGAAGTTTGGGAATTATGATTTTGCAGAAAATGCAGCAGGGACTGGGTGCCAAAATTAAGGGTAGTGGCAAACATATTTCAAGGATATTGCTGTTACAAACAATAAAAGTTTAAAAAAATGCAGGGTCCATATTACCACCTCTTTGCAGAAAGCACATGAGATCCCAAATATTTCACAGAATCCCTCCGAAAAATAACTAAATAAACACTGCAGTCTTCTAAATATTGGTTAAATTGAATTACTAAATGTTAGCAGTATTGTAAATTGATATTAGAATTGCTGTTCATTGTTCAAGAAAAGTTTTTGTAAAGTGTTTTAAAATAATCTTTTATGGATTAATCAACACTGCTAACAAATACCCTCTTTAACTTCTGTTCAATCTAGGGCACTAGCAAATTTAGCCCCTAAACGCTATTATGTTTCTTGGAAAGGTAGTGTTAACTTATTAAAATTCAAAATCAATTTTCAATGAATAAAATTTAATTAAATATATACAAACTAGCATAAATATTTTAAGTAAATAAATAATATCCTAAGTGCAAAACTAAATTCAAATTTAAAAGTATTGAGCTGCAAAATCCAACGATGGATGGATGTTACTGGTAGTGTCAGCCAGACTAATGTTAGAATCTCAGGATTAGTAATAGAATAATATCCATTTTGAAAAATATTTTTGTGGCAGAAATAAAACTTAGTATTACAAAATGTATTCAATTTTAAAATACTACAATATTTAAAAAAAAAAAAGAATGTGTGTGATAATTTTTTCAATCACTACTTAATTTATTTTTAGTACTGCTTGAGTGCTCATCCAAATAAGCCATGTAGCATCTTGACCTTCAAAGGAACAACAGTTATGCTGGATTGTAGTCTGGATATGACATCAGCTTTGTTATTCTTACCCTTGCCATTGGTTTATAGGTTTGTGCTGTAATATTATTACATAAAATATTTAACTGTTGTTAAAAAGAATTAAATATAATTTTGAATTATTTTATTATAGCTCAAGATTATTTAATTTGCCATCCTGGACACCTAGGAATACTAGTGATCCTCAAATTGAAGGGGTAAGTAATCTTATTAGGGATTTTCGATGTTGTAATTACATAAGAAATTCCTCTCTTTTAATTATTAATATTTTCAAAGGAAAAGTTAGGTATATCTTAAATTTTTAGAAAATATAACTGTTAATAAAAGCATTTCCTAAATTTTATTTTTTAAAACCCCTTTCAAATTGTTTAGGATCATTTAAAGAGTTAAATATATGCAATTTTTCTTAAATCTATTATAACACATAACAGTGGCGGCTCGTGCAGTGCAGCCGGGCTGCATCTAAATTTATTAGTTCAAATCTAAACTTATATATTGTACAATTTTCTAAAATGAAGATCCAATTTCTACGGTAAGTGTAAAAAAATCCGACAAACAACAAACTTCTTGCCTCAATACTCAATTCACAAGAGAAAAAACCCATTTCCAATCAAGGTGATCTTCCTCCAAACAGTAGCCATGTGTTCCTGAAACGCGTTTCATTTGCAACTTTGCCATGGAATCCAATGGAGCCTTCCCACTACGTAATGCGTAGCGGTGGCAGCCAGATCAGCGATTTTCCGACTTCGACTGCCCTTGAGAATTTCTGCTTTAAAATAATCTCTAGATGGAATTTTTCTAAAATAAAGGTACCATCTGAAGGCTAGAGAGTTAGTTTGAAGTACTATTTTGTTCTGAAAATAAATTTGAATATTTTAGACTCGTACCTAAAAAATCGTGTTTTTTGCACGTGAAACTTCATTTAAACAGTGATAACTAAAGTTTGATATAATTTTTTTGAAAAATGATTTGAGAATTCAAATCTGCATTAACTATTAGATGTCTTGAATCTCAGTCAAGATTGGAAAAGAAAATGAATTTTGCTAGATTTTTAAGTGCAAAATTTTTTAGAAAAATTGCAATTTTTTCTACTTTTAATTTAAAAGAATTCTATTCTAGACTATATTCTACTACATTAAACTACATATTCTAGAAATTCGATGGAGGTTCTTAACATTAAGAATGTTATTACGAACAATTTCCAACCACAGTTTCTTTTCTTGGCCCTTTAAAACTCGAATAATCATTGTTCAAAAATATACTAATTATAACGAGCTAAATGTTAATTAGTTAATTAATTTCTGATTAAAACTGATTTTTTTTTCATTTGAACATCCTTTCTAATTATTTACTTTTAATTGAAAAAAAAAAAAATCCAATTTTTAAAATGATGTTTAAAAAAAAAAAAAAAAAAAAAATTAAGTGTGATTGTACATGATTGTGAAAAGTGTGTCTGTGGTTGGGGGCTGTTGGAAAGTCTCATGTTTCCGGCTGCACTAATATTTTCGACCACTGGCTGCCACCAACACATAAATATTTATATTTCAAGGTTTTTTTTTTATGCTTAAACTTTTTTTTGTATTTAAAGTAATAAGTTTTTATATTATGATATTTCTAGTGTATTTTCACTTTCTCCTTTTATTTATAATGCAACATTTCTTTGCATACATAGAATTAGTCTAATTTTATGAGAAATTTCTTGACAGGAATTAAAAGATTGCAGCGGAAGAGTTTTTGTTGATAGCTGTCCTGAATTTTGCCCACCTGAGGTATAAGCATTTCCTTTATATTGCAGTTGATATAGCACGCATTAATTGCTTTCCTTTTCAATAATTGTTTTACATTTTTTCTTACAATTCTTTTTTCTCAATCTTAATTTTTTGGTTATTTATTTGTAGCATTTTGAAATAGAAAAGAATATTAATTTAAAGAATCTTAGTAATCACATTTCTGTATGAAGTGTTAAAAATATGTTTCTGCTAATCAAGATTTTTTAAAATTAATGATTGATTTGAAAGTTGCAGCATTTAGGGAGGTAAGTATTTAGATTAGGAAATATTTAAATTTATTCCATCTTTAAAATAATATCAGATATGTTGTATTTCTGGATGAAGATTAGAAATTAAATTAACTGTCTACTAATTTTTTTGTAGTTCCTTATATGACTAGTAAATTTTTTTCTCTATAGGATCGAATTGTAGATTACTCGCAAGTTGATGTTATTTTGATTTCAAACTATCAAAGTATGATGGCATTACCCTATATAACAGAAGGAACTGGTTTCAGGGGTGTAGTGTATGCAACAGAACCTACTCTTAATATTGGAAGGTACATTTTGTGATGTAATTATTTAAAAAATAATAATAATAATAATAATAATTGTTTAACTGAAACAAAATGTAATTTGTTCAAATGTAATTGGAAAGAAAAAATTATTTTAAAAACAAATACTGAAACGGTTTTTTGTAAAAGAAGTTCTTTCAATTTTTTTTTTTTTCAATTCGACATCAATAAAAATTTATTAGTTCTAGCTTTTTATTTTATAATTGTTGAAATAATAAAAAATAGTTATTTCTCAAATACCAATTAGTAATATTTATTATAATTTAGTTCCCTATTTTTATGAAAGAAAAAAAAAACCTGTTTTTAGTTGGTGTTGTTATAACAGCCTATTTATCTTGTAAAAATTAAAGTAAAAGTGCAATGTTTCTCAACTAAATGTTATTGCAAACTCAGATTGATGATATAAATTGTGTGTTATTAATTATTATTATTATCCTGATATTTTTTTTTTTTTTTTTTTCATTTTCAAACAGGCAATTTATGGAAGAGCTTGTCACTTTAATTGAGAGAACACCCAAAATTAGATCTGCTACAAGATGGAAACAACCACATGTTCTAAAGTAAGTTTAATTTATTCACGTAAGTAAGTTCATTCATGAAGAAAGAAACAAAATTGGTTTTTAATATTATTACAATGTCTATGATTTTTATTCCCCAATCATTTCGAAATGCATGGGTTGTTTCTTCTGTATTTCTATTCAGAAGTTTGTCCTCATTTCTATTTGCAGAAATTTGTCCTCATTTATGTGCCTTGCATTTTGCGTAATTCTTCTATTTCTTTCTATTGCATACATTTCTGATGTAAGAGCTGTATGAGGTGTATATTGCACCCGAACATTGTGTGGTCGATGTAAATGCCTTTCAAGGGTATTTCCAACTGCCCAACACTTGCTCCTCAAGTATTAGCAAACTCTGGCATCTCAGGTAGTCTGATAGTTGACACAAAATAATCTGTTACAATTTCTTCTGTATCAACCCACATTGAAAAGAGAAAATTCAGAGAACCAAAGAGGATTACTCATGAGAATTCTTGCAATGCCAGGCACGCATATGTCTCCCTGCCATTAGTGAGGCTTCTTTTTGTTTGTATTAATTTGATATCAATAAAACTTTTGATTTAGAATGCGTTTTTTTTTTTTTTTTTTTTTTTGTTAGAAGAATGCAACAAGTTTATAATCTGAATTTTTTTAATAATTTTGGTTATCTTGTCTTTAACTATTGAAATCAACTAGTTGTATGCTTGCTCTTATTTTTTGACTTGCATCTAGGTGGCATCTTGGAAAAAGAATAAATGTTTTTAAAAATATACTTAATAGTCTGTTGTGTTGTTAAAAAGCAATAGAATTGGTTGCTATATGTAGATAATTTGAAAAGTTCCATTGACATGGTAGAAATATAGATTTCCACTATTTGGATAATTCCTGAAATCAATACAAATTCGTATTAAATTTCTTGGAGGGGATCGCACACCTACAATGATGGAATCTGTGTGTGTTCAGATTTCCTCAAACCTTCTGTTGTAATAATAACTTTTGCCTTGAATTTCACTAATTTGGTTACGACTATCACCGATATTTATGCCTATGAGATTGTTATTTTGCTGAGTTTTAGACATGTTAGCTTCTATTGCTAAGATTTTCTTTATGATGTTGGGTACTGTCACCAATATTTGATGGTATTTTCATTGATTGATGCACTTTTTAAAAAATATTCACCTGCAGTCGGTCTAACAGATGGTAATGGATTGACTTGTCAATCAGTGTATTAACAGATGTTAACACTGATATGCGAGTTAAAATGTTCTTCTTTTATTAGTGATAAAGTTTATTTGAATGACACTTATATTACTTCTAGAGTTAATACAGCATTCTAATTTCTTTTATTTTAATTGTTTAATATTTTTTCAGAAACCTTCCTCCACCTCTCAATGAAGCCTTGAAACCCAGATCATGGAAACAAGTTTTTTCTATGAAAGAAGTTAACAGCAGTTTATCAAAAGTCCAAGTTGTCGGATTTCAACAGAAACTGGTATTTTGTCTTCATTATTTCAAGGGTATTGCATCATCTCTATTGTAAATACCTTAAACATTTTATATCATGAGTAGGGTATTTTCAATTGTCATTAGTTTCTTTATGTTTAGGTATTAGTTTTCCTGTTTATATCTTCCTTGATTACAATTCCTGTGTACAAGACAATTGGTGTGATATGTTATTTTGATATGTTATATGTACACATTGCATAATAATTTTTTTTATTAAATTATCTTGTTAAAAATTTAATTTTTGATAATGAAATATGATGCTTGAAACTAATAAGAAGGTAATAATAAGAGTAACTAATAAGAAGAATTTGACTTGAATATGGATTTTTTTTTTTTGGATTGTATTTAATATCTTCTCCATTAAATTATAGTCATAATGATGTATTGTTCATATTTCTTAAATATCACACTGTATATAACAGGCATCTTCAATATACTGTCGCTTTACTTGTATTTCTAGGATGTATTTGGAGCTTTAAAGATATCTGCCGTCAGTTCCGGATACTGCCTCGGTAGTTGTAACTGGATCCTTTGGACACCTCATGAAAAGGTAAATATATTTCCTATCTTTATACAGTCAAACCCCGTTAACACAAAATCGTTTAACGTGAAATCCCGTTTAACACAAAGTAAAAGTAGCTCTTTGTATTTAAAACTTAATGTTAATTTATTCGTCTAACGCGAAATTCGGTTAACACGAATAATTGCAGCGGTCCCATCGACTTTGCGTTAACCGGGTTTGACTGTATTCAGACTGATATGTTATTCCCTTATGAAGCCTAATTTCTTTTAATAGACCATTAAAACTTGCATGTTAATTTTATTTGTTTTCAGAAGAAAAAAACATATCCCTAAAAAACATATAAACATATTCCTTTTTTATATATGCATATTTTTTTAATGAGTGTTACTTACATTTTAGATTGGCTACATTTCATCCTCTTCAACATTGACCACACATCCAAAACCCATGGAGCATTCCCCATTAAAGAATTTTAACGCTCTCATTTTAACAAGTTTGACCCAAACACCTCTGGCCAATCCTGATACTATGCTTGGAGAGTTGTGTGTTACTGTCGGTAAGTATATTGTAACTCTTATGCGTGTAAGCTGAATGTTATACAGAAACTTACTTTAATGGCAGAGCTGTTCCAATTTTCAAAACTTATTAATCTCATTTATCAGTTAAAAAATTCTCATTTTTAGATAAATTTAATAATAGTTGTAACTAAATCTACTTTTGAAACTCTTTCCATTACATTTTAAATAGTTTTCTAATAATAAAGATTTTGTTGTAGCAATTTTAATCAAACCCTTTTTTATTTACAATACTATATTTCAAGCTTCTTTCATAACAACTCTCCTTACTTTTCATCAAACTTCTCTAAGCATTTAACCTACATAAATAATTTTTCATCATCAAGTTGATTTAGTATGATACTAAAAATTGAGTATCATACCCTTTGTGTTAAAACATTATTTGTAGTGTTAGAAGGTAGTGTGTTTTTAAAATCTTATTATAGTGTTAATTCACTTAATTTTTTCTTCTTCATATGTTCAGCTTTAACAGTACGGAGTGGCGGAAATGTATTGATACCCTGTTATCCTTCTGGAGTTACATTCGATCTTTTTGAGTGCTTATCTGCACATCTGGAATCAACTGGCAACTTGACTGTTCCAATGTTCTTTTTGTCACCAGTAGCTGAAACCTCACTAGCATACTCAAATATATTAGCTGATTGGTAAGATAGAAAATATAGTAGTATCAAACTGTTGAACATCACAAATTAATAATTTAAAATACCAATTTTAAGTTGAAATATTAAGTATCCCAAGATAATTGCAGAAAAGATAAAGTTGTTAATTTTACTCAGATATTTTTTTGTATCCTCGTAAAAGTTGAAATGATTTACACTAATTTTTTGATGAACCAATTTATTCAAAAAAGTTTGTTGAGTTGAAAATCATGAATTGTTAGTATCTGAGACTTTAAAATTTTCCATTTCCATTTGGATACAGGAAGTATTTGTTTTAACTTATATAAGTTATACTTTTAAAATCTCAGTTGAAATTCTCTTTGAAAATAAAAGTTATTTAACAAGTTATCATACTTTTAAAATTAACTCTTAGTGTGAAAAATTGCAATCAAGAAAATTTTCTTTAGTCTCTTCATGTTTTCAAATTTTATGTGTGATCGTACAATACATTTAAACATTCAATTAAAAAACTAAGTTAATATCTGATAATCTTGAAGTAATATTTTATTTAGTACCTTATTAGTAGGATTACATTAAAACTATTTCTGTGAATTTAAAAAAAAAATATTATCTATTTTACTCTTATAACTATCAAATACTGGTTTTGTTTTATCCTTAATTTGTAAGATTTTCTCATACTAATCTTGTTTCATTCAGTAATTTTTCTTCTTATGAAGGCTTACTCAAAGTAAACAATGTAAGGTTTACACTCCCGAAGAACCCTTTCCTCATGCACACCTAGTAAAAGGAGGAAGGTTGAAGGCATTTTCTAGTCTAAAAGGTGAGATAAATTTTGTTTTGCTATATTGTCTATGAGGGACTTATTAGTTTGATTGTTTGAGATTAAATTTGTATTTATTGTCAAGATTTTTTGTTATATTTGTTTCCCTCCTATATAGTATATACATAGTTATTCTATATATATATAGTATAAAGAAAATTCGGTTGAGTATATTTTTTTAAGTTAATGTTTTTCTTCAACCTGTTAATATAATTTTCATTGAGTGACTACAGAATAAACAGATATAAAAATATTTGTGGTTTAATAATTTCTCACTTTTCTAAAAACACTAAAAAATGGTACAATTTAATATTAAAAATTTAATAAAATACTTTGATCAACAGATTCAAACTTATTTTAAATGTACACTAAACTACTTCACATTTAATTAAAGGCTCTATAATTTATGTAGTATTTTTATTAAACAGTTCAGCTTAACTACTTAAATATAGCTAAATTTTTCCTCTTTGATGCATTTGTTTTTATCTTTGAATATTAGCTATTTTAAGCTGACACTAGTTATCAATTTTTTTTAATGTGTTTTAATTAAAAGATTTGTTTTTATTTCAGAGGAAACATTCAGTCAAGAATTCCGAACGCCATGTGTTGTGTTTGCTGGTCACCCATCTTTAAGGTTTGGTGATTGTGTACATTTCATGGAACTCTGGGGAAATAATCCTAACAATACGATTATTTTTACAGGTATGTAGCAAACCATTTCTACCATATTCAAAATTAATTTAAAAAAGAGATTAGTTAGAACAGTCTTACAATTTAAGAATTTTTCACCTTAATTACAAAAAACTATAAATTAATTGACTGAAGTGTTTTGTAAAGTTTTAATATAAGATTTGTGGGAATTTTATTTCTTCTTCCCTTTGCAGAACCTGATTTTCCTCATACAGAAGCTCTAGCTCCTTATCAGCCACTAGCAATGAAAGTAAGTGTTGACTAAACTTTTAAATTTACTTATTAGTTTTAGAAAAAATTATCTGCTTTTCAGCTTCTATACTACATTCATGTAAAGACAATCTAAAATTAAGGCTCTTTTACTTAGTGTGAGGTCAAAATTTGTAGGCAAAACTACAAATACTGCAGATATGTGTATTATGTCAAGTAAAAGGTCTCATCAAGATAAGTTCCCTTACCGAAATTCAAAGGGAAGTTTTGGCCAGTAGTACTTAAGAAATGGCAACTTAAAGTCGATTTCCGATTCCTTAAGCTTTAATTTTAAATACTACAGACATGTGTGACATACCAGCTAAAAGTTTTCATTAAGAACTGTAAGATTAGCCAAACTTTAAACGGAAGTCGTTAAAAATCGACCAGAAGAGTGCTTCCAGAGTAACTCTATGAGAATTCACGTTTTATTTGCAAATAGACATACCCGATTGCAACTTAAATATTTGTTGCAAGTTTTTTTGCCAAGTTTGTCACCAGTTTTTTTTAATAAAAACATTCCAAATTGGCAGAGTTATTGTTATCAACTGTAAAAGAGTTTTTTCAGTCATTAAATGTCGTTAAATTACATACTTGGTATCTAGGCTTGTTGTATCAGAAAATGTGCAGAAGCGGCTTTTTAGCAGCAGTTACTTTTACAATCCAATCTGTTTTTTTTTTAATGGTTCATATTGTAGAGATTATTTTTTCTAAATACTTGGACCGTAAATATCCTATTTATTTAATCATAATTAGAACTTCTTAATTTAACTTTAACCTAAAAGCTTTTTTTTTTAAACCTAAATTCATTACTTTTGCTAAAAATAGTTTTGCTTTATGTGACCTGTATAGTATGATTTCTTTGGTTGTCAAAATAAACATACTATGCATGTAAAAAATAATGGCAAAGTATTTCATAATTTCTCAAAGTACTTAATAAAAAGTCATCCAATTGAATTGCATATTTATGTATGTAATTACATATAGCTTGACTACTCAATCATACTGGGATTTAGTGTAATGGGATTTAGTGTTTATGTTTACAATTTTATAAAAATATTACTTGATTTTAACAAATTTGTTCGATACATAATTGTTTCAATGCTTTTCTTTTTCTTTAGAATGGTTAATAAAAATCAATCCTAATTTCAATGAATAAATCGGAAGATAGTGTTAATTTTTAAAATTCATACGCTAACGTTCTTTTTAAGGTTGTTTGTCTTCCGATTGATACAAGTCTCAGTTTCAATCAAGCAAATAAGCTTATTCGGGAGCTGAAACCTACCAATCTGTTGTTGCCAGAGCAGTACATTATGCCATCTCCTATGTATAGGCACAGACCTGACCAGAGTCTTAATGTGGAAGCTGTAAGTTTGATTTTAATCACTTTTTTTTTTTGTCATTTGCCTATTAACTAATTGTATTCTTTAATTATTTTGTACTATTTTTGAGGTTAGAGTATCTGAGATTATTGAAGTTACTTGTTTAAATATCTAGAGATTATTTCATACTTATGAAAGTCTCTAGAATATAAATATTTTTGCATTTTTCGTGGCTAGAATTATTGATAAGTGGTTATTTGTGTTTTGTATGAAATTTTGTTAATGCACAGAATCTAAAACTTTTTGGTGGTAAAATACATTATTAATAGGCATAGGGCATTATCTTCTAACATCATTTAAAATGCAAGTGGTCTAATAAACACAATGCTGATAAATTAGTTTTAGTAGCATTGTTAGGTAACTAAATTTTAGTCAATTAATGAAAATTTGAAGGAATTGTAGTCTTTACTTTTAAAGTTTTTGTTTGCGCCTAATTAGTCAAGAACATTTGTTCTTGTGGTGTCTGCCCTTAGCAAAGAATACACTAGAAGAGAATTAGAATTAAGAATTGATTAAGAGACACATGTCTCAAATTTAGAGCCGAGTGCTAAACTCTAACTCATTAACTTAAAATAATTATAATTCTTTTCATATGTGTAAGTAAATCTGTATTATGTGTGTGCCTTGTATGCCTTTAATAAATAATAGTAAAATTTCTGCAGTCCACTACTTTAAATTAAGAGGGGTCGGAAGTAGACCTGAAAATATCTAGTCGCCACTCGCCACTGGTCGATTAAATGGTGTGATGAGGCGACTAAATAAACTAATCAACCGGCCACCTTTCGTTTCTCCCTTCCCCTACGATTTTTGTTAATTGTTATAGACTGAGAGGCGACTGCAATTTTTGGACCCCAACGAACATCATTCTGAATTTTTTATAGAAATTGGAGAAAAGTGAGTAGATTACGAATCCACTGGTCTGCCGTGGCAAAAATGACCGAAACTGGACAAAAATCAACTTTTAATAAGTTGAACTAAATCCAATTGCCAAATGCGCCATAACTTGCCAAATAAAGAGCATTTTTTTTTATTTGGTAACCCTCACACTTAAATTTTCAATTAAGAAGGTTGCAGACAATTCGGATGTGTGGCATCTTTCACAAATGAGCCAAATTGGCAATAAACATGTCACTGATGTCGCCAATTTGGCTTACTTTTAAATGATACAAGTTTTCCGAGCCAGAGATCAGAAATCGTTTGCACTTTTTCTCATTGAAAATCAAAATGCAGTGGGTTGCCAGACGAAAAAGTTTGTTCTCTTTTTGGCAAGTTATGACATATTTGGCAATCAGATTTTAGTTCAACTCATTCCAAGTTTCGGCTATTATATCTGCCACGGCAGACCAGTGGATTCGTAATTTACATACTTTTCTCCAATTTTTATAAAAAAATTATGAATAATGTTCGATGGCGTCTAAAAATAGCAGTCGCCTCTCCAGACTATTACCGAATGTACCAAAATTTCCAAATCAATGAAAGTCTCTCTTGTAATCACGTGCGTATACGCCTTTAAAATCCATTCACCCACGATATGGATTCATGAGTTGACAGGGTGGGGACAGAACCGGGAATTCAGGAAAATCAGAAAAGTGACAGGGAATTTTGAAATTTTTGAGTTTCCCTTCTTGCATTTGCCGTGTGGGTGGGGCCGCTGCCTTATTCTTAAAAAAAAATCTTCAAACTTCAATCTGACTGCATCCTTTACAGGCATGATTATTTTCTTCTTGTCTGGCGTTTTTGTCAACAAAATATATTAGAACCTTAATTATTTGCATATTATTTCTGTTATATTTTTAGTTATCCTATAACTTTAAAGTGTGGCCACTGGTAGCCTTACTGTAAAAAAAATTTCTCAAACTTCAATCTGACAGCATCCTTTACAGTAGAGGTCGGCGATATATCAATACGACGATATTTAAAAATAAATATCGAAATTGAAAATCAAATAAAAAAAAAAATCATGTATCGATATATTTTTCTATGCAACGATATAGTATCGATATATATTTTGATCGATATTTCCGACCTCTACTTTACAGGCATGATTATTTTTCTACTCGCCCTGGCGTTTTTGTCAGTAAAATATATTAGGTCCTTAATTATTTATGTATTATTTCTGTTATATTTTTAGTTATCTTATAACTTAAAAGCTCTGCCACCGGTAGCCTGACTGTTAAAAAAAAAATCACTAATTTTAATCAGACTGCATCCTTTACTGCCATGATTATTTTACTTCTTGTCTTGCGTTTTTTGTCAACAGAATATATTAGAACCCTAAATTCCTTAATATCTCAAATTGATTCTGACAGATTTTTTCGTTTTCATTAACTCTTTACAGTGCTATGTTACAGATGTGCAACAAATCTATAGGCATCCATAAGTGAAGAAGCTTAGATCCTGTACTTGAATTTTTTTTTGTACATTCATTGACATTTTATTAAACACAACTAACTTAGATTTGTGTTTTTGATTTATATATTTAATACAAATCAAATAAAGAATTGAAACATTCTCTTCCAAAAATAATAATAATAAAAAATCTGAATGCGCTACTGCATACATTCAGGTAAAAGGTAAGACCCCAACCTCCCCTTCCCTAGCTGGGCAATTGGTCAAAAAAGAAAAAAAAAGTGAGAGACCGCTATGAAGTGGCTACTAAACTGAAAGTGTTTACCGGCCACTGGCTACAACATAAAAATTTAAATTTTCAGGTCTCGTCAGAAGGCTCTATCTAGTCCATGTTAAAAAGTCCTTTTTTATGTACTTTTTTCTCAGAAACTACTCATAGCATTGGTTTAAAATTTTGTTCTGCCAATATTAAAACACTTTTACATAGATTGTCAAATACCTTTCTAAAAATAAAATTTTGTTAAGGATTTATGATGTTTTGAGTTTTTTTTAATAAAAATTTAAAAAAAAAAAATAACTTTTTGAATTTTTAAAAAAAAAATTTAATCAACCTTTCTATAAAAGTATATGTTTGTTTGTGTAAAAATACAATATGTACCAGGAAAAAATATTTCAAAGCAAAATATTGAGAAGATCCCGAGAAAAAGGTACATTTGTATGAAAAAACAGCATTTTGAGTAAACAGCGTTTAAAGTACAAAGCAGCTGTGTTTTTTTCAGTTATGTTATTTTTTCGAAAAATATTAAAAAATACTTCGGATGAGCGCATTGCTCACTAGGTTAAACCATTTTGTAGATAACATTTCAAATAATGTGATGCACTAAAAACCTCAAAATGTATTCTGAGAATAAAAATTTGCCTTCCGATCCCCTTAACTTAACTGAGCTCTGGACAGTTTTTACTTTGCATGATTTAATAAATATTTTGAAGTATTTTTGCTAATTTCTAACACTTAAAGTAAAAGGAAAAAATATCTATTATAAAAATTATCAATGGAAATATTAATATGAATTTATTTTATGAAATAATATGGCACTTATTTATTTAAATTAGTAATACTTATTTAAATGGAATTAATATTGCATGCTTTATAAGGCTAATGCATGTTTTGCCATAGGGGTGCTTGTACCTTTCTAAGTTGTAAGGTAAGAAAAAGTAGCTCTAACAAGCCAGTGATATAATAAGATAGGGAATTTTATGAATATCTTAAGGGTTTTGAAGAATATAGCATGAAATTCTAAAACTTCAATTGAAAATTTGTATGAGATAGATTTTATATAAAAAAAAGTCTAGATTGTAAAGGTATTGTTAAATAGGATTTGTGCAAAATATTCATCATTTAGTATTGTTGGTCATATATTTGTAGAGACCTTTAATACATGAAAAAGTATTTAAAATAAGTTAGTTTTTGTACTCATATTGGGCTTAGTAGAACATAATTATTTATTGTATTTAAAAGATAATATACTCTCTTGTTCTTTTTACAGGATTGTAATCTTATTCCATTCAAACGTGGTGATATAGTGAAGGTTCCAGTGAAACGGAAATGGGAGCAAATGAATATGGATTCTGAAGTAAGTTATTCTTGCAAATGTTTTACATCACAAGATGTTTTATACAATTGTAATTTGTGCACTTTATACTAACCATCTTTTTTTGCATTTCATTGTTGAATGTTTTACTTATAAATATTTGATTCATTAATATTATATAACTGGAAACATTCTGATTCTTATCAATACTTACAACTAGGCTGAAACTATCAAATTGAATTTTTTCCATAACTTTTTAAAAGTAGGATTTTAAGCAAACAATAAATGAAAATGCTTATCTTAAAACGTTTTCGATTATACCAAATCAATACATTTTTATTATTTAGCTTGCAGGTACTCTTAATCCTATAGAGTGCAAACCAGGGACATTCATTTCAACATTCACTGGACAAGTTCTTGTAAAAGATAATAAATTTGACTTAAAGGTAAGAATATTGTTTCTTCTTTCATCAGGTATTTTAATATCATTTGGTTGAAAAATACGGATCCATTGTCCTAATATTACAATTAGTGGGTTTTACTAGGAGTTATACATATTACTTTTATGGCTTGTTTTCAAAATAAACGTTATAATATACAATTAGTTTTAGCATATTAAGTTGCTAAGTAATGAATTGATGATATGCACTATAAAGCAATATTTAAAAATGAATTTTATGAAAGTAAAAAATTAGTACTTTTCTTCTATTTGTAATTTTTTCTATATAATATTTTGTAAAGTTATAGTAGTTAGTTATATAGTAGTAAAGTTATAGTAGTTTTGTAAGTGTATAGTAAAGTATAAAGTTTTATTTTATTTCTCTTCAATATGTTATAACAGTACATAATTGACCTTGTTTTCCATAATATTTTTAATTTGTTATAGAATTCGAATTGAAGAAAGTAAAATGCTAATAATTCAATTCCTGGGATTGATGTGTTTTATCTTATTTTATTTCTTTTAAAAATGTTATTTTATATTATTTTTTTAATGAATTTTAATAAAAAGCAAATTCATGATTATTTAAGTTATTTTATTGGTGAACCACTTTTCTCTGAAATTATTAAAATTTTTATATTGAACAAATTAGGCTTTTAATATCTCTAGTTACAAGTAATTATTAATGAATGCATTTTATTTGAAAGGATTTGTCTTCTCAAGAGTCAGAAGTTACTTCTTCAAAAGAAAAACAACTGATAAGTGAACATTGTTATCCTAAATCTTATGCTTGTGATTCTCTTGATATACAACTCTTAGTCCAGAAATTGAATAAAGTAAGTTTGAAGCACTTAATGATTCATTAAGTATTTAAAGAAATATAAAGAATATTCAAAAGTACGCACAGTTATAACAGTCTTATCAAAAGCAATAAATGTGTATTTCCTTATTTTAGCAAAATACCCATTTCTGTTTTTTTTAACAGGATATGGCAAAAATAAATATGGCCTGGTATAGACTAAATTTAACTCTTGTGTAAGATATTATAAAATTTTTCGGGTGACTATTTTAAGACCATTTTCTTTTAACTTGAAGTAGTGTACTTTCAATCCACAAGAGTAATTTTTTAAAATAGTTGCTTTCTATTTAATATGATAAATGTATTTTACAAATTATACAATTAGTTTCTTGAGTTCATTGAGCTTTAAAAAGTTTAATTAGTACTTAAGGTGGAATCTCTATATATAATTCTCTTGCGTGCTGCCCAAATTCGGCTGTATTTCTGTGAGCAGAATGACAACGACTTTAAACATCCAATCACAAATCTTCTAAATGTACTTTATGCATGAATTTCCAAATTCAGTAATCCAGCCAATCACAAAATATTTTTTAAAATTTGACTAATACATTTGGCAACAGCCAGCAACTAGGATTGCCTGTTTAAAAAGTATCGATTTAATATTTAAGATGATGCAAGAATAAATAGATCCAAGATGTGCATATATCTTTTGGATTAGAATTCTGGGTAAACCAGACTTTTCGAAAAAATTATCTGCTGGAGCATGCTCCGGAGGTTAGTAGAAAGTGTTTTATGGTACCCACTTTTTTCTTTTTTTGCTGCAAAGTTGAATCGACACAGGTTTTCAAAAATGGATTCCACGTTAGAATGAAACCACACTGGTGCCAGGTTACCCGAAATCGCCAAATAAAAAGTGGGGACCGCAAAGTATATTCTAACCATTTCGGGTGCTGTGGATAATAGAATTTCGACTACAAAACTTTTTTTCGTATACAATGAAAACAAGCCAGATTTGTTTAGATTTGGCAAATAACATATTTTATGTGAACGTTTTCCGGATACAGGCCTATAAAAACTGAGCACAGAGTTTTCCTTAGCAATATAAGGTTTCTATGCTGAAAATTCACAATAGATTGAATAAGAATTTCAGCATTCCGGATAAACTGGAATTTAACTTTTTATAGTAATATATTCATTCAGGTTATGATTTACCGTATGTTGCCTCTTGGGGACTTTTGAAAAAAGTCGTCAAATTGAAAATGAAGTCAAAGGGCTGTGTCGCCCAATCCAAAATGGCAAAACCCCATGTTACCAAATCTAAACGGTCACTGGGGTTGCCGGAAAACCAAGTCGCCGGGTGGCATTCAGCGCCAAATCATCCACATTCAAAAAGTCGCTTAGAGTAATCGTGTAGTAAATCTGAACTTATATTAATTTCTAATCAGTGCAAATTCAGCTATTATGAATCGAAAATCATTAAAATAAAGAGAACTGTCCCTGCTTAACGCGTCCCGACATAAGCAGAAGGATAATTTTGTGTCAAGTATTGTAGCTCTTCATAAATAATCGAACGTTTTCAGTTTCATAGCACAATATCACTTTGCAAGGATTTTCTTGATTATGTATCTGAAATATCTTTTTGCTAAGGCATATTTTACTTGCCTTACTTTGAGGCGAGCAAAGCGAACCAAGGGGATTGCATAGCAAACCAGGGGGTTGGTGAACGTTAGCGAGCAGGGGCAGGAGTCCCCTAGTTTTGATAAATTTTACAGTCTCGATATGCAGAATTTCACCGTGCAGGTGCACAAATCGTAATATTCTATATCTTATTCAATAGACATTACACACAAATGCAGAATGTCTGGCTGGTAAACTTTTGGTTATACGCATTTTTTCAGCTGTTCCTCGTTTATTTGAACTGCAGGTCATTATATTTCAATCCAGAACAAAACTAAATTTTAAGGTTGATCTTGAAAAGCAGAACATGAATGCGGATTTTTATTAAAAATTTTACGGTATAATTTGTTATTCTAGGAAGGAATTACTGATGCCAAAGTAGAAGAAAGGGCATCAGGATTTATAATTGATTTGGTAAGTATTGAATACTTCTTACAATAGTTTTTTTTTTTGCTAACATATCCTTCCTTTAAATACTGTAACAAAGTCTGTAGTTAGCACTCTTAAAGTAACTCAATAATTTGAATGGTTGACACTTCAACTGTCTAAATGAGATGAAATAAACTCTGATAAACATAATTCTTGATGTACAGTGTTTGGAGAGTTGCTATCCATATACTGCAAAGCACTTACACCTGCATTACTTCATCATCCAAGGAAAAAAAAATATTAGCCAGGCCAAACTGTTTGTCACTTTGTAAAGAGTGGCAATTTTTTAATAAGATTTGCAAGTTGAAGCATTTTGTAACGATACTAAAACGTACTAGTTCAACATAGTTACATATTCAGTTAATAACCTTTTTCAATTTGTCTTTCTAGCAAAGTTGTGACATATTGATTCAAGTAGAAGATCATTCCACACATGTAATTTGCGATGGAGATTCAGCTGTTCGTTCAAAGCTTCACGACTTGATTTTGGAATGCCTGAACAAAATTTAGTGACAGTTTTGTAACTAATTACAAATATCCAGTTAACGTTTTTTAATAAGTTTTTTTTTTAACTTCAGATAAGGTGTTCTACTTTTTCATTTGAGTCTTTTACACATATCGACATATTATGTTCTTTAACTTTAAAAATCTTCTAGATAAATGAGTATTCTATGTAAAAGTTTTTTTTAAATGGATTTTAAAATATGTAACACAAGAATTCAGCATTTTTTAATACAATTTATAAAATGTATGATCACTATCATTGTATATATATATCACAAAACAATGTAAATACTTCTTCATTGATATAAAATAAAAAAGATGAGAATTGTTGATCTATAGTTTACGTTTACTGTGTTGAGGGTGTTCTAAAAGAAACATAGTCTACAGACTACAGAGCGATGAAAAGTGATAAACTTTGATTGATTAAAAATTGATGGAAGAGCATCATAATATAGTAGCTAAGGCTAATTTTGTAATCTATGTAGGTAATGAACTGAATTTAAAAGTTATATTATAGTCTGAGAGGCAACTGCAAGTTTCAGTGTCTCCCTGAACATCATTTCTAAATTTTTGTGAAATTTAAAAGTAGATTTTTTTTTATCCTTTTGCATCAATATCTGCATTTGCCAATGAAACCAACTTGACTAGGTTATTACATCATCAATGATTTAAAATGATGAATAATAAATTTGCTAAATTGTCTCTATTTGTAAAACAAAAAACTCATTAGCACAAATAGAAAAAAATCGTTTCTTCATTAAAAATTAAAGAAAGGTAATTGAAATGGGGGGAAAAAACATTTACGATTTGGCGGTTCATTTGTAACTAAATTTATTTTTGCAGTATTTTAGAAGACCAGGATATTCTTATAATATCTCAACATTCTTCATGAATTTCAAAATTACCTTCGATCACATAGCAAAACTAACAAAACCCCTTTTTGACTTATTTAATAACAAGATGGGTTGTAACATGATTGAGCATTGTGGCTAAAAATCTTAACAAAATATTTAAATGAAAATCAATAAGTTCAAGTATATATTTTAGAAAAGCATTTATTGGAACATAGACTGTGACTTTGTAAATTACGTAGATTGGGCATCAAAAAGAAGTGTAAAATGTAGGCTATGAACATTTATGTGTTTGAAAATCTAGTATTGATATTTAATTAATCATCACAATTAAAAATTAAAAAATTTCGGGAAATAATAAACTTTTAATTTATAATTCATTTATTTTTTACATTCAAAATACAAGCTTTATTAATAAAGATACATAGACTAGTCATACAGTGCAATCTAGTATATGTTAGTATATCTAATAGAGTGTTATATTAACAAATGTAAGTATAGAAAGTATACTAGAAAATGGCTCGATTCAAAGTAAAATACAGAACATAGAAGATAAATGGACTTGGGCTTAGAGCTGGAATTATATCAGTCACCCAGGTAAATATACTTTTTTTCGACACATTATATGCATACAAGTGACATTATATATATGCGCTAAATCTACTTAAGTTATAAAATAATAGATATTCAATGCATTACAGATATACATGATTTGTTTTTTTATCAAAATAAGAAATATATATTTCAGTTTATTAAAGGAATGGTGTGTTCAAAACTTGAGGCAACTTTTTTTGTAAATGTATTAAATTTCTTTAGAAAATTTATCTTTTTGTACAATTTAAAATACATTTTATGAATATACTTTCACTTCAAAGCTTAAATTTGGCATAAACACATTTGATAGATTTTGTGTATTGTTCTGATTAATATAATTTTTTTTAATACACATTAAAATCCGTTTACTGAACTAGACACATTTATACACTAAAATGCTTAACATACATTTTAATAATCAAATATATGGTCAATAAATAGAGGATATGTACATATTTTAAAATTTGAAAGATCTGACCAATTGTTTAAAATCCATATTAATAATTACAAAAGGTGAAAGGATTACATTAGTAATACTGAGCATATATAACAATTTAATAAATATCAGCTTTTTTATTACTTGGCAGAAGATAGTTTTGAGGATTATATTATTCGTTTATTTCAGAATAAAAAGTTCTCTGATTTATAGGATCCTTAGATCTCAATATACATAAAAATACATTTAAAAAATAACATTAAAACACTCTAATAGTAAATCAAGAATTTTTATATTTAATCTGTCTTTGAAATGCATAAGATATAATTTATATAGAAACATAAATTCATTCAAATTCAAACAAATTGGATTTGAAACATTGCTTTCACATGTTATAAAATTATACCTGATTTAAATACTAAAAAAACTGTTTTTAACAGTTAAGTTGAAGAAATGCCCATGGTTGCTTTGAATATATATACATATTATTTTATAAACCTTAAAACTTTAAAGTGCATTAGTATCAAACACCTTCATGATATTGTTTTAAAAGGTTTTCAGCAAGCTTATCATTAAGTTTTAACTTCTAAAATATGCACTCAATTTTGTTTCAAATTTAAGAATATCTATTCCAAATTGTGATCCCCCTTAATGATTGTAAAAATTATATTACAAAAATGTGTAATTTTTTTACAAACAAGGAAGGTTATAGACAATTTATTTAATTATAAACAATGCTGATTACCAGAAGGATTCAGATTACAGAAGTTTCAGGGTTTATTTAAAAACAAGTCATCCATAGGAAAACTAATATGTTTCCACCTGGTATCCAAATATAAGGTACTATTAAGTTATTGAGAGTAAAATTTTTTAATTATTTAAAAAAAAAGCTATTCTCTATAATTTGTCTTAAAAAGTCATTAGAAATTCTTTTTTTAAAAAGAATTTCCATCCTGACAAATGGCTGTAAAAATGACATACTTTTTCAGATGAAGTATATACGATCTAAACTTTATTTCGTAAAGCCATATCAATATTTTGATATTCTAAAATAAGAGTACATGAAATACCAAATATTTCAAGGAAGACAATTGGGAGAAGACCAGCTTCCAAGTTTACAAAAGAATAAAAAATTAAATAAAAAAGAACTTTTAAAAAATATTACAAATATGTATAAATATATATAATATTTCAGTATTACTAAGAATATAAATATGTAAGTACGTACTTATGCCAAAAAGGACTAGTCAATATGTACCATAAAATACAGAGAAAACATTACTACTTGCTACAATTATTTAAAATCCATAAATATAAGAGTTTTTCTTATCAAACTATATATCTTCGGTGGGTGTCTAAGAAATGTTAGAATATTAAATGATTGTTTTATGGAAGTGTACAAAATTCTTAATAGTTTCGACTTCCTCTATTCATACAAAATTTGACATCCATAATGTAAAAAAAAACAATAAAAATAAATGATTTTGTTAACACCGTTTTTCAAACTAAAAAAACAAAACCTTCTGTATTTTAAATATTGAAGTTAGTGATCAGACTTTTAGTATTGTTATATCCTCTTATCAAATACGACACAACATATGGGAAGTTCGGTTAAAGCTTAGCAATATTCATTAAAAAATTAGTTTTTGAAACAAGACAATTAATGTTTGAAAACTAACAAAATAGAAAGCACATTTTTAACTCATCTGACAAAGATAGAACTGCTCTTCAATATAACTTGTAGCATATTAATAACTTCAAGAGGGCACACCCACATTTCGATCTTCCATTTCTGCAATAAAAAAAGTTTTTCCAGTAAAAAATTATTAATAATAGAAAAACCCCCATGTGGGTTTTGCTTTATAATAAATCAAATACAATACTGATCAGAGTTACAAAACAACTTATTCAAGGAATGCAATAAAAAAGTAAGTTAATGGATTTTTTATTATTGTAATTTAGCTGTGGGTTAAAAAAAACAAAAAAACTTTTCAATAACCCAGAGACCAAATAATTCAAAAATATTGTTTATAATTTTTGAGGTCTATTAAGCTGAGTAAGAAACCTGTGTTGCTTGAATATCAGAATGATTGAGTTTTTAGCATTTAGAGCTAGTAAGAAGCAGATTTTTAGAAAATATTATCAAAACAATAAAACATAAAGGATGAAACAAAGGAATGGGTTAATATACAAGTGATTTTTATAACCAAAGTAAAGAAACAACCTGACACAAAATAATTCAGAAATAAAACAATACAAGGTAAGTTGAAACTAATTCCGAGATTTCAAAGCTATACTTCGCAAAATGTAATTATTGTATTTATTCAAAAGATACCTACCTACACATGTGGATGTATTATAAAAAAGTTCGAAAGTAATCCACACAAGTTTTCAACATGCATTCCTTTTGTTACATAGCATACATCCAAGTTGATCATGTAATTCTTACCAAACCTTGTGTAGTATGTCCACACTGCTGCTGGAGATTGCTATTCGTAACTTGAGCTTTGCAGAACTGCTATTTTTAACTTGTATATATACAACCTTTTTTAGTGTGTATCTTTAGAATAAATACAAGGTATCCAATAAACGACTGACTCCTTTTAAATTTTTAAATGTGAATAATTAAAATACAATTAGAGATTAGAAAATACTGTTGACTGCATTGGTACTAGAAAAACAGTAAGTTTTGAAAAATACAGAGGTTTGCCAATAAGAATTTATTTTACAACTATGTTTTTATTGATTAAGTTCAATGTGGGTCAGTCATTTATTTGATGCCCTGTACATTAATTACATTTTGCACCGTAAAGTTTTGAAATTATGGCATTCATTTTGACTTGTCATGTATAACAATATTGAAAATTCTAAACTCCAGTGACAAGCATTAAAGAATAATTGTGTTTTTTAATCTTTTGGTGAAGAAAAACTTAATGATTTAGAAAAAAAAAATGAAATTTAATGCTTAGCATTTGTATTTAAGTTTTTACCTGAGTTTCACACAAAGCAAGATTGAGTTTGGCTGCTTCTTTTCCAGAAGCAATAGGCAAAAATTGCAAGTCCAATTAGGGACCCAGACCCAAGGACGAGTAGAACTATGAGCCATGTTGGAAACCAACGTCCTAAAAACAAAAGATAAATAATTAAAATCAATATGTGGCAGTTTCAATCATATGAAAAATGAACGATAAACCACTAGCTTAACATTACAACTAGATAATTCTAAAGTTAAAACAAAAATAGACATCTAGTTTTAGTAGTCAATATCCTAAAAACCATTTTTACAATATACTACAGTCAAACCTTGTTAACGCGAAATCGATGGGACAGCCAAAATTTTTCACATTAATAGGAATTTCATGTTAAATGAATAAATTAATGCTACATTTTAAATACAGAGAACTGCTTTTACTTTACGTTAAACAGGACTTCATGTTAAGCAATTTCACGTTAACAGGGTTTAACTGTATTTTAATTTTAAAAAAAATCTTTCTTTTCCTGTACATATATCATTATCATCACTTTTACATAGGGCTTCCGGCAGTTAAAGACACCCAGCTCATGATCGGGAGATCATGGGTTCAGTACTGGCGCCCGCCAAATACTGGTGAGGTCAATCACAGCCAAAAATTCGAGAGACGTTGAATCTGCTAATGATAGTTTGTTTGCATCCTCATCATTATTTAGCAGAATCAAATAATAAGGAACTTTTGCATTTCAGATTGTAAATATTTAACTCATTAACACAAAAGAAGGCATGTATTGTAAAAGTTTGTCTGAAAATTTCAGTACATGAATATAATTTTATCATGAAATATAATTTTAATATATAGGAACTTACGAGAATGGTGTTTGTTGAGTTTTCTTTCAATCACTTTCCTAAAACAAATAAAACATAAATATTAATAGAAATCTAATACAATGAACCTTTGTTGAACATTCCAGACTGAAATATCCAATGTTTAAGCTCACAGGTTTTAATAAAAAATATAAACAGACAAATCAAAATGTACATAATGGATTAACTTGCAAGTGCTGTTTCTAGAAAATCTAACTCAAAACTTGTAACTTAATTTGTATGTCTTGCTAGATGTGCCCAGTAACAACTGAAGTATTTTTTAGAGTGTGTGGTAAATATATTTAACTTTATAATTACGAAAAAAACTAAAATCACTAAGTGGTCAAAGTGCTAATTATTGTTGATTAGTTAGTAATTGTATTAATTATGGTATAAATACATTTACCTTTTATAATATTAAAATAAAGTAAAATTTAAATCTCTAAATATAATCCTACAGGTTTATGTACACATTATACAGTAAAATATCTGAAGTACAGACTTCCAAAATCCGGAAATATATAAGATCCAAACCTTTTCCAGCACACTGCTACCTTAAAAAAATATATATATGGAAGTTTGTCCGTATCCGAAAGTGATGACAGCAAAAGAGAAGTGGTTAAGGATAAAATTCCCAAGGAGCAATTAGTTGGAAGTATTAGGCACTGCCATTAAAGGATTAGAGCAAAGAGACAATTTCAGAATCGAAAATAATGAGGATTCAAGAAACAGGAGAAAAGTTTAGCCAAAAGTCAAAACTATTTGTTTTAAAACAAATGTTTTTCAAAACCACATGAAGTTAAATAAGGTTTTTTCTTAGTTCATTCCATTTAAATGTTTTATTTGAATGATTTTGAGTATAAAAAATAATATGTTCTAAAATCCAGAATTTTCCAAAATCCGGAATCGCTGAAGTCCCAGGAATTCCGGATTTGAGATACTCTACTGTACATACATAAACATTCGAAGTGCAAAATGCTTAAAGAAGTGAAGCCAGTCAATAAGAATTTTTTAAGCCCGTACATTATTATTGTTGACAGGTTTTTATGTACAATAATAACCTGCACATAAGAATATTTTCTGTATCTTTACGGTGTCATTATAGAAATGTTTTACTATACAAACAATTTAAAGGATATGTTTTGTTTTCAAAGAGAGATAGTTTGAGAGAATTCACAAAATTCCTTACCTCATATACATGTTTCATGCTTAGACCATCATGCAGAATGGTGAATGCAATATCCTGAGAATATGAAGTATTTCTGAAGACTGCTTGATGATATTCTCAAACACAGATGGGTTTAACAAATCATTCATTGAGCTAGCAAGCGCCCTAAATCTTGCTTTGAAAACAAAACATTCTCATCCATTAATGGACAATTCCTGCATTTTTTAAAAATGAGTGAAATTAGTTTATATTTATGAAGAATTTCTTTCTGATTCCAAAAATTAAAACAAAAGTTCTTTAAAAAAATTAGTTATTTATATATTAAGAAAAGAAACTGAGCCGAAACCTCGTCCAATCAAATCGATTCGCTATAGCTGTGACATCACAACATCTTTCCGTTTCTATGGTTATCGTGAGGTTTCTGCTAAATTTTTGGTATGTGTTTGGTAGACAATTGTTATATTCCATACCGGATGGCGTGATCAGCGAGAAACTTCCAAACTGAGTTCCGCAACTGTGTTTCAAGCCAAGTTGTTTCAGACAAAGTGTCGTCACATTCGCTTTGAGTCGAATGTTTTGTTTGTCCCGTCAAAAGTAACAAGCGAATTTAGGTTGTAAATTAAAAAAAGAAAAGAAAAAGTGCAGTGAGCAGAAATTTTTGTGTTTATAGCCTTTTCAAAACATTTAGAATTGAATTAAAAAAAATAATGCAGGAATTGTCCATAGTTTTGACCAGTAAAACACTTTTATCATGACAACATATATACTTGGAATCGTTTAGTGCAACTTCTTATACTCCACAAATTCTAGTAAATGAACTTAAAATTTCAAGGTTGCATATTACTTGTCATGAATAAACTTGTTTTTCATAGACAAATCTTATCTATCTTGTACTTGTGTTTATTTTAGTCAAATGAATTCTTAGGCAGAAAAATTTTTTCTCAAGCAGAAATATTTTGTTTGCAAAATTTTATTTTGTATCTGGTATGCATAGAACCTTTACATTAAAAAAAAAAAAAAAGAAAAAAAAAAGGAGAGAAAGAGAGAATAAAAAGAGAAATTATTTGTAACTTTTTTTACAAGCCCTTGAAAATTATTTTGATTAGTCGTTTTTTTTTCTAACTAATAATTTTTTAATAACACAGTTAATATTTAAATAATGATAATAATAATAATAATAAAAAAAAAAAATGCATAAAAATTTATCTATTTTTTTAATTCACTGATTTAATTTCTTAAAATTTTTTGGTTTAAAGGGTCTTATATTAAAATTTCCTTTCTTTAATTCATAAATATTTGTGGTTGGCATAGATTTGGGGTCTAGTACTCTTCAATAATAATAATAATTAATGTTTACACAATAGTGCGATTACATAAACAGTCAATTTAAATTTTTTTTTTTTACAAGTTAATGCAAAGCATTTTGTGTACTTAATTTTTGTAAAAAAAAGAAAAGAAAAAAAGACTGTCTACTGGATGACAAAATGTACAGTTAATATGATTATATGAATATCAATAACTCTTTGTTTGAAATATTATGCAAAATATGTTAAAGTGTTAAATGCAAAATACTTGGCAAAACTAAATAAAAGTTTAACATAACTCTGTTTTGCTTACCCATATTCTATTGATATAGACTAAGTCTGTAAATCAAGTGAATTCATTACACATGCACCATTTGCAAACAAAACTTAAAGGCAGAAGCGTAAAGCTGAAATTATAAATGTGCAAATAAAGATATAAACATAATAAGAAGTTTGTAATAAGCATAAAATTAATAATAAATGCTTAGAATATTAAAAGATTTTATGTTTAATGAAAACACATGCATTACAGTAAAAGAATATGCAACAAATTGTTTCGAATATTTGAATATCTATGAATAGCTATCTTACTAAATTAAGGTGATGACAATAGCAAACTTTAAAAAATACTAAATTGAAGCAAAAGCAACCAACTATTCTTTGAATGTTTCATATCTCAAAGGCTAAATATTAGAATACTTTAAAACAAGTTGGACTATAACAATAACTGTAAAAAAAAGGTAACTTCTACACAAGGTTCTATTGTGGTACATAAGGCTCTGATATCAAGCATGATAAATTTGGTGGCATTTAATGTCTGAAATCTCTCTTGGTTAAAGTTGACATCATATATTATACCCCTGCCAAATTGGAGTTCTTTATAAGACAGTGTTGTCAAACTTGGTGGAAAAACTTATCATTGATAGGTTGATTGAATAATATTTAAAGGCGCAGGAGACGAGTTAGCAAAGCTGCACCATCTTATCATTAAATATCCAAGTTCTAATTCTATGTATCTATTTGCATCCAAGATGCTAACTTTACAATGAAAATGGAAATTTTTTTCCAGTTGAATTTTAAGTAACCTTTTTAATCTTATCGAAAGGTTAAAAACTGATGTGTGGCTTATGTAAGTAGCATTTATATGTAAATAACTAGGGAATTTGAAATGGTTTTCAACCTTCATTAATTCATAGTTGAATTTGGTATAGGAGCATGGGCACCTCCAGGAATATTTGCAAGGGGGTGCATGAATAGATTTTTATCAAAATCATTAATATTTTTAGAAATGTTAATTAAATAATTATACATTATAAATTATACTCTTTGAGAATAGTTAAAATTCATGGTATATATTTTTGAAAGCGCAACCTAGATCTCGTGGTATTCAAGAATTCAGTGTTTAGAATAGAGGAACTCAAAGATGCAAAAATACAAAAGAGTAAAAAAATTTATTTCTTCCAAGTTTCGGATATAATGAAAAAAATCAAAATGAAACACAAAGGCAGTATTGGAATATGTTCAACTGAATTCTAAAAATAGATTTCAAGATAGTATATCTGATGACTTAAAAAACAAAAAATTTTCCTAGAATTTTTTGAACTACACAAGAAATGATTATACAATTAAAGGATTGGTTGGTTGTTTTCAGATTATCTGGCACCGTCAGCAACACGAGGGCTATAATGCGCTGAAACATTCGTCATTAGACAAGCCAACATACATTTACAAACACCCAAGCCAACACGGGACTCGAACCCGCAACCTCGCTGTCTAGAAACTAGCACGCTAACCACTATACCGTTTGGTCGGCATACAATTAAAGGAATAAATACTTCTACTCATCACTCTAATAATCATAGACAACAAGCGCCAGAAAATCGTCAGGCAAATAGCTATAAAAAACGACATAAGAAAGAAACAAAAGACAAAATTAATAGAAAAAAAAAATGCTCATTGTAATATAAAAGTATAAGCGGCATATGTGCTTTTTTTTTTTTTTTTTTATCTTGGAATTTACAACTTTCCCCTTATTTTTTTTTTTTTTTTGAATTTTTAAGAGCTGGGGGGGGGGGGGGGTGCAAGTGCACCTCCTGGAAGCGCCCATGTATAGGAGCTTGTTCCGATACAACCTTTCATTTGACAAATAACATATGTATATGGCATTTGTAATTTGCTTTGGGAATCTTGACCATAGACTAATGGATGGAGCTTTTGTTTACGTTTATCACTATTAGTTTAGAAGATAAAACTTCTACAAAAAATAAGAATTAAAAAAAAAAAAAAGAAACTAGAGGCAGAAATAATTTAGTATTCAGTTAGGTTTAAAAAAAAAAAAAAAAAAAAAAAAAAAATTCTTCAGTTAACTTTTAAAATTTTTTCATTTTTTTATAGTCTTACACTTAGTAACAAATGGAAGCTAATAATGTGAAGATTTCTAAAATAAAATATAACAACAACATTAACATTTGAAAAACCAGTCTATTCCCTTAATTTTAAAACATACCATCAGAAATTTGTAAATAATAACAAGAAAAGTAAACAGGGTTCCCACTCAAATCACAGAATGAAAATCAATGACTTTTCAATGACTTTTAAGCATCTAATTAATGTTTTTAAGGACCTTTGAAAATTTGTTTTCAGGCATCATGTCTATATATAAATTTTTAATAAAGTATATTCTACCAAAAAAGTTACAAATTGGTGGATGCGTAATATAAATATGTCGGAAAATTCTGATACGGTGCAGATACGTGGCGCTCAAGTGGGGATAGCAAGTCCGAGTTGTATTTTTATAAATTTTTCAGTTGGCCACACAACATCTGCAAAAATTAAGGACCTCTAAGCATTTTCAAGGACTTTTAAGCACTTTAACCCATTGACGGTCATGCACGTATATATACGTCATAGGATCCCCAGTTTTTCCAACAATACACAACATTTTTAAATTTATAAATAAAATTTAAAATAAAACATTTTTTAGATATTTGTATGAGGATGATAGTCCATAACCTATCTAAAACAAAATAAATAAAAAATAATTAAAAAAAATTATGTATTTGGATAGGAAATATAATTTAAAAATTATTACAGGGAAAACAACTGGGGAATTTTGCCCATTCCCATGACCGTCAGTGGGTTAAAGCATTTTCAAGCACTTCCAAGGCCTAGAAAACCAGTTCGAAAATATTAGGCACTTTTAATGACTTTCAATGACCGTGGGAACCCTGGTAAAAGATTATGAATAGTTTTCAGTAAAATAATTTACATTCTAAGGAATTAAGTAAAATTTTTTTTCACAATTCTTTTGCAAAAAGACCTCAAATTAATATGGACATAAAATAAATTGAATACAGTAAAGAGGATCATTTCCATAGAGGAAATAAGGATCCCTGTATCTTTATTTCAGTATCCGTATACAAAATATTTGATAAGTGAACATTCATAACAGAATTTTTTTCTGCATATTTTCTAAAATGTTTAGTATATTTAAGTAAATAATAGAATACAAAAATATTAAAGGCATAAAATTGGTATTTAAATTTTAAGCAATATAGTATTAATTATATACCATTCAGTGATTTTTATTAATAAATGAAAAAGCAAAATTAAATATTATTGAAGCATATACTTGGCCACTTTCTTAGCAACTTTCTTAGCGTCACTAGCTTCAACAGTTTCGAGAAGAAAAGACAGCATAAGTCCTAAAAGAAAGTTAATTAAAAGGATAATACAATGTTTTCTTTGTAAAGTGGTACTTGGAAAAGATTTCAATTTTTTTTAAGGGAATCTATGCATTATATGTACATGATAATTCTTGTTAGCTTTATTTGGTAAAATAATAAAAAAAAAGATGACCAAACACTATTTAAAAATGCTATAAACAGCTTAGCAATAAAAAATTGAAGCCTTAAAGTATGAATTTATCTATCCATCTATTAGAAAAATGGTATTCTTTAATTAGAAGGACTTGCAAGTTGGTGAATTTATCACAATGCCTGAACGTTTACACGACGCTAAAATGTATCATCAACTTAAATGTATATGGTTTAGCAACCTTAAAACGATTTCTTATAGGAATTATAAATGATTGGAAGGTAGTTAGTTATCATGAGGTATTGCTGCAATTTAAAGGTTTTCATCCGGCACAACCCGTTGAACAGGAGAGAACAAAAGAAAAAAAATAATTTACAAATGTAATATATAAAAATGTGGAGGATCAAGGAGGTGTTTTGAAATTAAAAATAAAGGGTGACATTTAAAAATTACCATTTAGAGTGAAGTATAATATGAGTTTTAAATTATTTATTTCAACTGAATATTAATCCATAACTATTAATAAATTTCTTTAGAACGAAATCCAATTATCAATACTGAAACATCAAGAATTGAACAAAAGCCTTAGCAGCCTTTCACCCTCTCTGTAGGTGATTTGCATCCTTCAGTAAATAATCCTGCAAGGATTAATGTTTTATATAGTAACAAAAGTATTCAGCTGATATTTTAGCTTCCAATAAATTCATCAAAAATATATAAATCCTCATAGAAACACAAAACTAAACTAAAGGTAACAAAAACTGAGAGGTATCAGAAGTACATCTGTACCATCCTACTTAGTACATGAAGATTTTTTTTAATTTAACCTAAGTTACTTACAAAATGTTTTATACCTTGAAAAAAAAAGTTACTCACCGAAAAGAATGAGAAAACATAATGATTTCTTATTTTTTTCTTTCATCATTGATGTTTTGAGTATCTAAAATTATAATTAAGGAGCAAGAAATAGTTGAACCGATACTTTTAATGTGCAAGATGTATCAATGATCCTTTTTTGACACAACAAATCATTTAATGGTTTATTCGTTAAATTGATTGTTTCAAATTTTATATTTGTGTGATATTTATAGAGATTTAAACTTAAATCAAGATAAATATTTTTGATTCCAGATCAAATTTCTAAACTCATTTCATAATCAAAATACGATGAAAAATACAGACTATTTCTTTACTTTTGGTTCTAATATTAGAATATTTATTGTTGCCAGCTCATGCGAAAAGAAAATATTGAAAAATGTTTCTTAAAACCAATGGTCACTGACAAAAAGAAAAAAAAAAAAAAAAAAATCTTTGAAAACAAATTTCAAATTTGTGTAGTTAATTTTCTTTAAGATAATAACGAATGTATATAACGTGAAAAACAATTATTTACAAAACGTTCATTAACGTTCCATTTTTTTAACTGGACCCGTGTAATATTGCTGTCAACCAGATGACAAACGTAAACAACTCTGTTCTGCCTTAGAGCTATAGTGGATTCTGAATTTTTCTTAACTGACATTTATTCACCTAAGTTTTGTTACATAAATTGTAAGTTCTGTTTAAAAATCTATATCCGCGTGATTGTACTTACAAAATGTAAGTTTTTTTTTCCAGATAAATTGGTGTAACTATAATTCTTTTATTCACCATTCTTTTTAATACATTCATTCTTCGTTCTTTTCAAATGTTTATATTTTGAGAACATTAATCCCTGGGAAAGCGCTGGATAAAATTCACGCCTTTCATGGAAAATTTTTACAAGTCTTAAAAAATTATTGATTTTCTGATATGTTAGATTAAGTTCTGATTTCGTGTCGACAAGATGATTTTATTCCTGTTGACGGAATTCAGTTTCGTGTTTCTAAATTTTTTTTCGGTTACTTTCATAAATTGCTCACGCAGAACATGCAAGTGTCGTAGATTTGTGTTATGGCATACCTACTACTACAAAGTTTACAACTACGTAATTATTCGATAGGATGGAGAAATGTACCTTGACTGGATTGACCTAAAAGACAACATGTCGTTTGGGAGGGGATACATGAAGAAGTCTAGTGCTTACTAGAAATAACTCAATATCAATGATGATCTGTGGTATGAAAAATCAACCGAGTTTAAAAAAATATCTTCAGAAAATATTACTCAGTTAATAGTCGAAGAATTTTTCAGATCAATGATTCCTTGTTTGGTGAAAAACTATTCAGGTTAAAAATGCCAAAGTGGAAACTTATGAACGTTTGTGTGTTGTTTTTATTTTATCATAGTTTTTCTTGTATTAAGATTACAATATACGTACGTAAGCCACATTGTGATTTGCAATGTACTTATCTAAGCATATGGGCAGCTTATCAGTTTTAATGTTTTCTATTTATCTTTTCAATTCTTAATTGATAAACTGAGTACATTTCCCACAAAAACTAAAGATTTTTTTTACAATATTTGTTTACATCTAAACTGAATAATAAATAGTTTTGTTTTTCTATATATTCATGTTATTCTTCCTCCACTGTTCTTATCTAATATATATTTTTTTATGTTATTTAAAATATCCAAACTTCTTGATCTTGTGAGCTGCACCTGATGATGTTTCAAGTATTTCAAAACTTATTTTTAATAGTTTAAAGTTGTCCTGGCTCCTAGATTGAACAAACAAGGAATTTTATAAGATATTTCTGATACTGATCCAAAGTTGCTGAATGGCAGAGTAATTTATTATCTGGTTTTTTGATTTTTTATTCTCAGCATTTACTAGTTTGCGTAAATTAAGCTATAATTTAGGGTTTATTCTGGCATTTTACACCATTAGGTCTGAAAATATTATATTAAAATACTATTAAATCAAAAGTGGGGCAAATGAAAATATAGAAAATGTGGATCAAAGTTACCCTGAGTGACTGGACTATTCATAATATATTTTGTACGTAAGGCGAAAACTCGAAAATGAATATTAGTACCCAATGCTTTGAAGTTTATTATGTGGTCTGTAGTCTCTGACTAAGTGATTTACAAATTTATTCTTGTTTAGTATCAGTACTAAAAACTGTTTTGTGTTTTAATAAGTATTCAACAAAATTGGGGAAAAAAAAAAAAAACTTTTAAGCTATAAGTGTATAAGAGAAAAGTAGCATATAGGGAATTATATTTTAATACTGTGATAATAATCTATTTTTTTTTTTTTGAAATTGAAAAATGCACAAATTAATGTTTAATTTTCTCTTTAATAAAATTTGGTTAATTTTGTGACAAACAATGCATTTTTACTTTTGCTATAGAAATGTCAAATAACTAGTGATTTTTTAAGTAATTTTTTTTTCTCTAAAAATACCCTTTTTCAAAATGCTTTTTTAATATAGTGTTTACTTTTTTCATTAGATTCAACTATCAAGTATCAGAAGACAACATGAGTGGTCAACAAGTAACTTACTGCTGTGATATGGATAAGTCAGTGCTCATTTCTAATTTTGAAAAAAGAGGATGGACACCAGTTGGTCCTGAGGATGATTGGAATGTGTACTGGTAAGTTAATTTTTTAAAAATTTAAATATTTGTATACATTTATATCACACAAACTAACTAATTATGAATTTATTCATATTTAAATTCATTGTAAAAATTAGGATATTTAAATGTAAGTTCATACTGTTAAAATTTATACTCCATATTGCTTCAGAATTATTCCATTTAAATTATTTTGCGGCAAAAGTAAACACATTTTTGAAAACATCTTGCTAATTCAGTGATATTTCCAAACAAAATGCAGCCTAGTTGTTGAGTTTGGCAACAACTAGTGTATTTATATTTTAACTTTACTATAATTATTCTTTATTTTTAATTAATTGGTAAATTACAAATTAATCTAGCAAACTTTTTTGGAAAAAATTATAAACTGTTCTGAAGATTATCATTGCTCAAATTCAGATATTTGGCTCTTCCAAAAATATGACATATAATTCCTAAGTGGACTACTTGTCTGCTCCATAAAGGTTTCAAACTGCTCTAATTTAAAATTGTTTCATCTGTAAACTTTACTCCAATATCCTTGAAACCAGGCAATATCCTTGCGTAACATAAAGTTAAAGCTGCATACCCTAAAAAGTAATTTCACTTCAACTTTATTTGATTGGTGTTTTTTTATTTAAGGTATTTTTAAAAATTCGTCTTATGTACACACATTTTTACTATTGACCCCATATTGTTTGATTAGTGTTGTGATTTTATTGTGCAAATTACAGGATGATTATTTAACCCTTTGCACTGCAGGCCTTTTTCGCGCGGAGGAATCAGCAACTCGAGACATTTTAGGTTCGGCTGGTGTTTATGGATTTGCTTCATAGAAACTAAACACAGTCATTGGCCTTGCATCGAATTTCCGCATCACACCTAATGGTCCTCTCGTGGTTTGGCATCCAATCGTGCAAAGGGTGGAGTGCAAAGGGTTAATTTGTTCAGGGCACTGTGCTTTTAAATTCCTCCTCCTTTGGTGATTCTTATTATTCTGAGTTAAATTTTCAATTGGTACACTTTGTTAATCTTTTTAATCATAAAGCAGTAGGTTTGTTTTTATAAAACTAAAGGATTGAGTAGAATTGTACAGAGGATATAGTGTGTGTGTGTGTGTTTTTTTAATCAGTTTTTAGAAATGCACCCAGAAATACTTAAGAAAATTGTTTCGCTAGGTCTATACTATTTAATATGTTGCTGCATAATGTACTATAGCTTAAGATATTTCCTAAAATTTAGTTTATTTAAAAAATTATGGTATGTGCATAAAAACAATTTCAATTGTTATAAATCATTTAGGTTTAATTCTGACTGTAAGATATACCATTAATTATATTGTATGGCCTGAGGGTGTTTTAAGAGTTTGCTTCTGATGTATAAAAATTAGTGGATTAATGGTGCACATTTTGCTTGTGTTGTACGTTTCATTTTTATTTCTAATTCATTTTTATTAGTAATTAATAAATAATTAAAAATAAATATGAATAACAGACCTTCAAATGAACATTCCCTTCTATTTATTGGACAATTTCTTGTCATTGATGCTGTTTAATACTGGCTTTCAATTATTTGTCTTTTTATTTCAGGTCTTCTGTATTAACTGTAAGAAATATATTTAGTGTTGAGACTGGATATAGGCTATCTGATAACCAGTAAGTTTTAAGTATTTTAAATATTTTTTTTTGCAATGTTTATTATTTAGCATTGGAGTGCTACTAATTTCTTTTTATTAGTCAGACAAATTTAAAAATATGTATCAAATTAATATTGTCTTAATGTAAATTACATAAAGACACTATTAAATTTAGTTTGTATTTTTGAAGCTAAAAAAAGTATTAATTTTTTTTAAGTATATTTTCGTAAATTTTTGTTAGAAACATTTAACCCAGCTAACAAACTATTTGAACTGTGTCCAAGTATATATAAATCTTGTAAGGTTATCTCTGTGTTTGTGGATAACAGTTATTATTATTTTTTTTTTTTAATATTGTGTGATCAGGGTTCCCACGGTCATTGAAAGTCTTTAAAGTGCTTAATATTTTTTAGCTTGTTTTCAAGACCTTAAAAGTACATGCTTAGAGTTCCCTAAAAGTCCTTAATTTTTGCTGATGTTGTGTGCCCAACGGCAATATTTATAAAAATTCAACTCTAGTTTGCTTATTCTCTCGAGATCGCCACTTATCAGTGCTGCTCCGGAATTTCCTGGTATATTTGTATTGTCAACTTATACGTCATTTTGTTTTTTAGTAGAAGCAATTTACGTGTACTATGCCAGGAAAGTACATATTTAATGTGCTATGGCCAAAGTACAGTGCATATGAAAAATGTATTGCAACATCATCAAAGTCTGTTCATAAAGCAAAATGCAAGTTGTGCGTAAAAGATTTTGATATTAGCGCTAGTTGTGAAGCAGCTGTAAAATCACACATTAAAGAAATGCCTGAAAATAAATTGTCGAAGGTCCTTAAAATATTTTTTAGTTCTGGGAAAAGTCATTGATTTTCATTCTGTGATTTCAGTGGGAACCCTGGTGATCATCATGATTTTTATTGGCATTTGCTAATAAATAACTAGTTCACTAACTAGTTATTAGAGGAATAATATGTAGTTATCATAACTAGTTATTAGGAAATCATGCATATTAGTTAATGTCCTGAACATAATGCTTGAAATTTACAGATTATGAGAAAGTATTTGGTGGTTTAATTAGTGTAATGTTATTTAAATTTCATACACTTTTAGTAAATACTAATTTTTATGCCCTTTTCCCTTTTGATTTTTTTGTTGTTTGTTTTTCTGTTTGAAGTATCAAATAAAAGTTGTTGTAAACAAATTGTACTCATAAAATAATTTATGCAGTTTCTAATAATGAATAAAAACCATTTCTCCTGATTTCCATAGTTAACATTTAATAATCTAACCATTAATGTCACATTTTAGTGATTGAACAGCTCATTAACCCGCGAGAGTTCACGCTGGTGTGTTGCTATGGGAATATATATTACGATAGGGTCTATTGGACCCAGGCGCGTGTTAAACTAGTATTACATCTTTGGTATACAAGTACTTTTTACAATTAAGTAGTTTTTTGCAAATAAAGCAATGATTTGTGCTTTGTAACTATTCTTATATTAGCATTTCTTAATTTTTTTTATAAATTGTAATAAAAATACAATTTAAATAAGTGCTTTTTAATATTCATTTTTTGGTATCTGTCTTTTCAGAATAATTAATCACTATCCTAATCATTATGAATTGACACGAAAAGATTTAATGGTACGCAATATTAAGAGGTACCGTCGTGAATTGGAGCGAGAAAATAGTCCTTTGTCAGAAAAAGATGAGAACGGGAAATATGTTCACTTAGGTAAGTTATTATGCATTACTTTTATCAAAAGAAAAATAAATGAACTCTTAATACAGTCATTTTGCAAGATGTATACTTGATTGTATACTTATAAAATGAAGAAGTTTTCACTAGGGATGGTCACTTTTAGAAAATTATTCTTTCTTTTGATTAAATTTGTATCCCTAAATATTTTTCACATTGTAATTGTTTCAGCAATGGGCATTACAACAAGAATTGATTACATAAGCTCCTATAGCATTTATTATTTTGCAAATTGAAGTTATCTGATATTGCCTTTTATTAAGTTAAATTTACTTCTGATTTGTTATTGTTTTGATTTATAGGGCTATTTTGGGAACAAAAGTTTGAGTAATTGTCATTAATACTGTGTGTTTCTTACATTGTTGAACAAGATGTTATCATTCGACATTACTTCCAATTTATTGAATTAAAATTATGTTTAGAATACTTGACTTTGAAGATTAATTAATTATTTTATTTTTCAGATTTTATACCTGTCACATTTATTTTACCGGCAGATTATAATATGTTTGTGGAAGAATTCCGTAAAAATCCATCTAGCACCTGGATTATGAAACCATGTGGGAAATGTAAATTTAACTGTTTTCTTTTTTATGTGCATAGCATTCAATTAACAGTTTTTATTGTAATGTTAGGCTGAACCTGTCATATCATATTGTATTGTTTGATTCTTAGTAGAAGTTAACTTGTGTATCGCAAGTAATTTAAGAAATTTATCTTCCATATATGCTAGTTTTTTATTTAAGTAATCTTTTTTTTATCTATATTTAATCTATATGATGTAATTTTATTTTTTGATTTTATAAACTTTAATTTTTATTGTATTAGGAAGCATGTTAATAATTTCTTATACTTCTAAAGTACAAACTAAAATAGAAACCCTTGTTTTTATCATTTATATTTTTGTGCAGTGAAATTTTTTGTTTTGTTCAATAAGTATTGAAGCTAGAGTTGTAATATTAAAGTTCAGAAATCAGTTTCATTGTTCATTACTAATGAGTCGCAATGAAATATACCAACTAACGCTTTAAAACAAAGCAAATTAATTTATTGTTATTTATGCATTTTTGTGTTTTGCTTTAATTATTTTAAAAACTGTTTTCCACATCTTGTGGTATGCTAAAATGCTGCATTGTACCTTGCAATGAAATATTTCAAGATGGTCCAGCATAGTAGTTTGATAAAAAGTAATGGGAAATCCAAGAATCTTTATGCAATTAGTAGGTAAAGATAAAGTGTCACATGAATTTACTAAAAAATTATTTACACTTACCTTGGTAAAAAAAAAAAAAAATGTGTGCCGTAGACATTATTTTTAAGCTGATACACATTTTCCCTCTTTACCTTTTGAACAATAACTGATGTTGGCACCAATTAACTTCAAAATTTGAGAAGGTTAACTGCATAGGATCTCTTTAAAAAAAAAAAAAAAAAAAAAAAAAAAAGCAATCCTTCTCGTTTAAAAGTTAAAAGTCGTATTTCATGGTGTTCAAGTCCCTCTGTTTTTTCCCTTTATTCTTAAATTTACATATTTATGTTAAATAGTAATTGAAATTTCTTTGTTACATTTTTATAGCTCAAGGAGTTGGAATTTTTCTTATTAACAAACTATCTCAACTGAAACGTTGGTCTAGAGATAGTACAAGGTAAGCTGATTGGTATTTAATAAATTCCATATTTAGTTGTATTTATATTTTGGTGTAATGTACTATGTTAAAATTTTATTTCTAGTTTTAATCCTGCTGTCGTAAAGGAATACTATGTTATTTCTCGATACATTGACAAACCCTTATTAATTGGAGGACGAAAGTTTGATCTGCGTATATATGTGTTAGTGACTTCCTTTAGACCCTTGAAGGCATACATGTATGTATTTCTTTATTTCAAAGTATGTAAATATACATACGTAGATACATTTAAAGTGTAACTTTAAATTAATACAATAATATTTAATTTTAGCATTTGTATCTATTTTTTTAAATACTTTCATGAATTGAAGATTTCAAATAAATTGATGTAAACTTTACAATAACTTTAATGCTTTGGAAAAAACTTTTTTATATAATATTTTTTTTCTAGATACCGTCTTGGATTCTGTCGGTTCTGTCATGTAAAGTATTCTGGTAACATAAAAGAGTTGGACAATATGTTTGTGCATTTGACTAATGTGTCCATTCAGAAACAAGCTGTGAGTATTATATTTATTTATCTCTTTTAATGTAAATTTACTCACGGTTTCATGATATTTAAAAAGAGATCAGTGATTTGACACCTACTGTATAGTTTACTGTAATGATAAAGTTAAGATTCAAATTGAGCTAAATGCCTTTAGTCACAAGGTTGTCAGAGAACTTTTGTTGAGGTTTCTTTTTAATAGTTGTTGAGTAGTAATATTGAGATAATTTTCTTTGTGAGATAACGATTTTATCTTCTGTGATGATTTAAACCTTTGTGCTTTTTTATAGTGTTTGAATAAAATTATACACCTTTTAAATTTCTATAAATACCAAATAATGTGCGTTCCTGTACTTTTTATTTCAATATATTTGGATTCATAAATTTTAAATGTATGCGAGATTAACTAATTGCTATATTCATTTACTTGTGTTGTCTTCAAACCTGAATTAGTACTAGTATTCCAATTCTTTTATTCATATTAAATTACGACTAAAATAGTTATTGCATAACCATTAATATTGTAGATTGTAGACTATGTCTGATAGATTTAATTATAGGATGAATATAACAGTGTTCATGGTGGAAAATGGACTATTTCAAACCTGCAATTGTACTTAGAAGGAACAAGAGGAAAAGAGGTGCATATTTTGAATAATATTTGTCAGTTTGTTTGTAATTATTTTACGATATGATGAAATTATAGTTAGTAACTTGTTGCCTTTGTCTTGTAGCTCGTTAAAATTTTACCTAGTGTTGTAATTTTGATTGAAAATTATCATAGTGCTGAGTGTTAATGCATATTACATTTTTTGGTCTCTAAGTTTTCCATTGGTGCAGTTTAGAAGTTCAAATGTTGACCTTATTGTGTTTAAGGCCTTTAAAAAAAAAAAAAAAAATATTATTGTAAAGTTAAAAATAAACCAATTGTAAGACAGAATTGTCGTTGTAAAAAGAATTTAGTATTTAAAATTTTATTTCATTAATATATATATATAAAAATTGCTTCTTTGAATACATATAGAGTCGAAGATAGTTAAAATGAAACTTTTTTTTTTATATATAAATAATATGTTTTAATTTTTGTTATGTTTTAATTTAATATTTTTTTTTCAGGTTACAGACACTCTATTTGAGAACATTCGATGGTTGATTCAGCATTCTTTAAAATCAGTTGCAGTTAGTATTAGTAATCCTAGTTACAATTCAGAATAAAAAATATTCAATATTCATTCAATACTATCGAATAGCTTATAAATTTAATTTTAGAACTTGTATTTTGTGTTAATTCAATATTGAATTTTTTTTTTCATGCTGTTAGAGTGTAATGGTAAGCGATCGCCACTGCTTTGAATGTTACGGGTAAGTGAGATAAATAGATTTATGTTTTGATTATTAATTGTAAATTGTATGCTTGCATCCAACTTTTGTCTAAGAATTTTTTTATTTACTATCATTATTTTTCACCATAACAGAGTATTAAGTGTTTCTTTTTAGTTAGTATTTTAATTGTTTAACATTAAACTAATCTTATTTAGTCAAATAAAACTCTTGAATTTAAATTTGAATTTTATGTTTGTAAAAGGAAATTGAAAATTTGGGTTCTATTTTTTAACTAAAATAGTAAAAAAATCAGTTATAATTTATTATAAAAATGTGATATAAATTAAATTGAGAAAGGCCTATTCTGATTTCTCTCATTTGACTTATAATTCATATTGTATGTCCTAGGTATGACATAATCATAAGTGACGATTTAAAACCTTGGTTGATAGAAGTGAATGCTTCACCCTCATTGACAGCAACTACTGCAAATGACCGTGTCATGAAGCAGAAGCTAATCGAGGATATTTTTAATATTTGTTTGGAAAATGGAGAATACCCAAGGTAAGTATTAGATGTTAAAGTTTTCCAAATTTTCCATGTTTATTTAATTTCATAATGACTATGTATAATTGTACATTCATTATACAAAATAATAAAAGAAATTGGGCACTGTTAAACACTTGCAATAAACAACTGTTAATAAATAGTTTTCACGCAGTGCCACTTTGCTCTTTTCTGCATTTTTTAATCAAGTTAAGTGTGCCTAAAAATTTTTTTACTTCTAAAAACTTATAATTTTTTTGACTAATTAGTCATTGGTATGTATTATTTTTATTATTATTATTTTTTTTAATTTCAGCTTTCTGTACTTTTAAAAATGGCTGGTTGGATGGTTTTTCAATTGTTTATTTAGATATTATGTTAAAAAAAATACTCTATGAGATTCACATGTGGTATGTTTAAAATCTGATGTTAATTAGATACTATTATTTTGGTACCAAGCATAATGAAATTTTACAACATTTACATAAATAAATACTTACATTACATAAATAAAAAGTTTTGTGTTTTTCACAACATTATTTCTAAATACAATTTTGCAAAACTGTACCAGTTTATGCCATAGGATTACCCTATAATGTAATATGAAAGATAAACCAAAATATTATTTAATTTTTATATAATATTTAACATTCATGTATAAATGTATATTGTTAATTTTAATTGTATATTGTTATATTCAACTGATTTATTCTTTACAAAAAGTTTAAAAAATCCAAAATTTTTTAATTCTAAAATTCAAATTATTGAAACTTAGGTGTTGAGATTTTTTATTATTATCTTTTTGTTATTTCTATATCATAAAATTGCCTTTAGATTATTCAGTGACATTTGAAAGACTATACTGTCATTTTATTAACACTAATACAAAAATGTCAATGAATTACAGGCACAAGAACCAACTAGGTTGGTTTATTTGAACTCCTCTTATAATTCCTCTTTGAAAATATAGCTGTTTCTTATAACTATTTCGTCTACAATATATGATCATCTGGTCTACAGATTGTTCAATTTATCAATCCTTCTATTGTAAAAGAAGTGTTTTCTATTCTCTAAATTAAAATGCAATGATTGGCATCAAATGTCTTTAAATTTGTATGCATAACCGCTTATTCTGCATCCTGTATTCAGGTGCTCAACTATGGGGAGGGTTTTTGGAGTCATAATTACTCCTCCTCTAGAATCCAAAACATTCTCTAAATTAAGATGCTATGATTGGCATCGTTATGTTATGATTTGAATAATATGTTTGATTGAAATTGTTGTTATGTTTGAATAATAAACACTTTGAAATTGCAAATAATTTCAGAATAATACGTTTTTAAACGACCATTATTCAGATTAAGTTTGCCATATCACACTAAAGTAGCTATTACGCCCAAGAACTTGGAAATAAATAACGGATTTTTAAATCTCTTAACATCAAAAGTCATTAAGCATTATTTTTGGTCTACTTAAGTTCAATATAAAGTGTTGTTTAAAAGAAATGTAAAAATATGGAGGTTTCAATGTTGTTATAATTTGTTGATATAATTAATAAGGTGTCAGTGCTATATGCCCTTGTATTCAAGCACCATAAATGTATAATAAAATCAGCCTGATATCGGCAATCTATAGGGAATACTTGTAAATAATTAAACTATTATTAGTATTTTAAAACTTCATATTTTAATGTGTAGATTTGACAAACTTGTTGTGTTTCTTAATTTTTGTTGCTTCTGTTTTAGTGCAAAATGGAATAAAACTCCAGATAAATCTTCTCTGGGAAATTTCGATATTTTGTAAGTATCAAAATTTACATTTTCTTCTAAGGGTGATAAACAATCTTTAAATTTTAAAGTTAAAGTAATGGATTATAAAAGTAAAATTGCATTTTATTAGTATTGATATAATAAATTCTTTTAGTTATTATTACAAAAGAATATGTATTTAATATTAAAATTGAAGCCCAAATTCCTTTAAAAATTCACTTCTAAATAATTAGCTTCAAAATGTGTCTCCATATTTTTTATTACTATATTTAATTAGTTTTGATATTTCCATTTTATTTTGCATTATCTCCTGCTCAATTTCTCAAAATCGAAAGTAGATATAAAATTCTTTTGGAGTTTAGAAAAGACTGTGTGCATAAATCAAACAAGTTTGAGGTCATACTTACAAAAGAATGAACTGATTGTGTGGTTAAAATTGATCTTCACAAATTTGATTGCTATTTCTTTATTTCATGCCGATTTGATCCTGTAAAAGGCATAAAATCTGACAATCAGTGTACTTGTATAATAGTTTTGAACTTTTTAAAATTTAAACTTTTGACTCTTAATTTATAAGTATGACTTGTTTTGTCTTTTAGGGTAGATGAAGAAACTACTGCTCCAGAAGCAGTTACAGAAAAAGAAAATGTCAAAGCAAAAGGAGAGTACAGTCGAACTGGTGCAAGGGCAAAAGATAAACAAACTCCACGTTGGAGATAGTGATATTTTAAAACTCTAAAGTGTATTGGAATTTGATATAATTGTTTATTTTATTCCATTATATAATGCATTTTTCACTGCCAGATTTTATTATAACTAGTCAAAGTTTGTTTATTGATATTATTTATCAACTAGCAAGATTTTTGTTTGAGATTTAAATAATTAGTATTGAAATGGCACTGAGCATATATTTTGCTCAATATTTATATGAATATATATATAAATATTTTGTTTCTAAAACTTAGATATTTATATTTTTACTAGGGGACTTCGCCCCCTGCTCGCTAACGCTCGCCAACCCCCAAACACCTCGCTGCGCTCGGATTGAGCGGCTTTGCCGCTCGAATTTGTGGTTAAAACATCTTGCTGCGCTCGAATAGGTTTGCCAGCCATAAAAAATGTAACCAAATTTTTATAAATTTAATGTAAGGCCTAATAGAGAAAACACCCAAATTGCAAGTTTCATAATAGAAAGTTAAATATACTATCCGCCAACATTCTGACTTAAAACTTCATTAGTTATGCCCTTACATTGAAGTCCCAATATCTTTTATTTATTCTGATAAGTCGCCCCGTTAGAGAACGACGTCCAACGCGAGGCATTTTCTGGATAGAAATACTTCAAAATAATAATTACTCTAATACAAAAATGCTTCAGAAAAACAGAAAAAATCAACTTTGGAACGAAGAGTTTAAAAAGAGCTTTAAAATTAGCAACGGTTGGTTGGTTGGTTGAACCCCCGAGCAGTGGGTTTGTTTACTTAAGGATGTTGCCATTCTTATATTCAAAATCATTGAGGCTTTGTAGTAGCTTAATGATGAAAAATATTGAAATTTAACTAATTAATAAAGTGTTAATAAATTATTTTGGCACGTTTTGGCAAATCTACAGCTTATTTCCTTTAAAATGACACCTTGATCATTGAAATTGGTTGAGTAGTTCAGGCGGACGGACTAACCCCAAAAAACGTATTGCCTATTAAATATATAGATTTTGACAAGGTAGTTTATTGTCATATTCTTTGTAGCCTGAAATTTTTGATGATTTAAGTTAAGTGATTAAGTAAACTATCTAAAACTACTTTAATTTCAAATTATTTAATTGATTGAAATGGTAATCTTTACTTCATTAATACAATCATTTTCAAACATTTTGTATAGTCATTTTATTAATACAATCCTCATATTACACGCCTCAAAACATTCCTTTTTAATTTTTGAAATGAACTCTTTATCATCTTGAATTATATTTACATTTCTTTTGTTGAGAATAAAAAGATGTTCCTGACTGATATACATGAATAAATATTCTTTTGGTAATAATTGACATAATTTAAACAAGGAGTGATGAAATTAAATGTGGTGATATTTTTATTTAATATCTACCACTAACATTGAGTTTGGATGTTTTATTTATGAAATTTTATGTGTCTTCAATTTGATGTCTTTTGTTCTGCAAAAGATAAGTCTGTGATATATTTGAATTATTTGTGCACACTGGCATGTTTTCTCTTGACTCTGTTTTTCATTAGTTAAACAATTCTTTTCAGTTATTATTTTTTTAAAGTTTTTAAATCTTCTATCTTGAAGTAATAGGACTTTTTAAATGTTTTTAAGCATGATACTTCTTATGTTTTTTTTGTCTAAAAAGGGGGTGTTTTTGTTGTTTTGTTAACAAATGAGTCAGTTTGTTCACAAATAGTGTAGTTGGAAAAAAATGTATTAATATCTCTTTCCAGGAAAGAAATATGAGATCTATTAATAAATAAATTGGTACAAGTTCTAGTTAAAAAATAAACCACTAGCTGTCATTTAAAGTAGATTTGTAATTCAGTTTCTATGTTATTAGAATTTTAAACTGCCTTTCCTGTAAATTTATAAGTTTGTCATGCCACTTGTGAGCCACAGTATCCCAAATATCTGCTGCATTTAATTTTATGTGGATTTTGCTTTTTATGTTTTTCATTTAACTGAAATTTCATATTGTGCATGTTTCTGTTTTGGTAAAGGGTTTAGTTTTGTAGATTGGATATTTTTATTTTACTGTTTATTATTATTATTGTTTTAATGCTTGCAGCTTTTTATTGGATTTTTTTAATTTAAATTTTTCGTTCATCTAATTCTGTATCATATTCACTTAATTCTATTTATGGTGGAATATTCAGAAGGTGGATTAATTTCTTTTTAAGAAAGGTATTTAGAAACAGCAAAAAACTACCATATTCACACAGAGAAGTAATTAAAAAAAAATTAGATTTTTTTTTTGCTATTACATTTAATTAACTGTGATTGCAATATAGTCAAAGTTATTATAAATAATTTATGAGGTTTCAAAAGATTTATTATAAAAACAAATGTTGAGTAATTAAAAGAAAGGTTGTTTGACTTTTATAAAGGCTCTTTGGGTTTACCTTTTGTAAAGAGCAGATTGAAACGCCATTCAAACTATTGTCACTTTTCTTACCACGCTGGAGGGAAATTAATATGGCCAAATTAATTAACAAAGTGGAAGCTACAAACTTGTAGATAAGATTTTGACGTTTCACTTGTTTAGAATGAAGTAATTGGAATTTTGTGTGTGTTTATATTAGGTATAGGGTTTCCGCACTTATGGAAAGTCAGGAAATGTCATGGAAAGTCATGAATTTGGACATTGGGTTAATTTTGTCATGGAAATGTCATGATTTTGAACAAAAAAATGGCCATAAGTCATGGAAATACAGTGAATTTCATGGATTTCTAAACATTTTAAGTAAAATCACGTAACTGTGACGTCATAAATGCCATGATCCCTATTCAGCTCATCAAAAATTCATTTATGTTTTTATTTACATTTTGACGGAAACAACGGTCCCAGTTAAAAACCGTGGTCAATGAAAACATTTCTAAACTCCAAATTTGTGACATCATGTGTAAGTAAGGTTTCATAGGTGGAAATAAAATCAGAATATATAGGAACACAATTGAACAGTTTTGATAAGCTTGTGTTTGCATTTGGAGGGGGAAAAAAAAAACAAAAACATTTCCGTCTTCTTTCTTCTGTTTTGCATTGTTGATATCAAAGCGTTTGATTTTTGATGATATAATTTATTATTTTTGACTTATTCTTTCTTCAAATATTTCTTTATTATTAAAGATTGATTAGCTTTTTTGCCACTGAAATACCAAAGAATGGAAAATTATTTTTTCCTTTTTGTTCTGATTTGGAAGTTACCGAAACAAAGATTTTTTACTTAATTTAAAATAAAACTTTATAAAAAAATTGATTTACTTACTATGTCCGTATTAATAAAATTCATATAGGTTATTATTATTATTATTTTTTGTGATTTTATTTCTTGAGTCATGGAAAATTATTCGCTTCAATCTTGGTAAGTCATGGATTTGTGACATTTTATTTTGGCTGAAACCCTGTAGGTATTTATAGTTAGGTTATACTTTTCTGTATTTATTCATCATTACATGTATGTTTAATAAGTTTAGTTATATTATTTGGAAATCAGATGAATCTTTTATAATAACTTTGAATAAACTGGTTAACATTTTGCTCAATTTTTCTTTATTGTTGTTAAAAACATTCATTATTAAATTAATACATCTGTTATTTGCTCTGCTACCACCATTGACTATGTGTGGTGTGGTTTCATTGATATTGTTTAATATTTACTAACTTTATTGCACTACACAAACTTAGATAATTTATATTTATCTTGTTACATGAAAATATTTGAAAAATAGTATTTAAATTGATATTTATATAAATTATATTACTTGTTGATTTTATTGTTTGACATTTATTTGAGATATGTTGCAAACAGTTTTTATTGAAGTTATTTTAATGCATAATAAACGATTTTCTACACCAGTTTTCTAAAAACTTTTAGTATTTTGAATTTCTAATTAATATGGAATTCTGTATCTGTTTCTCAAAATTAATGTATCATAAGTGCATTTAAAATCAAATTTTGGAAAAATTTAATTGTAAGGTTAAGATAAACAGTATAGCAAAGTTCTTAGATTTTAAAAGATCTGATAGCCCGATGAAAACCTTATGATAAGTGATGTGTCACTGCTGGATTTTCAATTTGATCTCTGCTTTTTTTTATTGCTTACTCAAATACAGGTACAGCAGAAGAATATATTGATAATTTTGTATCAATAATTTAGACTTAATAAGCTCTTTCTTTGTTTAATATCACACTGACATTTACATATCTATCTTAGGTAAAATGATGCTTGGTGCACTGATAAAATTTTTAACTTTTTCCAACACTACTGTGCTGTACATTTAGTTTGCTTTTTGGAATTGTTGTCTAAATTGACAGGAAAATACAATTGCATATATAACACAATTTTATATTTTCAAATTAAAGCATATTACTTTGTGACCTCATAATTTTAAGTACTATTCAAAGTTTTTGCTATGTAAATGCAATCTATTTCTTTGTATACAGTTTTTTAGAAAGTGAAATATTTAGGTTGTATTTTATAGTCTTAAATGTGATTAATTTCTGTGAAAACCACTTTGGAGTGTTTTTATTTTGCAATATTTTACAAGTATTTCAATTGGATTTTCCTTCTTATTGAATTCATTTAAAAAATATCTGTGATATATTTTTTAGCTATTATATTTTGCAAAACTTTCTTTTAACCATAGCAATAAATAATGTTCATGGCATTTTTTTTTGTAAGTTGCATTATTTCCTATATTATACAGAATTTGATAAATTACTGTCATACAATTGCTTCAGTAATTTTTCTTTATGACTTTCAATTACCCATATGTATATACATAGGCTAATGAAAGTGTAGCATTCGGTCAAAAAATGTTTTTCAATTTTTTTTGCATTTCTCTAGGTTTTGGAACATCCTGATTTCAAAACAGTGACTGTCTGTGTGTATGTGTGTGTGTACATGGTCAACATAACTTTCGAACAAATTGATCTACGCTGTTTAAATTTGGTGCGCGGGTTGGGGGTTGCACAAGGACCTACTATTAAGGTTTTCGTCAAAATCGTGCATAAGGTAACTGCCACTTAAAAAATCATGTTTTTCAGTAATTGCTAAAAATCGGCTCTTACGATTTTGTTCTAAATCGCTGTATTAATGCCTCTTAAGGTGTTATAAACTTCCTCACCTCCGAAACTCCCATAAAAATGCATTAATGGCTTAAAAAGTTGAAAAACTAATGCCTTTAACACAGAGTTCTCTTTCCTTGAGCATATCTTATCAACGATAATATTTTTTCTCTCCTCAGTTTCACTTACAAAAAAGGATAATATAAGAATTATCGAAAAGTATATCACCATAATCATCATTTTAGCGGAAGGTGTGTGTGTGTTTAAAAAAAAAAAAAAAAAAAAAAAAAAAAATTATATATATATATATATATGACCCCATACAAAAATTATCGAAAAAAATATCACCAAACTGGCCATTTTTGCTAAATGAATGATGAAAATATAAAAAAAAAAAAAAAAAAAAAAACGGTAAATGACACAAATCCACGCCATTATTAAAGAGTAATTGAATGTTGTGCTATGTTCCACACCCCTAGTTTGAATTATTATCTTCATAAAAAAATCCACTATATATGAATGAAATTTTATTCTGGAAGAAAATGATTATTTTCTATTAAAAGAAAATTATTATTTTCTATTAAAAGAAAATTATTATTTTCTATTAAAAGAAAATTATTATTTTTTTATAAAATGTAATCTGATTATCAATGCCATTTCTACAGGCATTGAATTATACACTTTCCTATAGGGAGAGATACCATACATAAAAAAAAAATATGGGGTTATTAACCGTTTTCACATTTTCACTCATTTGAATAAAAATTGTCAGTTTGGCGATATTTTTGACTATAATTTTTACAAGGGCAAAAAAATATAAAAAATCCCTGCTAAGCATGGCGAAATTGACGATGTTATTCAATAGACATTACATTGTCCTTGAGCGTGAAAAAGAAAAAATATCAATCGTTGATGAGCGATGCTCAAGGTCAGTGTGCTCTGTGTTAAAGACACTCGTTTTTCAACTTTTGATGCTTTTGCTGCATTTCTACTTGAATTTCGAAAGTAGAGACGATTGGAACACCTTAAGAGGCATTAAAACATAGCCGTTGTTACAAATAGAGTCGTTTTTCAGCAATTGCTGAAAAACATGATTTTTTCCCCTTCATAATTTCAATCTTATGCGCAGGCGCGATTTTGATGAAAATCTTAATGGTAGGTCCCATTGCCACCATCAACCTGCACACCAAATTTGAACATCGTAGGTCAATTTGATCGGGAGTTATGTTGACTACGTACACACAGATATTTTTTCTAGACCACTTTTTTGAAATCAGGGTGTTCCAAAACGTAGAGAAATGAAAAAAAAAAAAAATTAAAAAAAAAAAAAAAAAAAAAAAAAAAAAAAAATCGAAAAACATTTTTTGACCGAATGCTATACTTTCATTACCCTATGTTTGGTAATTGAAAATAATATGAACATCTTAACCATTTAAAAAAAATCTCTGCTATAGGTTGAAAGACTATATTTCACATCTACAAATTTACATAATGTCCCGATCTCATAATTTATATACGTATTCCTAAATGTATGGAGACCGGTGAATATGAATATCAATAGTCGTTATTATTAATATTACCCTATTTTTTCAACGAAAATACTGATTCTTTTCTTGTATAAAAAAATATGTTTATGATAAGAAACTCTTCCATAAGGTTTTGTGTCTGGCAATGGAAAAACGTTGAAAAAATGGACGTATCAAATGTGCATTTCTGGAAATATAAAGAGAATGTTTGAAAAATTGTAACTAAATTAAGGATTGTTTTTACACATTTGTAACTATAAAAAAAAAAAGAAAAAAAAATCCACAAGAGCAAGACATAAAATGTCCATTTTTAACTACAGTTTTAGATAATTTATAAACACATTAATTTGTGTACGATATTTTCTTTAAATTTAGTTTTTAATAAAAAAAACTTTAGTCTACTGTAAAAGTGATGGTGAACGGGAAATGTCGTTAAATTGAAAATGTTTTCCATTTGGATAGCCTTTGTAAATGAAATAAAATGTAAATGAAAATACAATAAAAATTAAAGAAAGATACTCATATAGAGAACAAAATGTTAAACTGTTATTGAAATATCAAAAATATTTGTCTTTGATGTGTTACAATATATATATTTCTCTGTACTTCCCCATTTTGTAACCGCAATTTGTGACGCATTTAAAAGTCCGTGCAACCATTCTCAGCCGGCGAGTGGGTCGTTTGAAAGTCCCCATTCGTCCATAAAGTATAACACTGAGCAATTCTAGCAAACATTAACTAGCGTTATTAGGAAAATAGGCAATTTCATTGTACTGTTTCCAGGTTTGTGTTATAAGAGACAACCCTATATTGAACAATAAGAACTATACTTATCGACTTGATTTCGATTATGTTATGAAACTAAAATACAGATTTTTTACTTTCAATTACTAATTTGTATACATAGGGTAATGAAAGTATAGCATTCGAGAAAGAAATTTCGATTTTTTCCCCGCATTTCTCCACGTTTTGGAACATTCTAATTTCAAGAAAGTGATCTAGAAAAAATGTCTGTCTGTGGTCAGCATAACTACCGAACAAATTGACCTATGATGTTCACATTTGGTGTTTTTTACACATTTGGTGTTTTTTACACATTTTTTACACATTTTGTGTCACATTAAGGCTTTCGGCAAAATCAAGCATGCGCATAAGGAAGCTGCCATTGAAAAAATCATGTTTTTCAATAATTGCTGAAAAAAGGCTCTAACGATTTTGTTCAAAATTACTATGATAATGCCTCAAAGTGTTCTAAAACATTCCCACCTCCGAAATTCCCGTAAAAATTCTTTAATGGCGTAAAAAGTTGAAAAACTACGAATGTCTTTAACACAGAGTTCTCTTTCCTTGAGCATACCTCATCAACGATCGTTTTTTCTTCTCTCCCTAGTTTCACTTACAAGAAAGGATAAATAATAATATTGGCGTAGTTTATTTTGTTGTTTTTTCTTAAAGACTCATACAAGAATTATAGCCAAACTGGCTAATTTTGCTAAATAATGAATGATGAAAATATAAAAACTGTAAATGACACAAATCCACGTCAGTGTTAAAGTGTAATTGAAAGTTGTGCGATGTTCCACACCCTTAGTAAGTTTGTTTGTGGATTTGTGCCATCTACTGTTTTTATTTCATCTAGTAGGTTTTTTAATGGGTGTCTCTTTTTTAATTGTGGCAACGCAGCCCGATTTTGTTTATTAAACCACGGCTACACTCAATTACGGATACCTCAATAATTTTTTTTTTAACACAGACTGGACGGAATTGTCTGTTGAGCTGACAGTAAAAAGTAACAGCTGAAAAGTGCAAAGGCCAAATCGCGGTACTGCGCGTAACGTTTTTTGGAAAATCAATAAAAAAATTTCATAAGTTTCTGCAATTATTGTGTGGCAAAAAAGTATACATATTGTTGCGTGGATGGGGTTCGAAAGACTTAAAGCCAAAGCAAATCAAAACTTGCAGAAATTTATTCCAATGTAACTCCAGAACTTCTCGTTCTAGTAGACTCAATACAGCTCTTTACGTAACAATAGAGCACAAAACAGCAGTTAAAAACTTAACACACAACTGTTAAAATCGCCGCAAAAGACAATGCAATACAGTTCACTTTCGGAACTCCCTGAATGCTCGCTGAGAGGCAACTAACTCAGTAACTCAACTCACTCGATCACCTCTCTCTCGGTCTTATATAGGGGGGCGAATCTTCGCGAAACTTCTAGAGATAGAAAGTAAGAGAACTTTCTAGATCGTAGTCGAAAAGCCCTATACAAGTACATGGGGACAAAAAATGTCGCCAAATTTGGTGACAAAAATTAGTCGCCAAAACCGTCGCCAACTTGGCTCTATCTCGCCAATTTGGTGAGATTGCCATTAACCATAATGTTAAATGGCCTGCTCCTTGTAAAACTCGTTTTCCAGCATGATCCCTGTAGAACTCGTTTTCAGGCATTAAGAGACGCATTGCAGGAAAGCGAAGTTAAGACGAACTATTGCACTGCCTTATGTGAAATATACATAAATTGATCTTTTTACATAATTAATGCTACGAAATATTTACAAATATACAGAAATTCGTAAAAAATATAAATGAAAGTTAATAATGCAGCAAATATTGCCATGCATATTATATTTCTTAACTTAATTTACTTTAGAAATAGCTGCGACTTGTTTAAAAAAAAAAAAAAAAAAAAAAAAAAAAAAAAAACAGAATTATCCAGCGGTAAAAGGTTACCAGCGGGGATATTCTGTTTGGCTTTGGTTGAATCATTTTTGGCAACTTTATCGATTGCGCCCGCCAAATGGAAAAATACCAAAAAATAGTCTAAAAATTTAGTTTTTTTTTAATAACATTAAAATTTTAAAATAAATTTATATGCTTATTATCCTAAATAAAAGTGATAAATTTAATATTGAATTTTTTTTTTGCTGGTTTATTTTTTAATTAAAATAATTTCTTTCAATTACATAGCTTATATGTTAAAATTAGTTTATTACCCTGAATAATTTCACGAATTTTTTTCTAAAAAGAAGTCTTATAAGTAAGCAAACTTTAACCTAATCTAACGTTTTGTGTTAATGTAAATTTATCGATTGCATGAATCAAGGATTACACCTAAAGTCATTTTCTAAAGAAATAAAAATAATAGTAATAAAAAAAAAAAAAAAAAAAGCCTAAATATTTTCATTTCTAAAAAATCTATTTTATTCTTGAACCTACCAAAATTATATTTTTTTTATACCGATCGACCACTGTTTTAAATAGTGTAGTTGGCATTGGTTAAAAATGGGCATTCAACGCCACCTGCGATTCCGGGTTTTTAAGCGATTTAGGTAGCCTTACTAGGGGGCTCAGCCCCCTGCTCGCTGACGCTCGCCAACCCCCTGGATTGCTATGCAATCCCCTTGGCTCGCTTTGCTCGCCTCAAAGTGAAGCGTCAGCTGCATAATGCCATGAAACTGAAAACGTTTTGTTATTTATGAAGAGAATACTTACCACGTCATTATCCTACTGCTGCCGAGACGCTTTAAGCAGGGACAGTGTGGCAACGTAATAAAAAGTTATTGGAAAACCACAAAAATAAACAATATTGTACATATATTTAAAAAAGATCGGTTATTTCATTGAACAATTAAAATTTACGGGCTGGTTTCGTATGAAGCGCCAAAGTAATTAAAGTTGCTTATCGAAATTTCCTATCGAAGCAATCATATGTTCGCATAATCTTTTTTGTGATTCTTAGAAGATAAAATAAAACAAAGGAAGGCCAATTATCCGGCATTCAATCAACCGGAATTTTTCGAAAATCAAATTTGGCGAGAAAATTAACCCTATTTTGTAAAAAAAAAAATTAAATTTCATATGAGATTTTGAAGTTGATTGGGTGGTTTTAGTCGTTATTTTGATAGTTTTTAATTCGTAATAGTTGAATTTGTACTGATTAGAAATGATTATAGGTTCAGATTTACTGCACAATACCTCTTAGCGACTTTTTGAAAGTTGTCGATTTAGCGCTGAATGCAACCCGGCGACCTCCGGAACATGTTTCAGCAGATAACTTTCTCGAAAAGTCTGGATTATCCGAAATTCTAATCCAAAAGAAATGTACATATCTTGGACCTATTTATTCTTGCATCATCGTAACTATTAAATTAATCTATATATTTAATAGGCAATACGTTTTTTGGGGTTAGTCCGTCCGCCTAAACTGCTCAATCAATTTCAAACCAACAACAAACCCGTTGCTAATTTTAAAGCTTTTTTAAACTCTTCGTTTCAAAGTTGATTTTTTCTGTTTTTCTGAAGCATTTTTGTATTAGAGTAATTATTATTTTGAAGTATTTCTATCCAGAAAATGCCTCGCGTTGGACGTCGCGTCGTCGGGTCTGTTGTTTACATACGTAAGGATGTTGTCATTCATATATTCAAAATCATTGAGGCTTTGTAGTAGCTTAATGATGAAAAATATTGAAATTTAACTAATTAATAAAGTGTTAATAAATTATTTTGGCACGTTTTGGCAAATCTACAGCTTATTTCCTTTAAAATGACACCTTGATCATTGAAATTGGTTGAGCAGTTTAGGCGGACGGACTAACCCCAAAAAACGTATTGCCTATTAAATATATAGATAAGTAAACTTGTGAGAACGTGATCGAGTGTAGCCGTGATTAAACATAGGAACATACAGATAGTCGAGAAGTAGATAATAAAATTAAAATTACCATACTTACCATAGAATAAGGAGTACTACAACTGCAGTAAAGGAGAAAACATTGCATTCAATTTTGCATCATATGACAAAAATACAATTATAACAACAATGGTGTTTAAGAAAGGAAAATACTAGAATAGAATCTAAAATGAGGAAAATTTGTTTATGTAAATTTGAAGCTACTTGACAAGAGAACGCGCACAAAAGTAAAACATTTGAATAAAGCAGAGAAGAAATTCGCTTTGAGCAAAAATATAAATTTTAAGGAATGAAAAGACTGTATTTCTTGAGTATAATTTCTTTCTGTTTCTAAATATTGCTTCGTTCTAAATTTAAGACCATTCCAGCAGATAGTCGTGACAAAATTTTCAGCATATGTATTTTGTGAAAATTTATAGACGTTTTATATAAAGATATTTTTACCTTGAGTCATTTTTATATTTAAATGCATTGAAATTTTTGACACTCTGGTTTGTGATAATAATTCTACAAACATAAACTTCAGAAATTAACCCTTATCCAATGATACATGGTATAGATTTAATTCCTTTTAATATTTTAAATTTTGAGCAAAATTACAGAAGGTTCAATTTTTTACTTTATAACTTGAAAAGAAAATTATTTGTAATGGTGGAAAACCTTCACTGCTGAAACAACCGTTGCAGTTCCGCATCCTTCTCGATAGCGTTTTGCAAGTCCTCATCGGTGATAGCAGAAGCTGTCCCGCTAGAAGAAGATTCCATCTTTGCTTTGGTCGCTGTTTCGATCACTTCTGCAGCAACACATTGCAGTACACCGGCAAGATACACGCTGGTCGAAGGGTCAATTGGTCCCTTGTAGTGATCTTCAAGAACATTGTGGATGGCCTGGATGTCGAGGAATACACCCTTGCTTTTCTTCCCGCTTTTTGATGCAGATCCTTTCTTCGGTGTTTTGCTGGATTTGGCCATTAGGAATTTGAATTTTTTGAAAAGTTGCTTTCTTGATGAATGGGTTCGCGAAAATGAATGTCTGTTTTTAAATTGGGAGAACGAGATTGCATTTCTATTTGTGATTTCTGATTAAATCAAGTTTAAATTATCGTGATTAGTCATTGCCAATTTTATGTAATGATAAATTATCTTTTTTGTCGCATTATTCAAAAGTTTGTTTAATCAATGGTGAAGAAATTCTAGACATTAAATTTCCTTGGCTTTGGTACCGTATGAGGAAATTTTGCCGCAGTATTCCAATACTTTAAAGAGGTCATGAGTAGGTTTGGGCGATGTATCGATACATCGTCTAAAACCGGTGTGAAATCAACATCGTCAAACCGGTGTCACTATTTTCCCTAAACCGATACATCACGATCTTTTTTGACGAGAGCTCGATACACTCATTGCCTAGCACTTCAAGGACGAAGAACCGATGATGCCACGATTCATGCGTGGTGTTTCTAAAATACTATAGAAACGTATTGAAACCGTCGACATCGCGCCGTTTGAGACACGATACTTCACCACATCGCAGTAATCCTCCCTGCATATGCGCGGTGTATCCAAAACTGTATAGAAACGTAGTGTAATAGCTACACAGCGCTGTTTGAGACAATTTTCATTTGTTTTTGCTGTATCGGCATCGTGGTAATCGTATCCGGTATGTGCCATGTTTCCATGATTGAATAGAAACAAAACGCCACAGATTGCATCGCGCACTTAATCACTTATTACATGTTGCATTCGCTTTTGCATCCCCTGGCTTTTGAAATTTAAAATAAAGTTGGAAAAAAGTGCACATTTCAAGGGATAAAAAGCACGTATGACATGTTGAAATTATAATTCAATTTTACGATGGAATTTTTTTTTTTTTTTAAGGTCTCGCGTTTATTTCCTATTTTATTTTTACAGCTGAGTAATAAATTTACGAGGTGGTTTACAGGCACTAGTTAGTCTAGTAATATTGGAGATTCCATGAAAGAAGTATTCCTTTTATTGTTTGAATTTTTTTTTTGTTCTCTCAACTCTTGAAAAACGTTTGATTTGTATTTAATTTGTCATCAGATATAAGACCTTGATATTCTATTTTTGGAATTTAATTGAGTATTTCCTAAACTTTTTGTGTTTCATTTTTGATTTATTTTTTCTCTAACTTGGAAGAAATAAAATATTACATTTTTGTATTTTTAAATCTTTTACATTAACTTCAGGATTTTTTTTATCTAACATTTTTACCCTTTGAGAGCTTTGCTTTATTTATTAACTCAAGGGGATTGCGGTATTCTTGCGTGGTAATTTCTGTGTAGTTCTTACCCAGTTAAGATAATCAGGTTGTTTATTACTATGATGGTTTGTTATTTTTGCCAAAGTCAGTATGAACTAGCGCATGGACGGATCATCGTTATTTCTCTAGTTTGATTGCTTAAATACTTATAAACGATTTTTTCCCCATTTACGTTGAAGGATTTTCTCTTCTGACTCGTAAGTAAATAAATGTTTTATAATTTTTTTTTTTCAGTTTGTACGATTTGAATAAAGTTTATTTCCATAAGATTAATTACTCAATCCAACATTGCTTCTTAAAAATTCTGAAATGCAGATTTTTTTGGCACAAAATAAAGATCACTGGAATTTTAAATGTTATGCATTTTATTTTTATTGTATATAGTAAGTAATAAAATATTCATTATAAAGTATGTTTTTGATTTAATAATTAAGAATATCCAATAACTAAAGAAACATGTGCACCGCCAGGAAGTGCACTTGTCCTCTCCCCCCCCCCTCTCCCTTCTCCTCTCCTTCCGTGGATAACAACAAAGTAAAATTTCATTAAGATAGAGAAATTGAAAAATCCGGATTAAAAAAAATAAATAACCGGGTTATACCCCTTGGGTGCTTTGTGTATCCCTCTGAAAGTAATTCGGTCGCTGCTCATGTTATTTGAAATAAACTTCCATACATGAATTCAATAAAATGTTGCAAAGCTAAGTAAGCATAACTTCGGCTACATTGTATGTTATGAAAACGTTGTTTTATAGTATTTTGTAAAAAAAATACAGTTAACATCGTGATGTATCTTGACATCGTGATGTTTGCTTCCCGATATATCGCGATGCAGAAATGTTAACATCGCCCAGCCCTAGTCATGAGTGATGTCTATATATTCACCAAAAATGCAAATTTCATATCGTCTAAAGAAAAACATATTTCTGGTTTATGTAGCACTAGTGGGTACCTCCCCCTGCTCGATGCCGTTTGACCCCCGCTCCCATCATCTCCAACGTTACGGCTTCGCCCCCTTATCTGTTTGGCACAAAAGCATTTAATTACAAATCACATTCTATGAAACATCGCACAGAAACAATGGTTTATTGTAAAATGTGAAGAACAATATAACCCGTAATTTTTTTTTAATATGAATCCTTTTCATGCATTGCTAATTTTTATGTGCAATTGCAATTTCTTGAGCTCAGATCGAGTTTTCAGAGTGTCTGCTCACTAATAACAAAAGATCCATTCCGGACTATTTACTAACTTCTTTTCTTCCAAAAGACTTGATTGAATACATTATCCTCTACAACGAGTCTATTTGGCAAGATTCAGCTGGAAGACGGAAAGTGGGTTAATTAAGCTCCGAAGATTTTGCCTCGTCAATCTTAATAGAGGAAGGTTTCAGTCCTTATATATCGCCAATTAAGCATGTTTGAATTAAGCTTGGTATCTGGATAATAGAAAGTGATTTAAAGCTGAATCATAGCAATGAACCTTTCTACGAGATAAGAATATCGATAAAGAAGAAGGGTCCTCTAGTAACACATACTTATATATGGGTAAAAAAGATGGGTTGTGAAAACAAGTTTTTATTTTTTATTTGTCAATAATTTAATTTAATTTTTTTTAAATTTTTTTTTTAAGGATTTTGTTGTAATTTTTATGCAAAAACTTAATAAAATGAATGCTGGATAGAAAGCTTCCATATGGCAGTTTTTCTTGTAAATTTGCACAATATATGTGAATGCCGGCAATTGCTACTGAAAAATCCTTTGGAGATCGTACATTTTATATTTGGTCACAATACTAGTAAAATCCTCTAATAACAACATTACAAATACAATAGATTTTTATTCCAAAAAAATTATTGTCCACCAAAAAATTACAAAAGGTGATTACAATACTTATAGAATTTATTCTTCTTGACTTTCCTGAATATGGAATATCAACAGTCAACAGGTTAATCGATGGAAGCAAATGTCGTGATTTTATACTGCGACTTCAATATGTCTTGAAATAACCCACTACATCACTTTCTTTTAAGAGGGAGTGGCATATCTTAGAGTGTAATTTCTGGCTAACCAATCGTGCCTGTCGCGATTCATCAAATACAATATTGCGATGTCTACACGGAGTGGATTCTCTGGGTTGGGGTCTGTCAGAAGAGAGCAGATGGACAGAAGCAGGGTGGGTACTGTCATAGCTGGTGTCCAATTGCTGCCAAGGATGTCCAAGCAGATGTTGCCTTTCAAATCCACGTTGCAGTGGTATACTTTGGTCAGTAAGCGTACCTTTTGGCGATATAATAAGCTCTGTTAAAACAGGATACTTAAAATATAAAACACGCAAAATTTAATGATAATCAATGTTCTTTGCTTGTAAATTTTCAGTGGAACGGCTCATGAAATTTATGCCAAAGAAACATCTTTACGTGTTATGATAATAAAGATTCTCAAATATAAATACAAAATGTTGCGTGGATACATGGAGTAGTATTAGTGAGCACCATCCACTTTCGAAATTACACAATGCAAGGAGTTGGTCTTTCTTTTTCCTAACATGAGATTATAGTTTTGAGCTCCGTCGGTAGACTTCATTCACATTCCACATTTAGAATGGATTTTAATTACTGTATAGTATCTAATACATGGAATCGTGCCACGAGCATCGCATACGTGGTTGATGGTATTCGGATAGGAAGATTGTTTTGCCTACTTGCTGTCCATATCTTTTAATCAATTATCCATAACCATAATATGATAAGGCATGCAATAAATATCCATAAATATGATTAAAAAACACATAAATCATCATGATAGATTTGCAAGGAAGTAGCCAGGGTGTCTATTACTATGTAAAATAGGAAAATATCGGGGAATTAACAATCCTGGAAATACATAGGAATTAAAATGAAATTTTGAAATAAATTTTTGTAATTTGTTAAAGAACTTATTAGTATCCTCATTCTTTAATTATGAAATAACAAAAAACATTCCACAAAAGCAGAAAATCAAATTTTCTGTCAGGAATTTTAATATTTCAAGAATATTTAGCACCAAATTACTTTTTTGGGTAAAAAAATTCTTTAAATTTAGTTTTTATGGTGTATATTTGTATTACTATAAGAGTATACGTGTAACTTTGAACTGTCAAAGAAGTTCTAGTTTTTTTCTCTGGCCACTCTTGAAGGGTACAGCGAAAATATCTAGTTTAAATATTTTTTGAAGAGTTCGGTGCGATCTAGCCCTCCCCCAAAAAAGTGAAAAATTCCAACTTAAATCTAAACTGTCACGATTAACAACGTGCTTAAGTTCAAACTTTGTAATGTACAGACTTGGTAGAAAAACTACACTTCTACAAAACGCTAACAAACATGCGTATTACGCAATACTGTATCTCACGATTTTACCTTGGGTGGCTCGAAAGGATAACCTGCAGTGAATTTCATACTGAGTTCGAAATCTCCGCCATCGTATGGAGACTCCGGAGGACCCACAATGGCGGCTTTCCACTCATAGATGTCGTCATCTTTTAGGCTTGCACTGCACAGTGGAGGAGGACGCTTAGCCATTTCCACCAGTTCTTTCTTCAGCCTCGTGACACTTTTGGATTCAACTGAAACTTTTTTTACTGTCTTACGGTTTCCTGTTGTTCGTGCCATCTTCGGGATGCTAAAAATCGAAGCTTTAATAAGTATAGGGGGGGGCTATCACTGCTCTCTATCTACAACTTCTGGATGACTTAGTATAAGCGGTTTCTGCTCTGCTAGAGGATCTGTCCCTCATCTGCTAGAGGATCTGTCCCTCATCTATGCTATGTAATAGGTTGCCCATGGCAACAAGCATTTTCTTGCTAGTTTGGGGAGGGAGGAAGTTGCTAATGTAGATCTTTTTGATGATTGTTAAGCCTTTTTCGGCTTCAAATCAATTAACAAGCTTGTATTATTCAGAAGTTTTAGTTAAAGATCAGTGGTGTTCATAAATCAGTTTAAGTGCACCTGCTTAAAGAAGTCGACAACCGTGCTCTTTTAAGCATATCTGAAGAGATAGCTGAACTGAAAAATCTCAATTGAGTTTTTGGGACAGATGAAAATGTGAGATAGTTTTTGGGACAGATGAAAATGTGAGATTTAAAGGACTAAAACATAACTTTGCAAACAAAGGAAGGTTGAGAATAAAGTTTTGAAAAAAGAAAAAAAAAAAAAAATCCAACGAAATTTCGATATTTGTCATGTAATGGACAATTCCCGCATTTTTTTTTATTTTTTTTATTCAATTCTAAATGTTTCGAAACTGCCATAAGCACAAAAATTTCAAAGTTACCTTGCTAGACGTTGGCGAGAAAACGATTCATTCAGCTGGCATAGAATGTAACGTCGCAAACATCTTGGCTTGAAATGCAGCAGCGGAAACAGCCAACCTGTACGGAATGTGGCAATGGTCTACCAACGCCAATTATTTCAACGCCAACTATTTCAACGCCGACTATTTGGCAGAAACCTCACGATAACCATAGAAACTGTAGAAACCCTTGTCGTCAAGGGTTTTGCTGAGTGTTTTGATCGGACTGGTTTTGGCTCGATTTTGAGGCAATTTCTTTTCTTAATATTTAAATAACTAATTCTTTTAAAGAACTTTTGGTTTAATATTTGGAATCAGAAATAAATTCTTCATAAATATAAACTAAATTCACTCGTTTTTAAAAATTGCGAGAATTGTCCATTGGAGAAATTGTTTAAAAATATTTGAATTACTTTCATTCCCTACATTAATGTAGGGAAAAGCTTATTTAAAGGCTTTGTTCGTACGGTTGTCAGTCCCTCCGTTTTATATCAGAAGGAACCCAGACACAACAAGAAATACTACCGAAACGTCAATGAAAGATAATATCGACACGAGATCCTTTACCCAAATCAATCGGAAGAATTGACGACCGGAAGTGTCAGGCTTTTTGTTATCATATAGTGATAACCTTTACATGGGATTTCAGTCACTAAATGTCGCCGACTTATATGTGATTGCTATCTGGATCTGCAGAACCGCAAAAGAAACGAATGTAGAAATTCTTGGTACTCTTTCTTTAGAGGGGTACCAGTTGTCGCAGTTGTCGAGAAGCCTACATGTGTGCTCGTTTGAATGACATCAAAATGTATCGCCAAGCTTAAATGTTTACGGTTTGTTAAAGGGTTGCTATAACAACTCTATAATGTTTTGTTATAGGAATTATAAATGTTTGGAAGGTTGTTATTTTGGATAAGTTATCGTTGTAATTTGGCGGTTCTTATCTGGTACCTGTCTAATGGAAGAGTATCTAATATATATATATATATATATATATATATATATATATATATATATATATATATATATATATATATATATATATATATATATATATATATATATATACTCTTACTACAGACTCTACTTGGCTCTGAGCTGGTACACTTAAGTACAATCACCTTGAATAAGCAAAATATAGATACCCGTGCTGCGCTACGAAATTTTACAATGTGCCTTTTTGCAATCAAAAGACATTCATGTATTCTACACTTCAGACGTTTCCTTCCATTTCGATTTCGACAATTTGTATTATAAAAATAGGAACTTTCCTTTGTTGAAATATGAGAATATATTGGAAATGAGACATTTGAATATCCCTCGTTTAAAACGTTTAACCCCTTTGGTTCTTTTTAATAATTTTAACTAATAACTAATTTTTAATAACTAATTTTTTCTATATTTGCCCTTCTTAACATTTGCACCAAATATCAAAATTGTGACAACACTGGAAATGGGTCATTCGGATATCCCTCGTTTGAAACGTTTAACCCCTTTTCCACCCTCTAAAAAGGGTTAGTCGTGATAGTTTACTTTTTCTATGTTTGAATTTGTTGTCATTTGCACCAATTTTCAATGTTGTGACGAAAAGGGAAGTGGAACATTCGAATATCCCTCGTTTGGAACGTTTAACCCCTTTTCCACCACTTAAAGTGGGTTAATCGAAATTGGAATAGCTAAATTTTTCTAAGTTTGTTGACATTTGTACCAGTTTTCAGAATTGTGACCAAATGGGAAGTGGGACATTCGAATATTCCACTTTTGGAACGTTTAACCCCTTTTCGACTTCTTAAAATGGGTTAATCGAGATCGGAATAGCTTACTTTTTCTATGTTTGTCTTTGTTGTCATTTCCACCAATTTCCAATGTTGTGACCATGTGGGAACTGGGGCATTCTAATATTCCTAATTTGGAACTCTTAACCCCTTTTCCACCCTTTAAAATAGGTTCATCGGGATTGGAATAGCTTAATTTTTCTGCGTTTGTTGACATTTGTACCAGTTTTCAGAATTGTGACCAAATGGGAAGTGGGACATTCGAATATTCCTCGTTTTGGAACGTTTAACCCCTTTTCCACTCCTTAAAGTGGGTTAATCGAGATAAAAATAGCTTACTTTTTCTATGTTTGTCTTTTTTGTCATTTCCACCAATTTTCAATGTTGTGACTATGTGTGAAGTGGAACATTCGAATATCCCTCATTCGGAACGTTTAACCACTTTTCCACCCTTTAAAGTAGGTTAATCGAGATCGGAATAGCTTACTTTTTGAATGTTTACCATTGTTGATATTTGTATCAATTTTCAGAGTTGTGACCATATGGGAAGTGGGACATTCGAATATTCCTCGTTTGGAACGTTTAACCCCTTTTCGACCCCTTAAAGTGGGTTAATCGAGATCGGTATAGCTGACTTTTTCTGTTTTTACAATTGTTGACATTTGTATCAATTTTCAGAGTGGTGACCATATGGGAAGTGGAACATTCGATTATCCCTCGTTTGGAACGTTTAACCCCTTTTTTACTCCTTTAAGTGGGTTAATCGAAATCGGAATAGCTTACTTTTTCTATAGTTGTCTTTGTTGTCATTTGCACCAATTTTCAGAGTTATGACCATATGGGAAGTGGGACATTCGAATATCCCTCGTTTGGAACGTTTAACCCCTTTTCGACCCCTTAAAATGGGTTAATTCAGATCGGAATAGCTTACTTTTTCTATGTTTACTATTGTTAATATTTCTACCAGTTTTCAGAGTTGTGACCAAATGGGAAGTGAGATATGCGAATGTCCCTCGTTTGGAATGTTTAACCCCTTTTCGACCCCTTAAAGTGGGTTAATCGAGATCGGAATAGCTTACTTTTTCTATTTTTACCATTGTTGATATTTGTGCCAATTTTTTAAGTTGTGACTATGTGGGAAGTGGGAGAATTAGTGATGAGTGAGTCAGTGAGGGCTTTGCCTTATATATAGAGAGATTATTATTTACATACTGTAAAAATAACATAGAATCCCTATTTTTTTCCTGAAATTTCTCAATGGATAAAACTGTATTTTGACAGAGTATGTCTAAATGAACCCAAAGGAATTTATATTTATTACAGAACGCGGTACCATCGACAATTGTTGATAATTTCTAAATGTTGTATAGTTTAGAAAAAATACCATAATAAAAATTTATCCTATATTAAAATATATTATTTTATATTATATTTTATTAAAATATTTTGAATTTTAAGTGAATTTTAACCGAATAAATATCGTATTTAGCATTGAGACATTCCATCAATGATCAAATTACTACAAGGTTCTATATTTATTATAATATTCTAGACACAATAGAAAAATAGTCCCGCCAACTATACTATTGGGATATCTTGTCCCAGAAAATTTCCAGGAAACGGGGAATTTTGAAAAACTTTAAACTCTCTATATACTTCTTTTAGTATATCAACATTTAATTAAACTACTTTTCGGTTAACTTTACTGTAAGGTGCCTTTTGACTACTTTTTGAAAGTTGGGAATATGGCGCCATATTTGGCAACCTGTCCCCAATTTGGTTTTCACGCGTGGCGTTTGGATTTGGAAACTCGGCATTTTGACGCCATTTTTGATTTGGCGATATAGCCTTTTGACGTCATTTTCAACTTGGTGACTTTTTTAAAAAGTCACTTCGAGGCACCTTACAATAAATCCCAACCTACCTTTCAAAGTTAAATTTTCATCACACATAAGTCGGGTCGAAAGGGTCAAGTTATGAAGCCTCAAAATTCATTAATCGTTATGATTCCAATGGAAAAGAAAATTCTTTTCGTCTTTCTAGTAAGCACATTTTATAAGCTCAAAGTTTTCGAAGTTTGGATAATTATGCATAAAATGAAAATGTGTCATATGTTTTCCCAATATAAACTTACTTTATTCCTTACTCATCCGATTTAGATAACTTAAAAGTAAAATGTTTTTATAATTTAAATGGAAATCATTTTCAAGTTTTTCAATTTTGAAATAAATAAAAGTAAGCAGCTTGCGGTTTAGTGGTTTAGTACAGAACTATAATTTTTCGTGAATAGACTTTATGCATGAGACTACATTTGGTAAATGCTTGCTCACGGCTTTTCGGATTTGCTTTGAACTGTTGCCAAGGTATTATTCCTCTCAGAAAACTGTTTTTAAAAAGGATTTTATTAGTGGTTAATGATGCTAATTGTTATATTATAACAATGAGAAACTAATGAAATTTATTACTGTTATTTCAAATAATCTTGAAATCTTAAATCCAGGTGATGTATAAACTCATTTTACTTTGGGGGAAAACAAACTTCAGTTCGTCAACAAACCTTTTTCGATTAAAATTCCCCCGTGCACACCGACATCGTGCACTTGTTCGATTCGATTTTGTGCGATACTTTATCAGTAAAACCATATCACGTTTAAAGATTTCTTTCTCGGTATTTAGTACGTTTAAAATAATATCAAACACCATAAGGAAAAAAAAAAGTGATTCATTGATGAAACTTAATAAAAATGTCCCATTTGTCATGGAAATGAATGGTTAAAAGAGTCCATAAAAATATCTAGCAAATAAAGAGGGGAGGGGGAGGATCTGGGGGTTTTATAACTGAAAAATTAATTTTGGAGCAATCTAGTTTTGTTTTTAGAGTATTATTTTTTTAATGTCTGTATGTGTGTATGTATGTATATGGTATGTGCGTCTATGGTCAGCATAACTCCCGAACAAATTGACCAACGATGTTCAAATTTGGTATGCTGGCTGCTGGTGGGCGTGGGACCTACCATATTAATGTTTTCGTCAAAATCGCGCATGCGCATAAGGTAGCTGCCATTGAAAAAACATGTTTTTCAATGATTGCTAAAATACGGCTCCAACGATTTTGATAAAAATCGTTGTGGTAATGCCTCTTAAGGTGTTCTAAACATAAACGTAAAAAGCTGAAAAACGAATGCCTTCAAAACAGGGTCCTCTTTCCTTGAGCATACCTCGCCAACGATCGTCTTTTCTTCTCCCCTCAGTATCACTTATAATAAAGGATAATATAAGGATTATCGAAAAGTACATCGCCAATGTCCTATTTTACCTGTATTAATTCTAGATTTTAGTAACATCGTTTCTGCACAAGGTCCATTTTTCAAATGCTGTTTTTCTACCACGTTTTGCAGAAAAACGTCGATTGTAAGGATTGATTTTTGCAAAAAGAATGTTAGCAATTGTAGCTATATATTAGCGTGTAATGAAAATGTTGTTTGGTTGTATTTTGTAAAAAATATTGTTAACGTCGCGATATATCATGACATCTTAATGTTTGCTTCCCGATATATCGCAAGGTAGAAATGTTAACATCGCACAGGCCTATTACAGAGTGGTACCAGGATGAGTGCTTACTCGCATACTCGCGTAGTGCGAGGTAAAATTAAACGGTAAACCGAGCAGTCCCCACTGTGTGCGTCCCCATAGAGAAGCATGGTTTAATTTTACCTCGCACAATGCGAGTAAGCACCCATTCCGACTCCACTGTGTAAGTCCCCTTAGAACAATAAATTCGTTTGTTGCCATGACGACCGTTTCTTTCTTAACTCAGGTACACTTGCTAATTGGGATGGTGTATGTAATCTATACTTATGTAGTTTTATATATTTCGTTACTATCATTGACACAGCGTATCGTTACTACAAGAATTTTAGTAAAAACTAGGGATGGAACGGATGTGAGTTTTGCCGGATACCGGATTTCGGATATCCGGGGTACCATGTCTACCGGATACGGATATCCGAAACGGATTTCGCCGGATATCCGGCCGGATATTCGGTCTATATACTAAAAACAATAGTTATACGATATGCTATACGAAAAAAATGGTCATGATATGAAGTATTAAGTAAATTATAATTAGTGGTTAGCGCACCGCGCTGCATGCCACAGGTCCATTGTTTGATTCGCGGACTGGGCAAGGTTGACTTAGCTGTTTATACCTGAAAGAAATAAACTGAGGAGGACCATGCATGCTTGGGAACTAAACACTGGGGTTCGGCGTCAGAATGACCATCTGACTGAAACATCTGCTATGTGACACACAAATGCCACAGTCGAGAAAGCTGAGCTGGGCCCAGCAGGCCTTAGTCCACACGGGCTGTCACGCACTGAGTTTATTTTTTTTATTTAAACTTTAGTTGATGAGTGAAAGAGATCATATAGTTCTGGCAGGGCTTTATCACGAAAATAATTTCTACTTGGAAGCGGATAACGAGGAGCTAGGTATTTTATTAACTGACCAAAGCCTTCTCTATTCACAATGGAGAATGGTTCAGCATCAAGAGCCATTAACTCACCTAAAATTATATTAAATTTTTTTTTTACAATGTTGAAGTGCAAAATATAGCTACTTTCAATTTACTTCATGCATTGTTTATAATTGATAAATGATTACAAAATTATACCGGAGGCATTTGTTAATAACAAAAGATTTATTTTAAATATTTTATGAAATTGAAGTATATATTTTTTTGCAATGCACCTAAAACATTACGGATTTAAAGAAATCTCGTAGAAAACTTAAATTGGATCTATCGGAATATTCCGTCTTTAAATATAAACTTAAAAAATTTCGAACCCAAAATTCATCAACTTTATGTTATACCATATTTAAAATATATATTTAATATAAACAAACAAAATTAGTACTTACATATTTTTGCGGTTAAGGCTTTTGTTTTAGGATCATCTAAACTCCACAATTTTGGTACAAATAATTTCGATTCCAATGTTGTCTGCGTGCATTTCTTGTTTTGATGAATTGTTTTTTCTTGTTCATCAATATTTGATGCATTTAGTGAGTCTTTTAAGCTTCGGTGAATTTCCTTATGCACACTCATTAAATGGTTCCATAAGGGTTTTGTGGAAAAGGATTTTGTGCTTTTGACGCGCACATTTTTTAAACGATTCTGTGGAGCAAGTAACACATAGGGCTTTGCTTTCGTCATTTCCATTAATTTTAAAATACTTCCAAATGGGTGATTTTAAATGAGCCATTATTAAAAATTATAAATTGGATTGTAATTGGAGAAAAATAAAATTCAATGCATTCTAGAGAGCTAAATATAATTCCACATTGTGGCGCTGCTTTAAAGACCTAAAAATTACAATACTTCATTTTACGTCTGAAAAAATATACCAGCTTTCAACTTCTGCCAATGAAAAATCAGAAATTAGACCATACCATTCACAGCATAAAGGGGTAGGGTATTATCGTCGATAGAACAAAAAAAAAGCATTGAGGATTGCGCATTGGCTATTTATTGCTTTTTACTCGCTAGCAAATGTCGGAAAAAAAGGAGGAAGTGATAATAACTAAAACTCTTAAGAAGTCACTTATGTTATGGAAAAAAGTACTATTTATTAGTATTTCGGTTCGAGTTTTACGGAGAAGCATTCAAATATAACATCTGGAATTAATCAGATCATAAACTTGGAATGAAAAGAACATATTGCAAAACACGTATGAAGGATGTGTATGGAAAAAGATTGGAGGAATGGTTTATGCTTATCAATTCGGCGTCAATAATACGGCGCCTCTTTCTGTTTTTGTTTTGTAACTTGACTGCAATTTATGTCCAAGAAAAAAAAATTAGAAAAAAAAAGTGTAGGATGCGGTGTTCCCTTTGTCCGAAAAAGATCATTATTTTTTTCAAAAAATTATTTCTTGTGGATACCTGGTGGTCGGATATACAGCCGGATATCCGAATGAAATTATCGGATGTCCGGTATTTCAAATCGGATATCCGACGGGGTTTCGGATATTGAAAAATCAGCCGGATATGCCGGATATCGGATATTTGCCGGATATCCGTTCCATCCCTAGTAAAAACTTATACTTTTCAGCCATAGGGAGATTAGAAAATGGCATTACAAATATGGAGAAGTATAGACTGAATAACAATTCCATGTGATAGGCTTATACTAACCGATTTCAATGTTAGATCCTCATCAAGCATTGGGAAAAGTTCCTTCCACAAATTTCCGATATTATGGCATGGGTAATTCTCTGGATGACCACGGGACATTTTTGGTTCTTTGTTTTCTACTTGTACACATATTAGAATTTCATAATCATGATGAATATTGTAGTTTTTTTTTCATATAGTGTTAGGTGGTGGTAAAATTATATGGAAAATAATTATTTTAACTAGGTCAATTATACATTTATAACTATTGATGCAAGGGACATCCATCGAGCATATCTTACTCACCTTGAACAAAACTACCATTGCAAAATGCATCGATATCACTCAAAATAAATAGACGTTGTAAAAATCCTGTCAAGTACAATAATCAGGTAGAAAACCCATCGCTTACGTGGTATTAGAAGAAAGAAAAATTACCAATAAAATTTAATTTTAACAATAAGTTCAAACAATTAAAAGAATGATGCATTTTTCAGCATTTCCAAACAACTTTAACTTAAATATATCAAAGTTTTAGAGTGCCTTCATCTTTGGGAGGATCTGAATGCATGCGGAAAGTTTCATAGTAATTCATCAAGGCGCTTTAACATAGAAACGAAGACAAACTAACAACATTTCCACGATTGCCAAAAATTCAACTGAGGTTCACTTTACGATTTAGTTTAGGCAGACGATGTTTTAATGTTTAGTAATATTTAATTTGACATAAAACATTTCATATATTTGATTAAAATATTTTCTAAATTAGTTTTGTTCCCAGAACTTTTTCTATTTTATTTGCTTATTTGATTCAGATTGCATTTGTATGAACTTAAAAGGAAATCAGTTCAATGTTTCTTATTAAATTCCTTTGTTCAAGAAAACAGTGCAATTTACAATAATTCTAGAAGTAATATTAAAAATAAAATCACTTTTCCTTGAATCTGCTTTAATTAAACGTAAATATTTTTCTAGATTTTCGATTGCTATAATTTAAGTAATAAACAAGGATAATAATTTTAATTAAAATATGTTCTGAAACGATGGAAAAAGTACAACGGGGAAGTAACAGTAACGGGAAAAAAAAAAAAAAAAAGGGAAAGAAACGTTTTTGAGGTTTACTCTTTAATTTAGGTTTATCTTAAAAGTAATAATTAAAGAAAATAATTGGTTTCTTCGAAAAAAGTTGTTTTCTTTGTTTTCTCTGAAGCCTAAAAAGATTACTACGAAATCTAATATCAAATAATTAAGAGTAAAAAGTGTTGCTCAATCAATAACTGTTATGCTGTTATTTAATTACAACTTAAACATAATCATAATACCTTTTGAAAGGCATACATGGATGTGACGAGTAATAAAACATTTAATCCTTTTTTTATTGTTGTGTTTATTTAATATAAAGTTTTCATTTTATTAAGAACTTGCTGAATACCCGAAATTTTAACATGTGCAATATTTTAGCTAGCTTCCAAACGAGGAATATTCGAATGTCCCACTTCCGACATGGCCACAATTTTGAAAATTGGTACAAATACCGACAATGGTAAACATAGAAATAGCATGCTATTCCGATCTCGATTAACCCACTTTAAGGGATCGAAAAGGGGTTAAACGTTCCAAACGAGGGATATTCGAATGTCCTACTTCCCATTTCATCACAACTCTGAAAACTGGTGCAAGTATCAACAAAGAAAAACGTAGAAAAAGTAAGCTATTCCGATCTCTGTTAACCTTCTTTAAGGGGTGGGAAATGGGTTAAACGTTCCAAACGAAGGATATTCGAATGTCTTACTTCCCATTTCGTCACAACTCTAAAAATTGGTGCGAATATCAGTAAAGATAAACGTAGAAAAAGTAAGCTATTCCTTCCTCTATTAACCCATTTTAAGAGGTGGAAAAGGGGTTAAACGTTCCAAACGAGGAATATTCGAATGTACCACTTCCCATATGGTCACAACTCTAAAAATTGATAAAAATATCAACAATGGTAAACATAGAAAAAGCATGCTATTCCGATCTCGATTAACCCACTTTAAGGTGTGGAAAAGGGGTTAAATGTTCCAAACGAGAGATATTCGAATGTCTTACTTCCCATTTCGTCACAACCCTGAAAATTGATATGAATGTCAATAAAGATAAACATAGAAAAAGTAAGCCATTCCGATCTCGATTAACCAACTTTAAGGGGTCGAAAAGGGGTTAAATGTTCCAAATGAGGGATATTCGAATGTTCCTCTTCCAATGTAGTCATAACTCTGATATTTGGTGTAAATGTTAAAGTGGCAAATGTAAAAAAAAAGAAAAAAAAAAAAAAAAAAAAAAAAAAAAAGAACTAGTTATTCCAGTATCGATTAACGAATTTGTAAGGGATAAAAGTCGACGCAATATTGAAACTATACGAGGATTATCTATATGTCTCAATTCCAATACAGCTACTACTTTGAAATTTAGAACTAAGAGCAAACATAAACACAATAAACTATTGCAATCTTGATTACGTAATTAAAAAGGGTCCGAAGGGAGTTAAACGTTATAAACGAGGGATATTCAAATATCTCTTTCCAATATACTATTCACAATTATAAATTTTGTTAAAAATGTCAACAAAGAAAAGTTCCTATTTTGATAAATCAATTTGTCGGGATCGAAATGGGAGCAAAAGTCTGAAGTGTAGAATACATGAATGTCTTTTGATCGCTAAAATGCTAATGGTAAAATTTCGTAGCCAGGCACGGGTATTTAGCTAGTCTACATATATTTTAGAGTCAAAATGTACAATTTTTTTTTTTTTTTAAATTTTAAATAGAGAATTAGAACATAAAACAAGGTTGTCAGAATATTGAAATTGAAGAATAATCATATAAAAGCAAAGTTTGAAAATTAATCTTGGTTAAATTATGATTTATTTTACGAAATACAAAGGTAAAACATATGTACTAATGAAAATATGCAAAATACTTACAAAACATTTACTATAAATTAAGTTTAGTATGAAAAATTTCGAAACAAGGCTCGAGGCAAAGTCCTACCTCGCAATCTTTGCAGCAAATTAAAGTTTCTTTGCGAATTATTATTCACTTTCAGTTTTTTCTTCTTCTAGTAACTGTTAATCAAGATTTGAATAAACAATTAAACATCCCAGAAAAGCCAAAATGAAACCATGAACGGGGAAAGAGCAGGTTGCACAGTTAAATAGACGGCAAAAATGTATCCCCGAGGAAATCTCAGGAGGCGCCGCGAGAGGGTTAAAATGTGATTTAAATAGCTTATATGCATGACCTCTTGTCCTGTTCCCCGTACTGAACTCTTAAATCTTGAAATCCCCCTATTTTTTAAACAACTGAATCAAATTTCTTCTAGACCTATTTATCTTCCAATGAATACATATTAAGGGTCCTTAACCTACAACTATAATTCAATGCCGAGTTTCCCTGTACCATTTTCGTTGCTCTCCGTTGAATCTTTTCCATCAAATCAATATCATTCTTGAGATGAGGCGATCAGAATTGCACTGCATACACTAGATGTGGCCTAATCAGTCTATTCTAGATGTGGCCTAACGATAAAGTTGTAAAATAATATCTCTAGACAGATGAGATAGTCTTTCTGATGAATCCTGACGTGCAATTCGCTTTTTTACATGCTATCTCATAATTATCCCCAAACTTAAAAGTTCCATTGACACCTTTAGATTTATTAATAACTTCACCCTAAGAACTTATTCACCTATCCAAAAATACTTCAATAAAACTGAATTTTAATCGAAGTAAATTGAGATTATTATGGATATCTGTTTAACAAATATTAATAATTTATTTTACTGAAGAAATTAAAACTAAGTTTCAAAAGCAATTGAGGACTAGAAATGAAAACGACCTAAATACCAAAAAAAAAATCGAAAATCTTTTTTCACGGAAAATTGTTCTAAAAAAAAGCTAAACAAAATGAAGAAGGCCCAAAGTGGGAACTCCAGTGGTAACAATTAAAATTCAATCTGATACTTAATCATAGCCTAAAAAACCAGATGCGAGTGTTTTTCATTTTTCGGCTCTCCTGAAATTTTTTCTTTTTTGGACTTAGGCAAGGCCGTCACTTAGGTCGTTTTTCATTTTTAGTCTTCAATTGTCGAACTCTTTGAATCATAAAATACTTTCGAATGAACCTATATTTCATTGCCATTCTCAACAGCAATTGAAAACAAGCACACGCTTCACGCAAGCGTTGTTGGAAATATTTTTTTGCAAAATTATACTTAAAAATTAAAAAAAAAAAAAAAAAAAAAAAAAAATTCGACATAAAACCCTTTTCGGAAAGAACGTCTGATGTTCGTCTGAAAAATTTTAATGCACCAGGGTAGTGTGGGTTGCTATAGATTTGGTTCTTAAAAAAGTAGGTTATAGTGTTTAAAAGTTTGGGAATCCTGCACTAGAGAATATAGAATCCTATACGTTAAGGGCCGACCAAATGGTATAGTGGTTAGCGTGCTAGCCTCTAGACCGGGAGGTTGCGGGTTCGAGTCCCGTGTTAGGCATGGGTGTTTGTAAATGTATGTTGGCTTGTCTAATGACGAATGTTTCGGCGCATTATTGCCCTCGTGTTGCTGATGGTGCCAGATAATCTGAAAACAACCAACCTATATTTTAAGGATGAGCTATCAACATAAGGTTACGAACAGGACGGGTCAAGGACGCAACCCAACGGCGTCTGAAAATTAGTAATAAAATGGAGGAAAATTATAATATAATCCATAAAAACGCAGGTTTTTAATATGAATTCTTTGTATGAATTGTTTTATATTCAATTGCATATGTTATTGAGCTCAGATCGAGTTTTCATGTTTGACCTCTATGAAAAAACAACAACATTAATTTAGAACAATTTACAAACTTCTTTTTTACCTCCAAAACTTGATTGACTGCATTGTTATCCACAACGATTCTATCTGCCAAGTTTCAGCTCAAGCTCGATTGGGTGATGGCAAGTGGTCTAATTATCCCTCCGAAGATTTTGTCTTGTCAACCTTAATAGGTTGGTTGGTTGTTTTCAGATTATCTGACACCGTCAGCAACACGAGGGCTATAATGCGCCGAAACATTCGTCATTTGACAAGACAACATACATTTACCAACACCCATGCCTTACTCGGGACTCGAACCCGCAACTTCGCGGTCTAGAAGCTAGTACGCTAACCACAATACCGTTTAGTCGGCTCCACCTTAATAGGAGAAGGTTTCAGTCATAAAATATCACCAAATTGTGTATTTTTTAATTAAGCTGAGTATCTGTATAATAGAGTGTAATTAAAGACTGAAGAGTCTGACATAAGGAAACAGAAACGTATGTAAAATCGGTATTTTAGTGCCTCACTCAAATTTTGACAAAAAGCAATGTCATCGACAACGAGGGCATTTGCCAAATTTGAAAGTTTTAGCTCGATTGGTTGACGGTAATGGAGATTATTGGTATTAGAAAACGAAACTAGTAGCATGTATGAAAGTCGTCTTTTAGTGAGAGTGATAAAACTTTATATAATTCATTCTTATCGACAGCGAATCTATCTGTAAAATTTCAGCGTGATTGGATGAAGCAAGTGGGATTATTAGTATTACGAAGAGATAATTGAAGCGTTTGTAAAAGCGACCTTTTATTGATAAAGGACAGCCCCTAAAACTTGATAAAATGCATTGTCATCATCATCAAATCAATCTGCCAAATTTCAGCTCGACTGGATGGAGACAAGTGCGTTTATTAGTCATCCGAAGCAACAATAGTAGCGTGTGTAAAAAAGTTATGTTAGTGACAGTAACAGACCCAAAACTTGATAAAATGCATTGTAATTAACGTTAAATCTATCAGTCAAGTTTCATGTTGATTGGATGACGACAAATGGTTTAATAAGCTCTTCGCAGATTTGCACACCACACACACAGAATTAACTAAAAGGATTCATAAAAATCACAGAAAAAAAAAAGAAATATAATCTATTTTATAAATTATTAATTTGTACTGATAATTAATTCATAACTAATACTTAATTTTCTAGCAGGAATTCCAATTGTTAATTTTGAAAAATTAAGAAAAAAAAAAAAAAAAAAAAAAAAAAAACTTAGCTGCTTTGCAGACTACTGTAAATAATCCTGCTAGTGCCCATGTATTCTCATTTAAGAAAACAAACTATTCATAAAAATCAGAATGATTCAACATCTTAGACTATATGGGTAGGAAATTCGATACTAAGGGGAATAAATAGGAAAAACTAAGCAATCCAATTATTGCACTTGTTGCACCGAACGTTCTACTTTTAGAATTTACTAATGCACCCCATGCTCGGATTCGACCACGTGCGGCGCTGCCACCGAGCTTTGAGGTGAAAGCGCGGTTCCGAAAAACGCTCACATTATCGTCGGAAAGAGGTGAAGGAAAATCGTTGCGTTTGAGTGGCAACAAAGCATTACTCAACTCTTGTGGGAAAAAGATATTGAATGATTTTAACCAAAGTGTAATTTTTTTAGTCTTGTTTGACTATTGCGATTTTTCACTTCGAGGCCAGACTTATGAACTTAATTCAAAGAATTAGTTCTTTTCGAATTTTATTTATAATAGCTTGTTTTGTGATCGAAAATTGAGTTCTTCCAGAACTATTATTATTCACTAGTTTTCTGAACAACAAGCATTTGAACTTTTGTTTGGTTTTTAACTTCACAGCAGATACGAATAGAAACTTTTGGATACCTAAAATCGTTTGGTATTTTGTTGCGTGGCGTTACGCATTGGGTGAGGATTATTTTGTGCATATTCTTCTGCTATAATTCTTCCATCGTGGCTAGCACAACAGTATTCATCGAGAGATCTGCTCCTGGAAGTGAGGAGCCAAAAAAAGGGCAAGATCCCGCAAATTCTGGAACGTCGTCTGCACACGGGACACCGGAGCACAGTCCCGCAAGTCGCTGCAGTTTCGGCAGGTAAGTGGACAACTTTAAAATCTAATTTTTTTTCCGTATGCAATACGCAACTGAAACTTGCTATCGATATTAAGAACAGTTTAATGAATCTTACAAGACTGAATGGCGCATCGTTTTGGAAAATATTCAATTTTTTTCTTCCCCAGAGTAGCGTTTCATAACACCAGGTTTAGGGACTACCTTATTAAAAAAGTATTTTAATGCGAATTACAGACATCAACTGATCATTAAAGTTTTGTCTTTTTTTTATCATTGATATAGTTGCGTTTCTTAAATATTTTGAATAAATTAATGATCATGATTGCACAACCGTTAACGAAGTAATATTTATTCTTCAATTTTTTTGCGCTTGGATATACTTTTTTTGGGTTCTTTAGTTTGTCTAAACCTTTTTGGACACTGAACTCAATAACAGTAACGTTTCTTACGGATTTCGGGTTTGGTTTTGTGTAAATATAGACACGATTAACGAAGTTGGGAAACTTAAAATTATGTGTTCTGTAAACTAGAAGAACATTGTGTAGGTCTTTAATACACACCAACGTTTCCCAATCTATGGGTTGCGATCTAAAGGTGGGTCGCAAGTAAATTTTTGCTGAGTCATAAGATCGGGAGAAGACTACGAATGAGGGACTAAGAAGCTGAGGGGTCTAAGTGACTTTTCTTAACTTTTGAGAAAATACACTTTAAAATTTCTTATTTATATTAAATTCTATGAAAATTATTTTATTGACACCAGAATGCAACACTTATCAGTGGTTTCACTTGGATCTTTTTGCAGCTAAACTTTTGTATATTTCTAATTTCAAATGCATTGCTAATCTCCATTCCTTAAAAAAATCACTTCGAACGAACCATTTCAAATGTTTACAATCAAATTTAATGTGAACGTTTTTAATAGCATAATTACTAAGATCTCGAAATATTACATTACTGAAAAAATAAAAAACTACCAAGAGAAAAATTTGGTTGAGCATCCCTTCCAAGAAAATATTGCTATTGGTATATCGTCGAAAGCTTATGAAAAACTTATCGACCTACCCGAAAATTCACTAATAAAACTGAATTTTACACGAAGTACATGACACTATTATCCAGCAAACTTCACTAATTATTTCTACTGACTCTCCGATTTACATCTTCATACCTTCATACAGTTGGGCTTTCGACAATGGTAAAAATTAAAACCAAGTATCGAAACAAACTTCAAACGTCTAACTCTTTGAGTCTGAAAATACCTTGATTTGGCATAGATTTCATATCTATTAGCAATACCAATAGAAAAAAAGTAAAATTCTTTTCTAAAAATACTAAAAACTTTAGAAACAGATACACATATAATATTATTGACAAATATGAATATTGTGGTTGGTTGTTTTCAGATTATCTGGCGCCGTCAGCAACACGAGGGCTATACTGCGCCGGAACATTCGTCATTAGACAAGCCAACATACATTTACAAGCACCCATGCCTAACACGGGACTCGAACCCTCAACCTCGCGGTCTAGAAGCTAGCATGCTAACCACTACACCGTTTGGTCGGCATGAATATTATGAAGTCGGAACTAAATCAATACATTTATAAAACATTTTTGCAACTTGTAAAAGTTTTTAGCAGCAGGAAAAATCCAATAAAAATCATTGGATAAGATGCCTTATTAAATATCAATTATTAGTAGATGTTTATTCAGTAAATAAAACCGTTTCATAAATTTTACAATGGAGAAATAAAATAGTTTGGCAGAAAGGATACATAAACGCTATTAAATAATTGTAACTTACAATTATTTAAACTCACTTCCTTTTACTTTCAATAGAACTTTTTTTTTGCCAACTTTTTTCTAATCACAAGAAGTTAGTTTTATAACACATTTCTATAAGAAAACTAATCTAAAACAAAGTTATTTCTCGGATTTTCAAAATCTTTGCTCAAAATGTTTTAATACGGTGAAAGAATTACGAATAACTTCTAAACTTTATTGCCTAGAAATGTTTGATTTCTTTAAACTTAGACTATAACAAGCAGTTAAATAATGGCTATTTAAAATTTTATGATACATTGTTTTAGAAACACAAATATTTCAATTTTTAAAATAACTTCAAAAGTGTTTTCAAGTCATAGAAAAATCTAAAATTGGCATTAAAATCATTTACTAGTCTTATTTTTTTTAGGTAAAATAAATGTTTTATCACGGATGAATGAGCAGGCACAAAAGAGCCAAATTTTAAATTAACAAATTGTACAAGTAAAAATGCACTTATATATTTTAAAAATAAAAAAATTTGAACAATAAAAACATTCCTTTAGTGCCCACCTTCATGTGTAATTTGGAGGATTTAGTAGCGTCGCCCACAAAAAAATCAATCTTCAAGCCAATTTGTTTTCTCGAATCAAGAACACTGGATTTTTTCCTCCCATTTCGTTATTATCTTTCACATTTCCTCCCTCATTTCGACGAAAATCGAATCAGAAATAGTTTTCGTTTTACTTTTAAAAGGGTACCGTTTATCAAATTTACTCTCGAAACTACCGAAAGCCGAACTCCCGTTTTGATGTTCTCCGAAAATGATGTTTCGAGGAGCTCATCTTAGTAAATAAGAATTCTTCACCGCGCAAATATTTGGATTTATGAGGGGTGTAAATATGCAATTTAAAGGAATTCAATTTCAATAAAATTCGATAATTGTCCTTAGCACCTTTGAAAAATACAGGCTGTTTGTACTTCCTCTCCTATTTTGAGACTTTCTGGAACTTGTAGTAATCAACATATGTTCATAATATTTTGTATGCATACTACTGATATTAAGAGAAAATTCTATCTGGGGGAAAAAAAAATAAAAAAATCAGCATTTGCTCAAATTTTTATCGCCTAATAGAAATGTGTTGTATGGAAGTTAAACTAACTTTACAGGTCATCTACGACTAACTTTTCGGGCCATCTGCGACAAACTTTACAGGCTATATACAACCGACTTTATAGACCATCTACGACCGACTTTACAGACCATCTACGACCGACTTTACAGACCATCTACGACCGACTTTAAAGGCCATCTACAACAAACTTTACAAGTCATCTACGACTTATTTTACACCTAAGTCTACTACTGAGGTTACAGGAAAATGATATTTGTAGAACATAAGTTAAAATACAAGTATAAATACGACACTCATTTTAAAGACTTGGAAGTTAATTTTACAGGCTGAACCTTATCTGGAAAGTAGTAGATGAAGTATTAACGGGAAAAAAAGAGATAACAATCTAACAATTTTTTGAATACCTGCCCAGTCAATGCAGCCCTGTGCGCGTAATTTGCGAAATTTTCAACTGTTTTATAAAAATAGAATATGTTTTTATTTACTTTAAATATTTTTTAAATTTGAAAATTTAAGGTTAATTTCTACAATCTCAAAATCTACAATCTCTTTTCTACAATGCCGACCAAACGGTATAGTGGTTAGCGTGCTGACTTCTAGACCGCGAGGTTGCGGGTTCGAGTCCCGTATAGGCATGGGTGTTTGTAAATGTATGTTGGTTTGTCTAATGACGAAATGTTTCGGCGCATTATAGCCCTTGTGTTGCTGACGGCGCCAGATAATCTGAATACAACCAACCAACTCTTTTCTACAATCGTATAAAATTCGATCAAATTGCTTTGATTTCTACAACCTCCTTATAATTCTAATCAGGAGAACTTTTATAAATAAAACTATATATATATGTGAGGAGATTTTTATTATTTTAACTCTAGGTAACTTAACACTCATAACCTACTCCTGCCCATTTTGCAAACTCGGAATGTTTTCCTAGCACTCACACCAACGTACACCCAAAAAAACTTAATTCTTACCACTTTTCTGTTTGCTAATTTAAGTATAATCATATTTCTTTTAAGTTGGATTTATTTGCAATACTTATCGCAATACAAAAAATATATTTTAGTTGGAAGTGCAGGAGTCGAATGATTAGATAGAGTAGCATGGATTTAAGTTTAGTTATAATCTAGTGTTAAAGGGGAGGGGGGGGGGGAGGGTGTAAGTGTATCGTTATTATTTTAGTTAGATCTTTTGTTAATATTTATTTTTTCTAGAAGTTACAACTTTTTCATGTGAACTTCATAGTTCTAAATGAAAAAGAACTAAACTTACTTCGAATTTATTTAAAAAGTTATATCATTATCCTTTGAAGTTATTTTTAAGTTAACATCATGCAAAAAAAAATTCAAACAGATTTTCAGATAAATGAATAAAATTTTAAAAAGTTTGTTTTGCGATACAGGTTTAAAGTGTCTTTTTCTGAATATTAAAAGATGCTTTTAATGACCAAAATATCCAAATATTATATTTTTTTACAGTTCAAAAATCATATTTTAAGATTTACTGAAAATGTCATAATTATATTTTTATTTGAGGTCTTATAAAGATAGTTGTATTACAAACAACATATTAAATCTATACTTACGCACCAAATGATTAAAATGTGATTTCATATGGTAACTTCAGTTCTATATTTTATATCGTGAACCTCCTCCAAGCAATCTGTTCTTCATCAAACAGATTCCAATTTGGCTGTATTGGTCCAGTATGGCCCACGTGTTGTCTCTGCGCCGTAAACTCCTACCAATCAACCAACCAACTTGGCTGCATCAATACGCAATTATTTACGTCATTAATGTCAAAGTACCCATCCAAGTTGGTATTGGAGACAAGGGAGTGGGGGTGGGAAAATGGATATAGTTTTTTATACTTATTCAGGTAGCTTTCAAAATGTATATTTCAAACCCGATTAATACATTTCTGTCACAGTTGAGCATTTTTAGTAATACAATGTGAATTTTTTTGTTAGCATTTTTTACACGCCATTGTATGTTAAGATCGAGAATTCGAAAATAATTATATATATTGTAAATGTTTGGTAAAATCTAGTTCCATTTTAGTTATGCAATCACGTAATTATTGCGTTTTTTATTAATGTAAAAATTTAAATCGGAAATTCATGTTTCAAAGTAGTGACAACGGTTTGGGTATATCTGGATATGGAGTCTAGAATTTTATGGAGTGTCATCAAACCTATAGAAGGTTCGCGTTTTACTTAATCAGGGTTCTGTCCAGTTCCAATTGTGAATGTTTTGGATTGATCTTCTATGATATTTAGCTCTAACAAACTGCAGGTAGCTTGTGTTTTTGCAGCTGTTGAATATGGATAGTACAAATTCTTAGTAATATTCTCTTCTTTGGGTTCCTTGTTAATTAAATTTCAAGTCATGTACATAAAATCCATATTAAAGGTAAAAAACGTCCTACAAACATTTCCTAAAAATGCCCTATCAGAAATGAGACTTTCTATCGAACGAACGATTATTATTATTATTATTATTATTATTTTTTTGCGTTTCTATTTTTATCATTCTACAATGTTGTTTTCTTAACAAGCAACATCAATTCTGTTACTGTTCATTCAAACGCAAAGCCCCTTATAAATTCCCTTTCTGTGTGAACAATGCTTAATGAAATAATGCTGTTATAAATTCATTGACATATAATTTCTCAAAGTGAAAGTGTGTTGTGTAACGAACCTTGGCGGTTTATAAGAAACGAATAAAAAGGTGATGTGCTCTCAGAATATCTTCTTTTATTAAATTGAGGAGATAAATTTTGTCTTTATGAGTTTTTAGAAACGCATCATTTATAACTCACAAAAGACACGTACAAAGAAGCAAAGTTTTTATTATCGGTTATTTATAGAAAAAAAAAGCAAAAAAAAAAAAAAGCAGTTGAGTGTAATGGTTTTAATATGACGCTGGTTAGAGAACAATACATTGAGGATTGCAGGAAACACAAGTTAGGTATTTTCCATTGATTGATCTACCACCAGCTAATCACGACACTGTTTTTTAATACCCATGCTGGAAGCTAATATTCTTGGATTTTTCCGTTGCAAATTTCCTTCCAAATTTAATTCAGCATTCTAAGTTATCTTTAAATTACAAGTTTGTTTAAGTAGTACCTCCATTAACCTATATTCCGTTGTGAAATTTTTCTGTAAATAATTGAGGACTAGAAATGGAAAACGACCTAAGTCCAAAAAATAAAATTTTTCTTTTAAGAGAGCGAAAAATGATCTCATCTTGTACTTTAAGGCAATGCTTAAGTACATACTTCAGATTGAATTTGAACTATTGCTAATGGAATTCGCACTTTGGGGGTTCTCCATTTTGTTTAGCTTGCTATTTAGGATATTTTTCCGTAAAAAAACAAACAAAACGATTTTCGATTTCCTTTGGTACTTAGGTAGTTTTCTATTTCTATTCCTCGATTGTTAATAGTGTAAATATTCCATTTCATTTTTATTAAATTTATTAGTTAATAGAGATAGTACAGGCTAGAGGAAAAAGTTATCACAAGAGCTAATCAAGAAATTTTGCTATTCTCAAAGTTAATTATTCTGTATTAGTTCTAATTGTAAAAAACGTTTGCATTGGATTTTCCGGGAAACTTTGCCTGCTAGTATAAAAACGTCACCAATTCTCGGAATGAGTTCAGTTGAAATTTCAGCGTTGTTTTGAAAGTACCTCAGCACTTGCGGTGCCTGAATTATCGCTGTCTAAAATTGTAGGAACTAAAGCTGTTGTTAAATCTTGATAACGAGTTTACCGTTGTTTAAAGAAGGTTTGAGCCTTTGAACGAAGAATAAATTCCTAAGAAAAGAAGTGAATACATTTATTATGTTAATCGTTATCTTAAGAGCTTCTTTCAAATATAAACTTATAAAAAAAATTAGCTTTATAAGTTAAGTACTTTAAAATTATAACTATTTAATTAATAAACGAAATTTTTAAAATCATGTTTATGGTGTCTCAAAAAAGACTTGTACTCTTAAGTTTCTCAGCATATGAAATTGTTTATAATTTATGACTTAATGTTGATATAGAATAAATCAAGTCCTCCTTATGTTTTAAAAGCAGGTGTTAATATTGATCGTAAGACATTAGAAAAGGAGACGAAACTTTAAAGTTTATTAAAAAAAATTTGTACACATATTTCATAAAATAATGCGTATTTAAAAAGAACTTTTAAAATTGAATTTTACTATTAATCTTTTACTACTAATGATAGTATGGAAACGATTATCATTAGGGGAAATCAATAATTTTCTGATGAACTGTACTGGGGAAAAAAAAAAAAAAAAAAAAAAAAACATTGTCGTCGGTTATTTAATCTACTGAGAGAGGTTTTAAATATTTTCCGATTAGTAAAATGTATTTCAGAATGTTTTAAAAATCTTATTTTGAGGTCAAAATAATAAATAGTTGCATGAATAATTTTAGTAACTAATTTTATGTGCATTATATAAAAGTATAACGCGTAAATATTTTGTATGAATATACACATTAAATAGATATAATCTTTGCATTATTCATACATCATAAAAATTAAATTTGAAAAGTCTTTTCGATTGAACATCAGACTCGTAATTATGTTTCTAAATATTAATATAGCCATAGTAAAACTTGAAGAATGCAGAAGAGTAAAAATAATACTATGCTCTCCTTATTGTTCAAAATTTTAAATGAATTCTGGATTTTTTATGATGTATAAGAATTTAATAACTATTCACATGTTTCTTTTGAGTTGTATTTCGTTATTTACTCTCTGAATTATTGCATATTAACTAAACGAAAAAAATAATATAAATAGGTAACTAAAACGAATTATAGTATACATGATACACCTTTATATTGGTCTCACTTTTAGTATTACTATTTCTTGTATACTCTGATTAGATGTTCACAATATCCACAAATCTCATGTGTTTCACCACTTTTCAAAATGGAATAGTATTTAACAGTTGACTTTTCAAATAGATGTATTTATATGTACTTTAATTTTACTTTCCAATTACCACTGGACGCATTTGGTTATTCATTTAACGTTTTTATGGCTTCGGTAATTGAGTAATAAGTTATTTAGAATTTAAAATTATAACGGGATTGTAGTTTCACTAAATGGCAGTGAAAAATGTGACCTGAAACCAATTCGGAAAATGAGGTATTTGATCACATACTTCCAATTTATACACATTTTTTAAGCAATGCATGGTACAATTTATTTCACAGAAACACAGTTAAAAGGGAAACCCTTCTTAATTAATTTTTTATTTTATTTTTATAATAAAATCCATTTTCACATTTCAAGATGTTTTGCATGAGAAGTACTGAAAAACCAAGTGTTTATCCTCCCTCACATGAGCAAAGTGTTCCGTACTCGAACATTGGGCGCGTGAGCATTCGTTTATGAGCTTTATTTCCAAACATTCTGATTAGTGATACAAATAGGTTTGTTTCATTTCAGTAAATCGGTTTAATTTTAATCTCTGACATAAGGTGTTCCATTTCAGTACTAAGTGTACTTAACAGGATTCTAACCAGCTCTGTTCAAATGATAATCTAACTATCAATTACACGTACCAATAAACTCAGTATTCCAACGAGAAAGATGTTAATATTTAGTTTATTTTTACATAGTTGCCATTTATTATTAGATGGAATGTTAATATTTCGAGAAGAATGAGTTGTCAATTTTTCTTGTTTCACTCAGAGACATCGAAGTCATTTTATGCATCCTTTTTTTGTGTGTGATTGTTTAATTTTACTATACAAAAAATGAAAGTGAAGTAATCAAAAATAACATTCTTCATTATCAAAATCTTATCTATTTTGTTACTTTTCTAATTACTATTATTTATAAATTAGCCATTTTTGAATAGTAATGTTTTTTTGAAGAACGTCAAGAAAGCTAAAACCCAGAAATAAGGTGTATTTTTTTTTACATTATTAACATATGAACCATTTTTAAGTAGTGATGCTTTTGAAATATAGAAAGACAGTTAATTCCATAACAAATAAACACATTTAAGTAGTTTTTGAGAATGAAACATGGCTACGTAATGAACCTAGTAGAAACCAATAATTTCTTTTCTGATTTTATAACCCCAAGACATAAAAAAAAATCAATCTTTTTCTAACTATCCATTAAACTACTACCATTTTAACGGTCAACTATAAAAATAAATTTAAAAGCGACCATTTAAGTGTCTTTCAATAAGTAAAATGTTCGAAACACCAAGTGGAAGTAAAGACGCCCAAACGTCTAATCTCCAGCCAGCGATGAAATACCCCGACTGTTGTTTCTTTTGCAAACATTGTCCTTGCGACGAAAAAGAGCATTTACAGAGACACGATACTAGTGGGCGTAAAAAACATCTGGGTACAAGAAAAGGCAGTTAATGGAAAAGGATCGTACTTTTATTCTGTTAATGCGGATAGAACCTCGATTATACAAATTCGCAATTAAGGGAATGATGATTGGTTTGTCCCTACACGCGCAGAATAAATGGAATAGAAAGGTATTTTATACCAGTACGCAGGAGGTAAAGGGTATCAATGAGAAGGTATATTGTTTAATCTATTATTAGATTTGGGGGTAAAAATGTATGGCCTACTAACGTTTTCATTCAGAGGGTTTCTTAAGGTGTTTTTAAGTGGGTTTATTTAATGAGTAGTATGGGCTTTGAGGTTTCTGATACAAAGGGAGATCTAAATTAAACCGGAGGCCTTAGAGCATTCAAGCCTGTAGAAATAAGCAGATCTTCATGTAATTTTATAAATGTACTGTTAAACCCCGTTAAAGCGAAATCGCTGGGGCTGACGAAATTGTTCGCGTTGACTGGAATTTCATATTAAACGAATACATTAACTTTAAATTTTAAGTACGGAAAACTGCTTTTACTTCGCATTAAACGGGATTTCATGTAAATCGGTTTCACGTTAATGCGGTTTGACTATACTTGTAAGAAAAGGTTTTAAGAAAAAGAAAAAAAAAAAAAAAAAAAAAAAAAAAAACTGGAGTGTGGAACATCGCACTTTTTTCAGTTACATCATAATTCTGGTCACTGTATTTGAATTTGAGTTATGTAATTTACCATTTTTGTTGTCGTATTTTCATTAATTAAAAAAATAAAATAAAAAAATTGGCATAATTTTTGACGATAATTATTATATTATTCGGGTAAAAGAAACGAAGGCAGAACAGTCGCTCATGAGTAATGCTGTAGGGAAGAGCACAACCTTTATCGAGTATACCTTTAATCAAATTTTAAGAGAATTTCATAGATGGGAACGTTTAGGACACATTTAAAGCCGTGTTTTTTTCCTTTTTTTCTTCTTGGCCATTGATGAAAAACAAACATTTCAATGGCAGCTACCTCATGAGCTTGCGCTATTTGGACAAATCCTTTGTCCACCACTGACCCGTAAACTGAATTTCAAAACTGTGGATAAATCTGTTCGTTCGGGATTTATGATGGTCACAGAAAGACAATCAGAATTTTTTAGACCATTTTATGGAGTTCAAGATGTTCTAAAACGTGTAGAAATGCAGAAAAAATGGAAGTTTCTCTTGTATCTTAATGCATTACTTTTCTAAAATTAAATATACTAATTATTGAATGTTTTATAAACTGATGACTCTAAAACCTGCTTTAATGCATGAAATAGCTCTATTGTATCAACTTGCTCGAATCCTTAACTATGTAAAACCCACCTGATGGCTGTTTGGTTAGAACTCTAGCCTCACATGCTAAAGGTGCCTGGTTCGAAATTCAGGTTTGGCATGGATGTTCGTTGTGGTTCGGAATTCAAGTTAAGTTGTAGGTCAAAGACTGATTAACCGTCATTGTGCATAAAAATAATCTATTGAGCGCACAAACCAACCAACCTTAACTATGAAAACATATTTCTCACAATTTTCTATTTCTTTTGAAATAAAAGCATTCTGTCACTTCAAAAATTCCGCACTTTATGCTTTTACCATCTTTGCTCTTTAAGCGCTTTAAAATTGCTTGGATGTCATAAAAAGGATTTTGCAGATTTATCATAAGCATCGCTCTTTTCCAAACCATTCTCCGTGGCTAGCTTATTTTTTCATGTATAACAGTAACTTTTTCTTCAGATTGCTTTTATCTCCGGTCGTTTTATTTTCATATAAGCCAAGCAGAGCTTTTTTCGTGGCCTTTTTTTTGGTGAGTGGCAGAAATAAAAATATTCCCAGAACTAACTAAAGGGACTTGCATTCGGATTGGTGTGATCAGCAAAGATATTTTGGTATGTAATGGAATCGTTAAACTGTCGTGATAGATCTCCCAATGTAATTTAAATTTGATGTTTAGTTTGCTTTTAGTAGAAACAATTTCATTTTGTGGTAGATATAGATCAATATTCTGATTGAACTTTAAGCTTTATCAGCGTTTCTAGCAAAAGGAAAAATATGGAAAATTGGAAACTATCAGGTAAATTTTAAATTCTGAAAATATCGGGATTTGTTTGAGAATTTGTAAAGAAGTTGTAATAAATAATGGCATTCAAAGACTTTTTATTTTTAGAAATTATAAAATATTGGTTGTTTTGTTCAACGACCTATTTTTTTTTTTACACAATAACAGCTAATCATACCATGTACGCTTTTTTTAATACTCAACATCCTTCATTGTCATCACTTTTAAACTTGCTCCCTCATAAAAAAATCTTTTAACTATCTATTTAAAATCGGTTTTTATCATTTAATTTGAGTATTACGTTCTTCTTACCTTTTATGGACCTCTCCATTTCTTTTGATTAGTTTTAATGTTGGTTGACGTATATGAATTTTTTTCGGTGCACTATGGCCCAAGAGATGCCCGTGCGCCAAAAATCCAACCAAACAAGCCGGGACCTATAACTTAATGTGTATTCCAAGCCACAATGAACAGGATATCGATACCGCCACCTCTGGAAAGTAAGAATAGATCTCTAACCACCTAGTCATCAGGTGGGTAGTTCTGAAGATATCAATACAATTTCCACGTGAGCAAGAAATCGAATTGCTTAAAAAAGATTGCTCCGCTATTACTGGTGATTTTTATGATTTACTTAATAAAAGTTTTGCTTTGAATTTGAATTTAATCAGTGTTTTTAGACCTTTCTGCGAAATGATCAAATTTCTTTGACTTAAGTGTTATTTCTTTCATTAGCTATTATGTGTAAAAATATTCTTTCTCTTTGTAAGCTAGTTTTTTAGAAAAACAGCATCCGTTATCTCTACTGTAAAATGTGGTAGTATCTGCTGCATTTGAAGTTTTCATGGCTACAATGAGATTTTGTGGTTCACAATGACAGCCAAAAAAGCATCTTAGATTTCCGAGAAGAAACTATGAATTGATGGCGCATGTTGACTTTAAAGGAAAATGGTATAAACTGCGCGTTTATTAATATTTCATAATCATTGATCGCAAAGTAAAAAGACGGGAGGTATTTTGGGATTATTTGATAAGTAGCAATGCTTCCTGGCCTTTCACGCGTCCAATTAAAATTTAAGGAGCAGAGGATAGGAAAATAAAACTAGGGTCTCGAAAATGTTAGTGTTTTAAACTTGAATTGAATTAATGATGAGATTGATATTTTATGCATAAACATGACCCCAGTTTGTGTGAATAGACAATATTTGAAACGTTGTAGCACGCAGTAGAATCCTGTTAATTATCACACACTTAATAATTTTCAAACTAATCATGTGTTTAATTTCTGTGATTACTTTCATTTAAAATGTTATACTTTTACCTGAAATGTTTTGCAAGGTTATGAAAGTATTAAATTCTGGTTAAGAATGGATGTAGATTCATTGGCGCTACACTTTAGAGATATTCTTAGACAAGGCCATACTCTTCTATCTATACACTCATATTTTCCCCCTAAACATTAACTACTAGTTATATTTTTGCCAAAATATAACCCAACTCGCTATTTTCACAAAATTTGTACAAATAATTATCACCAACTATAATATAAAACTATTTGAATTGACGATTGTTTAAAAAAAAATTAAATAAGAATATGAAACGCAAATTGTAAGTTACGTCAATCCATTTCAGATTTCGAAGTATTAACTAGACTTATAGTATAATTGAAAGTTTTGCAATGTTCCTATCCCTAGTTTTACTTGAGAGTTCAATTTTATGTATAGAAGTAAACCGTATGTTGCAAATATATATTAAAATGCATTCTTTTGTTGTTGTAAACGATTAGGTGGATTCATACTAAAATTAAACTGCGACTAAAAAGTTTTTAAATTTTTTTAAAGAAATCTTACCGGTCTCTGATGTACGCATAAAAAAGTAAAATAAAAAGTTGCAAACTATATATCAAATGCAATGTCTCGGGCAGTATTTTTAATGCTCTATAATATCTAATCTTGATCGGAAGAATCTGTAAGTAACACAGTTAAAGCCATTGCTTCAAGTGCAATGCTTTTATGTGAAAATTGTGAAAGCAATTTTTAGACCGAATAATTATAAGAATAAATTATAACGAATTAAAATTATAACGAATTAAAATTATAACGAATTAAAATTATGAAGAATAATTACACTTGGCTTCATCTACTGTTAGCAATGGATTTGGGCCACATATATTGTTGCAAATATAAAATGCATTTGAAGCAACACAAATTAATTACATTTCAGGAATTTGATTTGGTTATTTTTAAAAAATTTAATAAAAAAAGTATTTTTTTTTTATACCTGTATGTATAAGAAACTTACATTTTGAAAATTAATTTTGATTTAGCTAATTATAGGCGCAATCTCCGATAAGCTGTCACTAATGCTTTTATTGTACGAGATGTTACCATGGATGCTAATGATACTTTTTCTTTTCCCGAGAATTTCTTCAAAGTAAAATAAAAAAAATTCTCTTTAAATATGTGCGAATATGTTCGAGAATTACAAAAATATACAAGAACATTTCTTTAAATGAATTAATTTGCTTTTATATTTTTTAAGTGAAGTATTTTTAAAAATTTATTAATTAAATAATTGTTAAATATATAAGCAGTAAAATGTATTTGTAGTTACATAATTTAACTTTATAATTGAAAAGTAATAATTTAACTTTATAATTGAAAAGTAATAATTTAACTTCATAATTGAAAAGTAATAATTTACAATATAATAATATAAAAATGTCATAAAAGTTTTTGATGAATATCATAAATGAAAAAGTATGCAATTCTGAAATTTCCTAATTTTAATATCTTACTAATGCATATTATTTTTACAAAATAAATTTATAACGGTAAACAAAATTGTTTAAAAGTAAATTCCATGGGAAAATATCTTTAGTAATGAAAAAAATTCTTTAGGTTTTATCCTAATTTTCCACCGTTTCAATTAAATATTCATTAAATTCTAAAAAACTTTTTATTACTTTAATTTATATTAATGGATCTAAAAGACAATATTTTTTGAAAAACAATTATTTTTCTCTGTATGTTCTTAAACTTGTCATCACTACATATTACATGACAATCCATTTTTTTTCTTCAAGTTTTTGTCATCTTTTATCTAGTAAGTGCATATGGAATTAATCACTTAACGCACCAATGGTAGACAAAAAAAAATATATATATATATATATACTTTGCGGAAATCAATAGCGAAAGGGAACATATTCGTATAAAGGCATAAATAAAATTACTGTAAGTTTTTTTTGTGGTAATCCTAAAAAAAATAAGTCATCATTTTAAACACATATGAATATTTAAATATTCGAAAGGAAATTTGCTTGCTCTAAGTAAATTCTCAAAGCATAAAATCATGTTTTCTAAAAAACGAAAGTAAGTTACTGGTTTTTAAGGGTTTTTCTCGATATTTTTCATTGCCTTTCGAACGGGGGATTAAATTTAGTTATATATTCCTCATCATATTTTATATAAGCTAAGAATTTGTACCTGGTTTATCACTAGAATAAAAATTGTATTCTTCACACAAAACTGTATTTTTTCTTAATGTATATGATTAATACGACTGCAAGAAGACTTATTAACTTTTGTTTAAGTTTTTCAATACAAATAAAGTTATTAGTGTTATAAACTTTGGAACATCGCTAATAAAAAAATTGTATGAATTTTCAAACTTATTTCCTTTGATTTAAGTAACTGTACACGTTTGAGAAAACTAGTACTTTTTGATTAGCTGGTATATCTTTGAAAAAATTGGCCGAAATAACTGAAAATATATAAATTAGCTCAAAATAGACATTGTAAACGAAGTGATCTTATGGCTTGGAATTTCAATATTTAAGAAATTTCCATTTATTTAGGGTTTGACAAAAAATGTTTTAGTTTAATTATGGTAATTAAAGGTAAAACATAGTAATTCAACTTTGAACTGAAAGAATGATTTAATAATTTATCTCTGATTTAAAATTCATTATTGATATTTGGCTATTGAAAAAATGACGCTATTTGCATAAGTGATTTGGACTTTGAAGTAAATGCACTTGTATTACTATTTTCTTTAAGATACATTTTTTGGGTTCTTTACTTCGCTAGCTGTATTTCTTATTTTCCCCGCACGAGTTTCTTTAAATGTTATAATTCATTTAATAAACTTCTATATTCACTAAACTTAATACTGTTTCAGAATTTCCTTCTCTGGTATTCGTTAAACTATGTAATCATTAAGATCTAAGAATTATAAAGGGAGCAAGTGGACAAAAACAACAACAACAACCTAAAGATGTTTCTGTCATCTCCCTGAGAGTTGACTTTCCTCTCTATTTTTAATTAAATAAAATGCGAATATGTAATGCGATTTTTTTTACGAAAAACCTTATGAATCATAATATTATTTATTATGAATTATATTTTTCATGAAAAACGTTATGAATTATAATATTACTTATGAAATTAAAATGAAATGTCGCATATTAATGAGACTTTCAATTTATAATTGTAAAGAAACTAAATATTCATAACAATTTTATTTTATTGTAAAAAAAAGTTGGAACTTGAAGCAACTTCATTCTACCATCAGCTATTTGCATGAAATATTTTAGCAAGAGTAAAAAGAGTTTTAAAAATTTTCCCTTTATGCTTTCAAGAGTATTCTTTCCCATTTTGCTAAGAATGCATCCACAACTTAATCTTTTTAAGAAACTAGAATTAGATGGCTTGCTGAATAACTCTATTATTCCGAACCAAATAAATATTAGATTTAACTCACTTTAAAATATAAATTATTAGTCAACAGAACTATTACACAATTACTAGCTTCATATATGTGAAACATGTTCCCAAGATTCATAAGTACTAGTTGTCGTGGTGGGGTTTTTCGTTACTAAATTAGACATCTCCAGTGTGTCTGTAATCTCCTGAGAACATGTCCTCTGGAAAGAAGGAACAAATTGCAGTAGGGAAGAATGTCACTCTGACAAATTAGAGCATGGAAAGAAAGAAGCAAGCAAAAGAAGAACATCGGTAAAAAATAAATGAACCGAGGTAAAAAAAATCTTGTTTAGTCTGAAGTGGACAATTTGTCAAAGGCCGCAAAGTTTTTTTTTTGTGGACGTGAAATATGGACCTGTACGTAGAATTTATTTTTTTGAACTGATGTATGTTTAAGGTAATAATGTAGTTTTTATTGACTGTGCGGTTTCTGGTACTGTATTTTGTAGAAATTTATTTATTATAAAATGTATGATAAATGAATTTCTATGGCTATTCAAGTGATTTTAATTTAGAATTTGTAGATCTTTATTTTACATGATTGAATAGTTTTTTTTTTTCAAAATGAATCAAAACATTAAATTAATGCATCTTTGAACCGCGTATTAGAATTTTGAATATCATAACAGAAATTGTGATTCTGTTCAAACATCAAAGTTCAGAAAAAATATACATATTTTTAGTTTTCAAAACTACTAAACCATCAAATGTAAAAAAAAAAAAAAGTCAAAATTTCTGATATTATTTTTGAAGTAAACAACATAACAAACAAAAATTGTATAGTGACAATAATTAAGACTGAAAGATTGCTTTACATACGTATAGATGGGTTGAGATTATGTATATTTATAGCATAGATATAGATTTATAGGTGTCGTGGCATTGGCGTACGTGGCTTTGGCGTACAGCTAAAATATCGTGGCTTTAGGGTACAATGCCGTTACATTGCGTGGCTTTGGCGTACTTTAACACCTGCTAGGGAGAAGGAGGCTTGTCAACTGTCAATTTTACTCGTGGGGTTCCGATCGGAAGACTTTTGGGGCGCCATTTCCCCTTTTCTGTGGATGATGTCCTTTTTGCTATGGTTGGATTTTGTGAGATGATTTTCGAGTTATTTGAGATATCGTGGAAGACATCGTATTTTATTTGAATTGTACTTTATTATTTTATGAAATTGTAAATTTTTTCAAAATATTTGAAATGGCTGGGGTTTGGACTGGATCTTACTAGCCAAAGACGTTAGTCACTAAAGCTATCCAGTTACTCCGAGAAGACTATTATTATTATTTATAAGAAGTTGATAAACGCGTGATTTTTGTATTGAATAATTTCGTATAGAATTAATTTCTAAAATACGATTTGTATTTTAATGCAAGTTATATTGATAACTTAGAACTTTTCTATTTGTATTGGAAAACTTACATTTTATTTCTTGTTAATGTTAACAATATATAATTTGAACCTATATAATGTTCTAATTTCATTACTTAGAAATGAAAGAAATTAGTATTATATAAAGCTAGTATATATGAAATATCACAAACGCGTATTTTAGTGTTCGTGTTGCTAAGTGCCATGCAAAAAAAGTTTCTGTACGCAATATGAAAACTAATTCTGACGTCTTCCACAACAAACTTGCAGTAAATTTTCAAAACTGAAGTGTACGCAGTTGTCATGAAGACATGATAGCATCAATTGTTTAATTTTAGCTTGTAGCTGATCGTCTTAAAATGGAGTTCTTAAATCTATTCGTGAGTTGGTGATTCAGTTATGAAATGAGGAGTTATCTAGGAAAAAAATCGGAGAGATCTTTAATTTATTGAAGTCTTGTACATTATATTATTGAAAGAACGATGAGCTTCAGAATTTTTAGGATAGATATGGATCCCGAAGATTTTCAAAGATAAAACGCTTGCATAAAAGAAATATCCTATAGTAAAGTTCAAGATAATCCGCTAATAAGTGCACCTTAAGTCACACATCGCTTAAAAATTGATAAAAACATTGAAGTGACATCTCAAAAGGTGAGAAATCTATAATAATAAAACAAGCTGTGGCTCTGTGGATCTATAGAAACCTACTTAAAATTGGAGTAGAGCTCGGAAATTTTCAACACAAGAAGTTTTGACCTTCTAGTTTTATTATGTCAAACAGACTGTTAAAATTTTAATTAGTTTTTTTTTTAATTGATACTTTAATTTTTTTTTCACGAAGTGACTTCAAATAGAGATACAGCTCTGAAATTTTCAACAAAAGTAGTTTTAGCCTTCTAATTAGACTTTTGAAAAACAGAACGTTAAAGTTTTAATTAGTTATCTTTTAACTAATTTTCTTAATTACTTAACATTTTTTTTTACAAAATGACTTCTGATAGGCTTACAGCTCTGAAATTTTCAACATAAGTAATTTTGGCCTTCTTATTGAACTATTAAAAAACAGAATTTTAAATTTGTTGTTAGTTTTTTTTTAATTATATAATAAATACTTGACAAAATGGTTTCTACTAAAGCTACAGCTCTGATATTTTCAACATTAGTAGTTTTAGCCTTCTAATTGGAATTTTAAGAAACAGAATTTAAAATTTTTATTTAGTTCTTTTTAATTAATTTTTTTTTAATAACTATTTTACAAAAAAAAGCTGAAATTTTCCACATAAGTAGTTTTGACCTTTTATTTGGCCTTCTAAAATATCGAATTTTAAATTTTTATTTAGTTCTTTTTTAATTAATTTTTTTAATTAATAAATATTTTACAGAACAATTTCTAATAGCACTACATTCAAAACTTAGAAGAGCGGCCATATTTGGTCACTAGTATTTGGTGATAGACTATAGTATTTGGAAAATGGACTGGTTCAGTATTTCAACTTATCCCTCTCCCTCTAAAAAGAGGTCACAATGAGAAAAGTGTTTCTGGAGGAAGGGAGAGTCAAAACAGGTGCAATGGGAATCTGTACCCTAAAGCCACGGTGATCTTTTAGAATTACGCCAAAGCCACGGTACGCCAAAGCCACGTACGCCAGTGCCACGTAACCGATTTATAAATATTAGTTGTTTTGTCTACAATACTTTTCCAACTTTGTTCAGAAAGCAATAACAAGTTGGGTCATAATAATCACTGTCAATAACACTTACCTTTTAGTTCATATACTAAGAATGTATAATTTGGTGATATTTAATGACTGAAAATTCTTGCTGTTAAGGCTAGTGGCATCGGACTATAACAATGCCTCTGGTCTTTTTGAATTAAAAAAAAATTAAATTATATGTATGTATGTATGTATGTATGTGTGTGTATATGTGTATATATATATATATATATATATATATATATATATATATATATATATATATATATATATATATATATATATATATATATATATATATATATATATATATATATATATATATATATATATCCTTTTTTAAGTGACAAACTTGGCGAAAAACGTGTTGCCGAATATCTAAGTCAAATCTAATCTCTATTTTAAATAAGATATTATATAGAAATATTATATATAGTGAAGATATTATATAGATTCCTATAGTTTTACTATGGATGAACACTTCCAATCAAATTTCAAAACACTTCCGATTGAATCATCAGTTTGATTTTTTTTTTAATTCTATTAATCTCATTGAGACGTTTTTTAAATATCTGGTGCATACCTGCAGCATGTATCTTTTAGGCTTAACGAATTAAGAATTGACTTCCGGTTGCCATTTTCTCGGTCGATAGGGCCTTTTATTTGACGTATAGCAAATATCTTTCATTTATAATTTTGTCTAGAAATGATGACTTTGGAGAGCTTTTGTATAAGCTTCTATCTAGATTAGATAAGTGAAGAAGCAAAAAATTATGAAAATTTTAACTCTAAAATAAAGTGTGGTTCTGTATGTCTGAAGAGTTCACTTATTCTCCCGTATTTCAAGCCTCGGGCCCTACAAACCTGCAGAGTAAATTCTGTTTGGATATCTTTTTTCCTATCAATTTCCCCCCCGAATTTTTTAATTTTCTGATTTTTAAGTTGAGATCACTACATATTACGAGAGTATATGGAGATAAATCATGTTCATGGCATAGTCAACAAATTAAGTTGGCGGGAAAATAAAGTGTGCATTGTGATAAGCTAATGCAATGCGGACATTCTAATCTGTTTTGAAAGGAGTGTTGTGATTGGTCACAAGTAGGCTTGGGCGATGCTAATATTTCTGCATCGCTATATATCGGGAAGCAAACATCGCGATGTCACGATACATCGCGATGTGAACTATATTTTTTTACAAAATACCATAAAACAACGTTTTCATAACTCGCTATATACCCGAAAGTTATGCTTACTTAGCTAATGTGTTATCATCCATGGAAGGAGAAGTGGGGGGGGGGGGGGGAGAGAGAGAGAAGGACAAGTGCACTTCATGGCAGTGCACATGTTACTTTAGTTATTGGATATTCTTGATTATTAAATCAAAAACATACTTTATAATGAATATTGTATTACTTACTAGTACAATATAACTATAAAACAATAAAAATAAAATTAATGCATAACATTTAAAATTCTAATAATCTTTATTTTGAGCCCAAAAAATCTGCATTTCCGCATTTTTGAGAAGCAAGTTGGATTGAGTAATTAATCTTACGGAAATAAACTTTATTCAAATTGTACAAACTGAAAAAAAGTTATAAAACATTAATTTACTTACGAGTCAGAAGAGAAAATCCTTCAACGTAAACGGGGAAAAAAATCGTTTATAAGTATTTAAGCAATCAAAGAGAAACAACTGTGATCAGTCCATGCGCTAGTTCATATTGACTTTGGCAGATATAACAAACCATCATAGTAATAAATAACCTGATTATCTTAACTAGATAAGAACTAGACAGAAATTACCCCGCTAGAATACCGCAATCCCCTTGAGTTAATAAATAAAACAAAGCTCTCGAAGGGTAAAAATGTTGGATAAAAAAATCCTGAAGTAATAAAAGATTTAAAAATACAAAAATTTTATATTTTATTTCTTCCAAGTTAGAGAAAAAATAAATCAAAAATGAAACACAAAAAGTTTAGGAAATACTCAATTAAATTCCAAAAATAGAATATCAAGGTCTTATATCTGATGACAAATTACATAAAAATCAAAACGAGTTGAGGGAATAACAACAACAAAATGTTCAAACAATAAAAGGAATACTTCTTTCATCGAATCTCCAATATTAATAGACTACTGGTGCCTGAAAACCACCATTACTCAGCTGTAAAAACCAAATAGGAAATAAACGCGAGACCTAAAATGGAAACATCACACATACCGAAGGTGGATACGATTATCACGATGCCGATGAAGTATCACCCCAGCAAAAGCAAATGGAAATCGTCTCAAACGGCGCGGTGTAGCTGTTACACTACGTTTCTATACAGTCTTGGATACACCGCACATATGCAGGGAGGATTAACTGCAATAAAGGTGAAGTATCGTATCACAAACGGCGCGGTGTCGACGGTTTCAATACGTTTCTATAGTATTTTAGAAACACCGAGCATGAATCGTGGCATCAACGGTTCTTCGTCCTTGAAGTGCTAGGCAATTATCGCTTGTCAGAAAAGATCGTGATGTATCGGTTTGGGGAATACAGTGAAACCAGTTTGACGATGTTGATTTCACACCGGTTTTGGACGATGTATCGATACATCGCCCAAGCCTAGTCACAAGCATTTCTCAAGTGTTGCCATACATTGGAATCACCACTCAAAATAACACTTTGTGTACGGTCAATTCTAAGGGAGTATTTTTTCTTGAGTATAATACTTGATAGACGGAAAATTAGATTTGTGTTTTCTAAAGAATAAAAATTCTTTTTTTCGGTGCAAACATGTTTTTACTTTTATCAATAGGTTAAGTTTCCAGTTACTCTCAAAGTTTTAGTAATTTAAATATTTATATAGCAGTTATAATGACTATTAAAAAAAAATGATTTTTTATGTATGGAACAACAAAGCAATTTTTGGGGGAGAAATATAACGTCACTTTAGAAGAAAATGAAAATATAGATCAATTGTATTTTTTTCTAATACTTATAACTCAAAAACAGAATCTTGTGCATAGTATCAAAGTAAAATACTCGTCAGCCAACCTGCACATCTAGCACATTCAATATATCTTTCATTGACTTAGCGTTTACACATTTATATGACGATTGGTTATTTTTAAATACAAATATAAATTTTGAGACCAACAACAGGCTCAATGCCCATCTTAGACATCTAGGACAGGAAGACATCTTAGTTGAAATGTTTAATTATTGACTGTTTTGCGACCATAAATTACGTAAAACAGTATAAAAATACAATTATCTGAAAATCGTTCTGCTTGCATCAAGTTGCAATAAGTGAGTGTCTTCAAATAACAGACCCAGTTTACACTGTCCTAACCATATTACATCAACTAACTTCTCTGTTCTTTTCAAATTAACGAAGTGTATAGATCCGCTAATTGTTTTCCGCCAAATAGTACTTCAACGAGATCCCAACAGATTTCTATGTGAACTTCACCTACGATTATCCACTATGACAATACCAAGTTAGAAATGCTCTACCCATCTTCTCAAATATTTAGTGTCAATTGGGGAAACCGTTGTATGTACATTGGTTGTTTGAAATTGTCGTACACTAAAAGCCTCGAGTGGATTGAAGCTTTGTATGATAAATCTGGTAGTCGTGTCTCATTGTATGTTTCATACTGATTGGTTGTTCCCTTGATAATAAGAACGGCAAAGAGATTGGTTTGAAATAAACATTGATTGCCTTTACTATTGCTCAACCACTTTTCAACAATCATTAAATGCAAATTCCTATTTATAACTGTTTTCCATTTTCAATATGATGCATATTTATGATTCAGTAATTCGAGATATTGAGTACAGTTAACCATCTTTCAGCTACAATGCTATTTTGATTCAGGTGAGTTTTACAAAGATTATTTCACAAATAAATCTTAAAATAAATTATTTTAATGGTATTAAAAATGTTGTTTTAAATATATAATGGTATTTATGGAAAGTTAGAAATGTGTTGTTATTCTCTTACGAGCTTACTAGAAATTCTGCTTTGAAAAACGGGTAAAACAGAAAGTCATTGTGACAAAATAATTTGTTGTTTCTTGCTAGGCTTCAAGAGTTTATTTTCTCTGTTTTCTCTCATTCTTGAAAGAAGTTCCTTTTGAGATATTTCCAGAAAAATCCCCCTTTAAATTCGTAATGTTTACAAGTTGTAAATTTACGTAACACGTAGTTTTTTTTTGGTATCAAATGAAAAATTTAATTAAGTTTTGACTGGAAATACCTTAATAGTAACATGTGTAGAAGTAGCCTTTTAGTGACACTGACAGTCACAATACATCCTTTGAAAAGTTGGCTCACCAGTATAAAAATTGAATGAGTTAATGGAAAATAGATTTCATATTACAATGAAGAAAATTATGGTAGCGAAATAGTGGAAAGTTGACTAACGTTACACAAATTGAACCAACATATTTCCAAACTTTGAGTGACCAAAGCAATGCTTAGGAAATTTCCTGTCAGAATCTGTTCATCTAAATGTTAAAGAGATAACTCTCAGATTCGAGTTCGGGAATAACTCGCTGAGATAAATATCCATTTATATTCATTCACCGCCATAACTTCCACGAAAGTTTGAGGAAGCGTTTAATATCTAGGACTGAAAGATAAAATGAACTGTTTAGTGGACTAACTGCTAAGTAAGCACGTTTGCACATTTTATGACAGTTTTAGTATATTTTATGTATTGCGATTGAAAACAAGTTGAATCGGGACAGTCATTGTCACCAAATGGTATGTAATATGTTTCTTTAAGTACTTCAGATACAGATATCTAACGTGACGACATGTAACCCCTTATTGCATAGTGAAATAATTAATACATTTTATTTCAATTTGAAATTGTAATTAATTTTATCTGTCAAAGTAAGATTGCTTATACCAAAAAAGTATTTTTACTGGTATACTTTTTGTAATAAACACCAATTACATGACCACTAGTTGCATCTTAAAAAAAATAAAAATCATATACTAGAGAGTAAATGATTGAAATCGTCTCTAGTTATTTTTAATATTTAACAAAACTCTGCAATTTCCGACTGTTGACACCAAATTGTTGAATCTGGATGGACACACTTGTAGAGGAAATCTGCAAACGAGATGCTAAGGCGATTTCGTTTAAATTTCGGAAAACGTACAATTCATCCCAAAAGTTTTAATTTTATCAGAAGTTTAACGCATTCAAAGGAATGATGAATCTATTTGCTTTCAAAATGGACTATATCCATTTAAAAATAACTTTTATAAATTAGAAATATTTTGTTTAAAAAATATCTGTGGTAGCAATATTTGTGATATAACTAAATATTATTGCTTATAACGTGGATACATACAGTAATATTTTCAAGTAAATACAAGAGCTCATTTTTCCGATTGTCAAGAGAGTACACTTGCATCTTTAATTAATTCGTAATCAATCACTGCATAATAAAACTTATCACTAAAATGAAACTTCTCTGCTTGGTTTATTGGAGATATCACAACAAAATTAATTAATTGAGCATTTTAACTGCAAATTTATTCTGACTCTTATCCTTACGGAGTCGCTTATCAAATCTGCTGAGTTTCAACACCAGGCGCTCATGCATACAAATATTAGCGTCATCTACATTTATTAGTTACAACTAATCCCAGCGTTTGAAAGCTAAAAATAAAGTCGGGGAAAGTGGTAAAATTCACAGAAAAAAAATTATTATAAGGTTTTAAATTATTAAATTTAACAGAAAATTAATGTGCAATTTGTAATTAGCGTTTAACTAAAAGTTAGTTTATAACTTTAAAAAAAAAAATCAAGATTAAAAGTGATAAAATCAGTCATTTTGTACTTTTCCGGATGAGATCAGCAACCCTCTGGAAATTATCCTTCCGGAGTCCATGAGCAAATATTACCAGGATATATGTATTTAAATATGCATATTACTAAATTTGAATTCTATACATTGATCTGTCTCATTATCATCGCAAGTTTCTCATCTTCAGATAACCATTGGTTACTAACTTAATTTTGTAGTCCAGCGAATTACTGCACAGCATCAGACGGGAATCGATCTCAAGACATGGCGCGCACCATGTTAGGCTTAGAACTACAATCGCTAAGCAAGAGTGACTATTGCGTTGTTGCAAGGTAAGTTTCGGGGTTTTGAAGTGACCTCCCCGTGAAATAGTTCTTCTAAAAAGCATAGCGCATAGTCACTTAATTCCAATTTCGGCTATAGTTTTAAAAGAAATAATTTAGTACGTAGCGTCATAGAAACTACTGCGGGATTAATGTAACTGAAGTAAAAAATTCGTAACGAAATCTTTCATACGCAGTCTCAAGGGAAATGTTACAGGCATTAATTGGAGGTAAAAATAGAATAAAACTAGAAATTGGTGGTCATTTGGGGATCGGGTTGCTATTAGTGCTTTCTTTTCCTCGCCAGCTTTAGTAATGCCCTTAGTTTATGACAAATGGTTCTGCCGACGTTTATGGAATGAGTGTATAGATTTTTATGCGTCGATAAACTGTTATGATCCTATTTAAAGAACTTTATTTTTTGGCTTAGGATATTACGATACTTTTCAAAGGAAAGGAAACTTATATTAAATTAACGTTAAAAGCTATTCCTTCATTGCTTTTTATCAATAAACTCTTCTAGTTGAAACATTATCCATTTGTAGTAATGTGTTTTAACACTGTTTAGCATAATTTTTGGTTTTGCATGCGTAATAGCTGTATTTTAAACATTGGCAAAATGTAAATTTAAATAAGGCAAGTAACTTTCTGGTTGTTGTAAAATATTGTGTAAGATAGCACTATACTTTATTTGCATTATGTCATCATTTTTATCACGCACTTCGGCATTTAGTAAAATAAAGTAGGTTTTTAACATTTGCATATAACTTTATCTTGCTTCACCTATGCGGCCGGGAATCGAACCCAAATCCCCTGGGTGAAAACTAGGAATCCTAACCAATTAGTTCTAGAGTACTTCTTTGTTTTTAATGTTCTCAATGCTCTAAAATGTGAATGTAGACGCATTATTTTTAGAATCTCGCAAATAACCTAATATAGTGTTACGAATGTTCTCCGAGAAATGACTATACAATTTTAACAAAATAAAAAATTTTCTTCGTATCAGATGCTTATAAAACTTCTCGAAACAGCTGGAAACTCTTTATCAAGTTTTAACAATATTCAATGCGTATATCTTCAGATTCATCAATAATTCAGACTCAGCCAAATTAGTGCAGAAACCTTTCAAAACACGGTTCTAAACTTTCAACTGACCACTTATACACGCTTTGGCGTTTTTACTTTCCCAACAATACAGAGCAAACAATTTGGTGAACAGTGCGCACTCAGAAACATCTCAAAATTTGTCAATTCACTCGGGTATTGAAAACTTTTAACAAGCCTGTAATATCACTGTAAATAAACACATTTAATAAAATAAAACTTTATAAAGAAGTATGTACACTATTTACAATTATATATTTGAAAATTGTATGACAATAACATTGGTTATTTTTATTTCAACCTGTATATCACGATAACTCTAAAGGATTACGCACAAAAGGATTTTCTAAAATTATTACTTGGGAGGAACGCCAATGTTTCTGCAGGGCTGAGCTTCCTAGCCCTCAATTTATAGTTCTCGCTCAACTACCCCTTTTATGACATCTGTCATGCGCTGATCTATTAAGTCCAATCTCGCTCTTCAGAAGATCTTTGTCCGGATGTCAGCCTTTATTGGAAATCGCTCTGATTTCTGCACCTATGAAGACCGAATGTTCACCTTAAATGCTGTAAATGGTTCGGGTGTTATTGAAGAAACGGAGTAGTGTGCTTATTGGTCAGTATGAAAGCCTAGGATTAGGGACAGGTTTGCTGTGCTGGAGTAGTTGTACTTGTGAATTAAAACGCAAGAAAGTTGTAGGCGATGTCGAATTTTAGTTCAAAATAGATGGCTTTGAATTTCAAGCTTTACGTTACTTTTTATGTTATAGAACAGGAGTTGGCTATGATTAGTTCCTTTCTTTAAAATGCATTGCTAGAATACCTAATTTTTAAAATGTTCTGTAATTTGCTGAACAGTTTTTATAAGAGCCGTAACATTAGCTTATTCTTCGCTTTAGTATACTCATGATTTAATCTTCGAACAGTAGTTGTCTTATTATACATACGTTTCAAGACATTAAAAACATTTGATAGATTGGAGCTTAATCTATATATATTAGACATTAAATTGAATTTTTATTTGCATAACGTTGCTACAGATGCTCTGTATTTTAAATCCTCACTTTCTTTTGTTTATTTAATTATGTGGCACATCAACTTAAAATAGAAAATAACAGTACTTTATAATTTTGCAGGTACTCAGCATTTAAAAGATTTCATTATGTCAAATTTTAGTTCTCTTAATTACATCAAATTTAGCTTTAATTTACAAAGTCATGATTTAATTTTCGAGTGGACTTGATGAAAAGCGTCAACATAAGTATTTACTATCTTAAAAGTTTTAAAAATAGCCCTCACCTTCGAAGTTGGGAACAATGCTTAAATGAGGGAAGTAACAAAACATAAATGAGAAAAATTGAACCTTCCATTAACGAACTAAAACTTCTTAGTACACCTTTACTCTTTTAAACCACAATTTCAAAAAAGTTAAAGCTTAGTTTGGATTTCTAGGGCCATATTCGGAAAAAAAATCTGGTATTTAAATTTTTGTCGCTTACAACTCGTACATATCTGTTTTGTACCTGATAAATGGAGAATTTGGATACGATGTCACTCCTCAGCTAAGGTGAAGGGACACATAAATGTGTATCGACAGCTTTTTCTTTACACTACAGTACAAGTTCTTACAAGTGCACAAGTTCTTTCTATCCTTCTATTTTCTGAAAAAAGAGCCCCTAATATAAATCTCTTCACAAGTTTTCATCTTATCTCCAAACCAATATAATAATTTGGAGCCAAGATATTTAGTGAAGTTTTTCTCTACCCAAAATTATCTCCAAACTCACCGAATTGCCGACGTTTGTGTGAATAAAAATCTAAAATGGCAGGAATTTATTTGTCTAATATCGTTAAACCTTAGTGCCGTAAAAATTCTCACACTTTGGTATTTCGAGTAAACAATTTCATGTGCAGATAAAGTAATGAAAACTAGCATTTGTAAAGTCTTAAAAAAGTTTTGTAGTTTTCTGGTTTTAAATTATTAAGTTGTTATATAATGAAAGAAAGACGTATACATAGGCTTCAATATATTAAGAGTGACAGCAACAATTCAAATTGTTAACATTAGATATGCCAAAAAACAAATAAAGCTTTTTTAGTGATTAGTGATGGTGCCATATTTCCAGAGGTGTTACATAATGTAATTTGAAGAGTTTTCACCAAATTTGTTCGGTACTTGACAAAGTTTGTAAATTTACGTCAAATCTGATGATTTGACTGAAAATTATGAAATTTCGTAGTAAATTTTTTATTAGAATGAAAAATCGAAATAGAAAAACTCAAAAGTGAAAAATAAAATAAATGTTTTGAAAAGAAATAAAGTTGACTTGATATAAAGAAAGTGTCAAAAAGGGTTAAAAAATAAAGTTTTTATATCAAATACGAATCAATAAAAATAAAAAACTGCAAATATTGATATACGCTGTATTTATAATGATATTAATACCGTTTTTTAGGAATAAAAGTTCTAAAATAGAAGGTAATAACATGTCTTTACCACCAACATAATCGACACTAATAATTTATCATCCAAATTTAAGAAAAAATATTACGAATTCCAAAACTAAAAAAAAAAAAAAATAAAATAAAAAAAAATATATATATATATAGTTGGTTTAAGGTGTAGCATAATGATATGAAATGTTTTATAAGATGAAGTTAATATCCAGTGTATTTTTCACATTTTCTAATTAGGGCTTAAACACGACCAGGCGTTGATCGCAGTAATTTTTTTAAAATTTTCCTAGTTGATTTCTTCATAATATTTAATAGTTTATGATTTTAGTTTTGAGGTAGTATTATTCTGTTTTCCATTATTACAAGAAGTTGTAGATCAGCGTTCGATTTGAAACTTTTCGTGGGCCGGATGCATCAAAATATGTATCTTTTACTATTATCGATTTAACAATATATAACAATTATGAAAACTGGAAAAAAATATAATTTTCTTTTATCTTGATAAAATTACAATTGATGTTTGATTATTATTATTATTTTTTTTAAATAATTGAAAATTAGTTTTTATTATAAGTAAATCAAATTCTAAAAAATAAGTGAATCTTTTGTTTCAAAGTGACAATGCGACTTGACCTAACTTTGAATAAAAGTATTTAAACTATCCAAACTTCCAGATTACTCTGTTTTAGTCGATATCAGTTGTGAGACAATGTCGGTCGAAATCGTTCAGTTTATTTTATGATAGAGTCAATGTCTGTCTCAGTATTTGTTGCAGTCAATTTTAATGAATTGTCCAAATGAGATTCAGTTTAGTTATTCTTCTATTTATCCTTTATGAAAACAATCTTGCTGAAAGATTCTTCAAACAGTTTCTTCTGGCACTTAGTGGAGAACTTTGTTCTACATAGTTAACTCATATTATTTTGGATAAATTACAATTATATATAAAACAAAAAGTTCATAACATGAATTTATTTTTAATCTTCTGTGGTGCAGGAGGGCTGCAGAAAAATCTGTCGCGGTCTAAATCCGGCCCGCGGACCGCGTAGTGGCTAACGCTATTCTAGATAATAAGCTCTAAGCCTTTTCCGAAGAGCTTGGATCTGGAGAAACTGCAGTCTAATCCATTACGTGAACTCCTTTCGTCAAAAGCCACTCCCATGTGCTGTTAGTGGTATGGATGCATGCAGTACCCTGTTAAAAGATAAAAGAAGGGCCACCAATTTTCTAAGCGGCAATAGATTCTCCTCCAAAAGGTCTTGAAAATCCAATTTAACCAATATTCTCAGTGAATGGGAATATCGATTCTCCACCAGAAGGTCTTGATAATCAAGAGCACTCTTGCGACCTGGAGGGAATTAATCATTTATTTGACCACCACTGACAAACGCTGCTCACATTATGAGTGACCCTACACCGTGTTTTTGTTTTGAAAATAACTGCGATTATTAAATGCTTCTAATAATATGATTAACCATCCGGGCCATCTGAAATTGATTTTTTTCAGATTAGAATTTTTTTTGTTTTTCATATTCGGATTGCCAAGACATGATATTTACCGCTATTTAATTTTTTCTCTTTGTGCTCTTGAGTTATATACGAGGCTGGGCCTGTATTCCAATATTTCTGAATCTAGATAAGGTAGAGGTAGCTACTTGATGATCTTCCTGATAATTCGTCCAAATCTTCGTCGCTGTTTAATTTTCTTGAGATGATTAGTTTTGGTCGAGAAGAAAGCTTTTGAGGGCATCCATTGATAACTTTAACGGAGGAAACACCGGAAGTACACTGGGTAATTGTTTAAATTTTTTTTGTAATGAATCTCGCTGAAAATCCTTGATCGTTTAGTGGTTAAATTTTCCATCTATCATTTTTAAGTTAATTTTTCATAGCATACTCAACAATTGTAATTTCCAACATAAGATAGCGCTAATAGTAACTGCCGACTGGTGTTTTTATGCAGAACTGATTACCATAAGTTTGTTTCCTTCTTTTTCAGTGGAAATATTTTCTACCGTGTAGCAGTAATCGGAGTTAACAATTTTTTTTAAAGTGTTCATTTCATAACGCAACACCGTAAAATGTTGGAATGGTTATCATGGACAAATTACGTAAGAAGCAAATTTTAATGACTTTTTAAGGAAACTTTAAACTACAGGTATTTCATCCTTTCTGTTTGTCTTGGGATCTGATCTTTTAAATTCATACTTGACATAAAATTTATGATAATTTTTGCGCTTTCTTCGATTCTTTTTCTTCGGTTTATTTTACTAAAAAGAAAATTCGCAGAAAGTTATTTTATCATACGCATATATTTAAAATATTTCATTTGCATTAAAGCATGCATTTATATGACTTTAATTTAAATTTCAGATGGTACAATTTACTATTATTCAAATGCTCTCTTATAAAGTAATAAGAAATTTACTTATGGTATTGTATCAAAAGAACTTCAAAACATTTTAACATGCTATCCAAGTGCATCAATTTTAATCTCCCACTGGCTGTTGACTTTCATTCTGCAGTAAATCAAAGTTACCTTTGATGGAATTACAGTGCTGTCACGTTTCTCTCTGTGTTTGATTTATTAATGCGAGCTATATGTTGTGCTTCTTTTTAATATTTAATAAAGAATGAAGTAATATGTGTCATCCAAAACGTAATTTCACCGTCAGCAAAAATATATTTCCTTCGCAATATACTTCTATTAGTTCTATGGTGTTATCTGTACTTGGATTAAGAAAATATTTATAATATTTGAAAACCAATATATGTTTTAGATTTAAATAAATCTGATAATTTTATCTTAATTCAGGGTAAAATGATGTAGATATTTTATATTCTCCATAACCTATAAATTTAAATTACAAAACATATTTTTTATCTCATCTATGTCGGTTAAACATTAAAAGATGAATAACGTAAACGATTAAAATTCAATATTCTCTTCATCTAATCTGTAAATACCATAAGAAAAGCTCTTAAAAATAATATACATTTTTTAAATTTGAAAAGTTTTTTTTTGAGTTTCGTATAAGAAATTATAGACGAGAGGTTTTCAAAAATATGTGACGTGTTCGTATTCATCTGATATATGCCACATATATGTGAAGGCTCTGTATGATATCAATATTTCTTCTTTATCAAAACTTAAAATATAAACTAGAAATTTAAATTCTTGCAAATTATGCATTTTTCAAGCGTTAAGTAAATATTTCTGGATTATATCTTTTAATTTTTTGAATTTTAACGAATTTAGCTAAGAGACATCGAAATTTTTTCAAGTATTTAAAATATGTTTATTTTACTTTTTATACGAGTTTTTCATGTTTACAGGGTGTTCGGAAACCACCGCACTTCATATATATTTAAATAATTATGAGCAAAAATGAATAATATTTGTAATTTGAACTAGGGTCCGCAAATCAATATTTATCGAGATATTTACAAAGTTTTATCAATTCGAACCAATTAAATCCTTTCAGTCCATTTCTGAAATTCTCTTTATTCATCCGTTTTTCTTGGGAGGTTACCAAAATTTTAATTGTTTGCTGATTGGAAAAAAATATTTAAGTGGGCGTGGTGGACCAAATCGCAAGAAAAATTAAAGTTTTAAGTTTACTTTTTTTTCTCTTTATCACCTTTTGGTTAACAGTTGATTTGAAAATATTTACAATTTTTAATGCTTGAATTTGAAGTGAGCATATGATTTGGAAACCCTAACTTTTCAATAGAAATAATTTATATTTGGAAATTTGATTAATTTGACTTCAATAAATAGCAGATAATTTTGAATTTTATTGTTCTTGTTTAATTAATAATCTTCGTTCGTACTATAAGAATTTTTTTTTTATACAATAATAAACAATTATCATAAATACATGTAGAAATTTATTTTACTATAATTAAATAAGTTTTTAAAAGGCAGAATGTTTGGGCAACATGGAAAAGGTCCCGCGACCGAACCTCTCCGACGCTTTTCAGTCTTTCTTTAAAATGAGTATACACGACAGTGATCGTAATAGATAGTGTTGTGTGAATTGTTTGGCTATATTAGGGAGTTATCTCAATTTTTCAACTCTACAGACTGAAAAAACTAGGACAGTTTCCATTGAAAGACCTTCCGGAAGGCACGACCATCACACAGGTATCGATTTAACGACATTTCGGTGCAGTATGGCTCCATATAGCTATTACGCCTTAAAATATATGACCAATGCTGAAAGAAGATACCGGTACAGCAATACAGTAATTTTTTAGCGATACAGTAATTTTTTAATGTACTTAATTGTATAAATTGTATTTGGTTTTCTTAGCAACAGGGCTAAAATTCATTAAGACAGTGTAACATTGAACAACTCAGAGATATCAAAATTTAATGAAAATGCCTTCCAGGAGGTCTTTCAAGGAAGAAGTTACAAGCATTTTCGTCCTTGAATGGGAAGAAATATAGAAAAATTCCATCACACTTCAGAACGAAATCGTAAAAAAAAATTCAGATAATAAAATAAACTTCAAACTTCAATTTGTTACAGTTAGAAGGCGCTATATTCGCTTCGAGAAAGTATTGAACTGATCGTTGTATGTGATTTTTTTAGCAACAGATACAAGAGGACTATACTGTATTGAATGATCAAACATAGGCAAATCATTATTGGATTATCCATACTATAAGATGGAACGCCTTCCGGGAGATCTTTCAAACGGAAACTGAAACATATTTTCGTCTTTAATGGAAGGAAATACGGAAAACTCCCATCAAATTACACATAAGTTCGAACGCGATCGTAATAAAATTCAGGTAATCACATAAACCAACAAGTTAAATTTATTACTGTTAGGGGTAGCTATGGAAAAGTGTTAGTTGGTTTTATGTTATGTCTTAGCAACAGCTACAAAACAAGAGGACTATACTGCACGGAAACATCGTAAAACATTGGCAGTTCATTTTTAGGTCATCCATATGTAATGAGGAATGCCTTCCGTGAGGTCTTTTAAAGGGAAACTGAAAAATATATATTTTTTATTTGATTTTTGGAATTTCAATGGTCTTGTTTTGATTATTGTGTTTTTTTGACGGGAATGTTCTCTATTTCCTTCCATACAAGACAAAATTCGTTTTAGTTTCCTCTTTAAAGATCTCGCAGAAGGCTTTGCCTCCTTATCACTAGCACTACGTTCCTTAGCTTAGTTATTGTCTATGTCTTGCTGAAACTATATCCTGGCGCAATTTAATCTTTATCTATAGCCATAAAATATCGAATCAAATCTAATAAAATATTAATATAATCTGTTGCCGCTCTGGCCTCACATGTCAAAGATGCTGGGTTCGAATCCTGAGTTAAGCATTGATGTTCGTCGTGGTTCAGAATCTACTCTAAACTATGCGTCCCCGCTTCATTAGCTTAGTTATTGTAAAATGCAGTATCCCTGTGAAATACCTCCCAGAAGGCTTTTCCTCCTTATCACTTGGACTACTTTCATTTGTCTATATATTGTTGAAACTATATCCGGGCGTAATTTAATCTTTATCTATAGTCATTAAATGTCGAATCAAATCTAATAAAATACTTATACAATCTGTTGCCACTGCCTCGCATGTCAAAGGTGCTGGGTTCGAATCCTGGGTTAATCATCAATGTTCGTTGGGGTTTGGAATTCATGCTTAGCTATAGGTCCCGGCCTGATTAGCCGTGTAATAGTGCAAAAAATTAGGTCGTTGAACGTAAAAACAAACCAACTTATCATGGTTTTAGCAATGTGTTATACAATCGTTATAAACGTTTGGTAGAGAAATAATGGGATTGAACGGTATATCATATCAATACCCTTTTAAAAAGATAAAAAAAAAAAGTAACCCATAATTTTTTTTTATTACTACTTTTACTATTACTTTTTTTATTACATCGCTTGTGTGACATTGATTAATATCCCCCCACCCCTACACACCTAAAGAAAGAAATTTAATAGAAGATTTTGTCATCGATGACGAGTCTATCTGTCAAGTTTTAGCTCGATTGGACGTCAAGTGGTATGTCAGTCCTTCGAAATAGAAATAGAAACGTGAGTAAAAGCGACATTTTTATGACAGTCCAAATACGTGATAGAATCTAAGGATAGAATGCATTGTCATTGAAAACGACCATCTACCTCCCAAATTTGTCCTCGATTCAATTTTAGCCTTCCATAAATTTGCCTGGCACAAAAAAAAAAAAAAAAAAAAAAAAAATCGAATTTAATATTCATATTATTCGAATTAAAAAGCCCTCTTCCAAATTAAAATCTATCAATTAATTTGAGATTCGAATCACATAGCAATATGCAGAGATAGGTTTGGCTACAATAATTCATTAAAATTACATTTAGCATCAAATCAATCGTCAATGTTGATATGGGTGGGTTTTAAGGCCTTTTATAATAAAGGCGTGAGAAATTTGTATTTTATTCACTGCCATTAGTAAGTTTGGGGTCGGTAGTTCTGTTTTTAACCTTGCGCTGACTAAAAAGAGTCCCAACTTTAAAAATTTTTTAGACCCATAAATTTTCATTTGCCTCCCCGACAATATATTGGAAATATGCTTTATTTTTGTTATAGAATACGCTGGTACTAAGAAAGTGCGGTGGTTTCCGAACATCCTGTATATATATATATATATATATATATATATATATATATATATATATATATATATATATATATATATATATATATATATATATATATATATATATATATGTGTGTGTGTTATATTTAAAAGAAATTTTCTAACTTTTATTTACTATTTTATCAGAATTTTAAAGCTAATATTTTTTTTTATAAAAATTCTAATTATCAAAACATTACGAAAAGAGTTCATGGTGAGTACCATAACTTATACAAAAAATTCTAATTGCAAACAAATTTTTGAATTCATATCAAAAATAAATATTTCACAACTATGGCTTTCTATAATTTAAGAAAACATTAAAAAAGTTTTATTTTTATGGGAATTTTTCAAATTTTGAATGATACAAAGCTGGACTTCAGAAAAATTTCAAAACTCTACCCCATAAAATTTTGCGTCTCAGGCCAAATACTCAATCGACCAATTTATCTGACTCAGAACCATCGATCTGAATGTATATTTAAATCTTTTACATAAGCTTCTATCTTGTTTGTAAATTTGCGTGTGTGTTCGTGGCAGAAAATGTTCGGAGGCGTAATAAACCCACTTTGATTTGAAACTTGGAGGTTAGACTCGCATGGGCGACAAAGCATTCTATCAAATTTTGAGGGCAAAGAAAAGTTAGTCAATGGTACGAAATCGATGATTTTTTTCATTGTGGTCTCTTAGAAAACTCGATCTTAATCAAAATCGTTTAAATAAGTCCTATTGGCGTATAACATAGGTTCATTTGCATAAAACATTGTCCTATAACATAGGTTCATTTGCATAAAACATTGTCCTATAACATAGGTTCATTTGCATAAAACATTGTCCTATAACATAGGGTAATGAAAGTATTGGATACGGTCAAAAGATATTTTTTGTTTAAATTTGTTTTGCATTTCTACTCGATTTGAAACATGCCGAGTTCGAAAAAGTGATGTAGGAAAAAAAAAAAAAAAAAAAAAAAAACTTCTATGTAGCAATGTCAGCATAACTCATGAACAGAATAACCTACCATGATAAAATTTTATGTACAGGTTAGTGGTGGCCATGGGACTTAGCGTTTAGGTTTTAATCAAAATTGCGCATGCCTATAAGGTAGCTGCCATTGACCATTGATGTTTCTCCCCATCAACTACCAAAAAACGGCTCTAACAATTTGATCAAAATCACTATGGTGTAATGCTTTTTAAAATGCTCTAAGCATATCCAACTTTAAAATTTCCACAGAAAAAATGCAATGAAC